>QANU01026610.1:0-14474 GCA_003254905.1 Nissolia schottii | reverse complement strand
GCTAGCAAGTAATTACCCACCAATGACACAACACAGGGTCCATTCATCATTTAGTCTACAATATAGTTATAATTATACATATAAGTTTAGTAAATACAAGCCAGGAAGATCATATACATAATACATCAATTCTCACTTATATACATTTATATAAAGTGCGTCAAAAGTAACGGCAGCTAGGGTCAGTAAAAGTCATGCGAGACATGGGTGGTCAGGGGTGCTCCAACGTCAATCCTCCTCCTCAGGATCAGGGTCTCCTTCCTCCTCCGGGTCTTCCTCATCTGAGGATTCTGTGCTCATCGGTTCCTCGTTGTCGAAGTTTTTAGTGACAGCAGGGGGACTTATAGAATCATGGGCAAGTCCTCAGGTACAGTGGAAGGGCCTGCCTCTGCATCATGCGGTCGTGGAGCAAAGCGATGACGGTAAGGGAAAAGTGCACTCTTGCGGGCTCCACGTAGGAAGAAGTGTCGTGGAGGTCAAAATGGCCAGGAGTTCGGATCGATCTCTACATCCTTGTCATATGGGGGAAGCTCCTCTTCGTTGACATCTAGGAGGATGGGATCTGCTGCGGATGATCCAGGGCGTACAGGGACTGTTGGGGTTGTTCGCAACGGGGTGGGGCACTCCACAGTCAAGTAAGTCTCCGTCTCTATGACGTCCCCCGTCTTAGGGTCGTGGTACTTAATCCTGCTGCAGAGGAACCTCCGCTTGTTCGGCGGTAGGCTCATCGTAATCACCTGAAGACACAAGTAAGTGGGGGTGAGAACATGTGGTTCCCAGTGAGTAACTCTAGGCCAGTGGGACTGATTAACTCGATTATGCTTCAGGCCACTCAGGAAACCTCTAGGTGATCATGCATACTAGACACCCTACTAGTTATTATCTGGCTTATGATCTTGAGTAGCTTTATCTAAGTTACTAGGTGAACGGGATCTCTAATCTTGGACTTACTTAGGCATTCGTGCTTATTATTATTCCTCGTGATTCTACTTAGACCGTCGCGTGCGTGTTCATGGATCGTTACTTAATGCATTTATTCACGTACACTATACATTCATTACATACAATGTACATGCATCACATACAATGTACATCCATCATCTACATATCATGCATGAGGGCAGGGGTTCTCTTACGCGCCTGTGGCGGAGTCCTTATCGTTATTGGTAGCCGTGGTCCCATGTAGTCTGTGGGGTCGTCATCCCTTTTGTAGCTACAACCCATTTAAACCATTCCGTTCTTAGAATGGTGGGGGTCTACCTCTAGGTGGTAAACCAGGAATCGGCTCGCCTGTGTCTATCCTTGTGTACACAGGGTGTTCTTTTCTTCTGTCCGGACCTCTCGTACAAAGATATTCATTTTGTACGTCCGAACTTTCTGATCCAAGATGTTCATTTAGCCTATTTCTTCTTTCTCTGAGCAAGATGTTCATTTGGCCTGTTCCGTCTTTTATGGACAAAGGTGTTCATTTTGTACATCTTACTCGTCTTTTAACCGTCATGACGTAAAAGATCAAGTGTTACTTTTTCTCCTTACTATCTTTTCTCTCTTTTCTCTTTTTCTTTCTCGTACCGGGTTGAAACCGGCGTTCAGACCGAAGCCTGTATATCATAGTCGTAAACCAGTCCTTCTTGGGGGACTAGCAAGGGGCTTGTCAGGTATGACGTGCCAAGAGAGGAATTTCCTATTCTATAACTATGTTATTTCTTCAAGGTACACCGACCCTTGGTGGTCGGCCCTTCTTAAGATATTACCAGTTCCTTATGTTCAATTATCGTTTTTAAACACTAAGTCATTTAACACTAGCGGTCTAGGGTCGCTCTAAGCCTAACGGCGACCAGTCCTCATGATGTATGTACTTGTCAGCCTCTTTGTTCCTTTCGCATCGGTCGTGCTTGGGTGGCTGGGAGTGATGCATATGGAAGGACGTGATTCCATAAAATTGTTGCAAAAACTCTTTTTTTGTGTTTTTTTTAGAAAAGTCCAGTTAGAGCCCTTGGGTTTCAGTCCGCTCAGCGCCCTTCATAGCCGCTCAGTACTCTCCTGAACTCCCTCAGGTTCTGAATCATCATTCTCTAACTCACGTGGCGTCCAAAACTAGATCGCTCAGCGCCCTGAAGGACCGCTCAGCACCCCGAACCTGAACTTTTGCCACCACGTGACCTCTCACGTGACAAGCTTCAGTCCCAGCCCAGGCCACTCAGCACCCCTCATGGCCGCTCAGCGCCCTGGGCGATTCCAGCACTTGAAATGTGAGAGTTTGGCCAACTTCCATGCATTCTCTTCCAAACCACTTCCATACTTTTTCAAGGTTTTAAACACATACTTCCATCCATCACTAGCCACCTAGGAACATCCTAATCATCTACATGCATATCCATACATAATCATTAAACTAACTTTCCTAGTAAACATACATGCACACATAGAACTACATATCCAATCAAGGATACCATAGAGGTGATTAAACTTAAGTTAACCACTTCCTAGAGGCTGGTTTGATGATGATGAAGGTGAGGGAGAGTAGTCTTTCGAGCGCAGAGTGTTGTCCTGGCTCAGGTCGGGCTTCAGCAGTGTGATCGCAGTGCACACGGGCAGAGTTTCGGGTAGTCTAAGAGAGTGTTTGTGTGTGAATATGATGGCTAGTGGCATGGCTATTTATAGCCACGAAATTTGCCACAATTTTCCCATTTTGCCCTTCCCCATAATTACCATTTTGCCATTTTTAATTTACTTAATTAATTAATTCATTAGATAATTAAAAGGTCAAATCAATGAATAGTGACCTATATTTTATTATTTTTTCTCAAAAATCTGATTTATTCACGTGGGGGAATTCAGATTTTGTGCCTTCCAGTCCCATCTCGCTCGTGTTTGATCGCTCGCTGTCCCGGTGCGTCGCCCACGGTCGTCCAAAAAATATTCCGATCACACCGTCGCGATCCTCTAATTTTCCTTGATATGGAATTTAGGTTATCCAAAGGTATTTGGGAATTTGTCTCCGGAGGAGTATTCTTCCCAGATACCTTTGAGGCGTCGGTAATTTCCAGTGACCGAGTGTAGCCCTTTCGCTGTCGACGGAACTTCGCAGAGCAACAAGCCCTATGTCCTATGTGCAACGCCCTAGCTATTTGGCCTATGCTTAAGTCATAGGTTTCCCTGGCTAGGTAGTTGAATGCTGGGCTGTGAACTACTACTGTTCTAGGTTATCAACTGAAATTAGGGTTACTAAAAATACGAGCCAATTTGAAACTTCCTTTGCAAATACATGTACATAGAAAATAACGAGTCGTGCGAATAATACAACAGATAGCGGCATAACTAAAAGATAAGGGAGTGCGAGTACATACCTGTAGCGTGGAGCTTTATCGGCAGAAGGTACACATAGGGGCCCGAATATACATAACATACCATTATATTAGAATACATAAGTTTATACATAATTCCGTACCATTTGATAATAATATATATACACATCAGTTCCAGTAATATACAAACATAATAACTAAAAACAACCCACGTACACGAGCGGTACTACTCGTGTAGTGGTCATGTACGGTACAAAACCTTATCCCTGCACTCGGGTTCGACTGTCCGCCACCTACTCAGTCTCCTAGGCGCTCCAGGGGCTCCTCCTCCTCCTCACTGCTCAGGTCCGTCACCGCCGAGAAATCGCGTGGGACGAAGCGATGTGGCCGAGCGGATAGTATCCTCTTCCGGGCAGTGGTCCTGCGACCTCGAGCTTGAACCGTCGGGGTGGACGCACCTGGATCTGTAACTGGCGTCGAGGCCGGTGTAGGAGTTGGCTCTGGCTCCAAAGGAGGCATTTCCTCATCGCCTTTGAGGCGAATCGGATCTCTGCTGCTGCTCCCCGGATGCTCGTCAACCCAAATGGGGTTCAGTGGCGATGTACCTGGGGCTCCAAGCCTCTGCTTGGGAGAACGATCAAGCTCATCTGGTAGACGTGCATGCGCGAAAGTACTCATCTCCAGGAGGTAATTGCGCATGCGGGTGCGCGTAAATAACCAGACATCCTTGGCTGGCGGCGAAGTCATGGCTGCAAGCTGGATCCATAATCGAGTGGGGTGAGAACTCTAGGTCCTCAGTGGGTCTCCAAGGCTATTAGTGCTTCATTTACTCGAGTATCCTCCAGGCCATTCAAGGGCTTTCTAAGTGAGCATGCATACTACAAACCCTACTGATTATTATCTTTTGCTAAAATCCTGAACAACTTTATCTAAGTTAGCTAGGTGAATAGGGGACTAGTCTTTCTTACTAAGGCTGCGTGCTTATGAATCCTGTATTTCAATTATAATTAGGCTACTCATCTCGGGTCATTCCCTGGACGTTACATATTACACAAACAACCATAAATGAATATTAATGCATATTCAAACATTCGATCAATTATAAATACATAGCTAAATAGTGCATGGGGGCATTGGCGGTCTCTTACGCTTACCGACTTGCCGGGTTAGCATCCTACTTCTCCACTTTGGCACATACCGGCTTGTCGGGTTAGTGCATCTTTTCTATACGCTTTCCGGATTGCCGGATTAGCTCTTTATCTCCTTATGCGTATCGGCTTGCCGGGTTAGCGCTTTTTCCTTTACTTCCTCTTTTTTCTATCCATCCTTGACCTTCCTGTGTCATTAACCTCTTCGAACCAATCCACCCTTGGGCGACTGACTCGTTAACCAATCCAAACTTGTAAGGACGGGCAAGGTAACACATCAACCAATCCACTTGTGAACTGGTGAGGGGCTTGTTTGTAAGACTTTGCCAAGAGAGGCTTCCTAACATATAAATATATACGTGTTCCCTAAGTTCTGTTATTATCTTTATGCATTAGGTGATTGACCTCTACTTTCATAGGGTTGCTCTAACACCTATACACAACCCATTCCTCATGATGCATGCCTTGCTATACAAAAATAGACTATTATGTATCCCTTGGACCCCTTAGAGCCACTAAAGTCTCAAGTCTGCCAGGATTCATTCGAATACTTGGAGGGGCATTCGAATGAAATTCGTCAAAGTTCTTTCATTTGATTGGAATAGGCTTTCATTCGACTGAATTCCCTCGGCATTCTTTCATTCGAATACTAGGGATTCATTCGATTGAAATCCTAAAAATTCGCCCTCATTCGACTGCAGTGGAATTCATTCAAAGGAAAGCTCGTTTTGGCTTTCATTCGACTGAATTCCTTGCGTATTTGAATGATGACTTAAAAAAATCGCTTCCCCGAGACTCCAGTTCGCAGTTTCCACTGTTGCTAGGGTTCCAAGTAGTACAGTTATGTGTTTCATTTTTCAATCGTTCACAAAACCCTTTTTACCCTGTATCCCTCCAAAATACTACTTAACAGTTCTATAGTCAAATATACAGATAGGCACATATACAGGTAAAAATTAAACCACATAGACAATGGGCTTAGGATTACCCACCTCTGATCTGGATTCCGATTCGATGGACTGGAAGGGGAGAATTCCCTCTTCACGATGGCGTGCTCCGGCTATTTTTTGGAGACTCCGGCACGAGCCCTAGATGTGTCGGAATGAGACCCTCGGTTGACGAAGAAATATAACTTCTGAAAAGCTACGAAGTTATTTATAAATAACCACGCACAGTAAAAGTTATTTTCTTTTCTTTTTTTACTTTTCTTTTTCTTTTTTTACGTTTTGTTGAAGCTCTGCTTCAGTTTTCATTTATTATTATTATATTTTTATTTATTATTTAACTTCTATCAGAAGTTAACTCCCTCCAGTCTAGCTCCATTTTTCATCCGATCGCGTTTTGTCCGAAAAGTCTCTCTCCCGGTTGCCCTAAAAATATTCCGGACATACCGTTGTGACCCATTTATTTTTCCCTTCAATCCGGAATAATTTCCTCAGGGGTCGGGGACTCTTTTGCCGAGTCGGGAAATTCTACGGGCATTTTTCAGTATCCGGGAAATTTTCGTTCGAGTCGAAACTCGTCCAGCGACTCCCAAAAATTATAAAGCAGCTAAACCTAGTCCGTTTCTCAAATTTCCCAGGGTTTCGGAGGTTTAACCCTCCTCCCTTCGATTCCTCGGTGCTTCCCAGCCGTTCTTGGCAAAGAAATGGAACGGTTCTTGGTTTACGGAAACAGGGGATGTTACACTATGGATGCTCTTAACCTAAGACTCCTATTCTCACCTCTCTACTTAATTTAGGACTTATTTTATATTTATTTTTGCGAACTTTTTACTAAGGAAAAAGCGGGATGTTACAGAGTGAGTAACTGCTGGATAACCAAGCCAAGCGAAGCCTCATAGCTTCAAGGCATCAATGGAAGATCTTAATGCCTGGATTTCAAAAGAAACGGGGCTTCCAGGGCCATGACATGACTTACATGGTGTGGGATCCAGGTGGAGGCTACCACAACAAACTTTGGTGGATGTTTCTCGACCAGTTCAAACATGATCCTCCATGAGACGGCCGCCGACTGTCGAACTTAAGGACGTTAAACAAAAGTGCTGGGTAGGAGGCAACCCACCATTTGTGAGTTTTTCTTTCCTTTTCTTTTATTTATTTGTTTTACTTCTTTGTTTTTCTTCTTGCGCTGTTTTGTGCATTAAGGCCGGTGCACTTCCTTAAGTGTGGGGTGGGAAAGTTTTATTTGTTTAAGATAGTAGTTTTGACTATGAAATAATTGTTGAAATTCATGAATAGGGGATAATTTAGACTAGTTGATGATTGATTTGTGCCATGTGAAATGTGGTGTTCGATTATTTATGGCATTGTGTTTGATTGAGCATTTTATAGCTCTTGGCATGTTTTAATTAATTGGATGATATTACCTGGTAAGCCTTTGAGCCTTTTATAGGATGGCAACACTACATGTCATTCCTTTCTTTGTTGTGTGTACACTCACTAGTGTTCAAGTCTAGAACTTGCCTGATTCTCTACATTGCACTTTTACCGTTATATATGACATGTGACATGATTGAAGTATTCCTTGTGTATTTAGCTTACATATCCATACGAGCCTACCTTGAACATTTGACCCTTGCTAGCCCCTTTGAGCCTTGTAGCCTTTTATTGAATAATTAGCACAATACAAGCTGATAAACCGAGAAAAACCATGATACACCTGGGCTTAGGAGAATTGTGGTACATTTGTTCATATGTGCTAAGCAACAAGTGTGGGGTTACATGAGGACATGTAACATTCAAAGTAGGGGGACAGCGACCGCAATTGCTCCTATTAGTTGGAAAATCTATAAAAGTGCCCAAAAAAAATTGAGGCAACTAATCTGCAAAACAACCAATTAGGTGCATCAACAGAAACTCTCCCCTGAGCTAACTGGTAAGCGGTGATAAGATTTCCAAGAAGTGTGAAAAAGTATGAATAAAAAAAAGAGAATGAAAAAAAACAAAGAGAAAAAAAAGAAAAAGTGAATAAAAGTGTTTGGGAATTTGGCATCGGGCTAATTGGAGAACAAGAGAAGCTAGTGGAGATCAAGGTCCTTGCTCCGTTGGTTAAGCACATATGCCATGAATTATACTAAGTCTTAGGCTTTAGCTCACTGGCCATATGATATCCCACCTACTTCATGCATGTCATATATATTTGGTGATTCGTGATGCTTGGAAGAAAGTCAAGCCTATGGAGGCGACTCTAGTATAGTGTTTGAGAGAGCATTGGATGAACCTATACACTTTGAGTGACGAGTGACACACACTAACCTGTGAGGCCCAATTGATTTTAACATGCCTTGACTTATTCTTTGCTCATGATTAATATGCCAAGAAAATTAGTTTTAATGCACAATGATATCATCTCTTGTCTAAATGTACCTTTATTTTTGGATTGTCATGTATTTTGCACAGTTGTCTGGTAATTAGTGAGTCGGCTTAAGTGCCTCCCTGAGTTTCGCGGCTTTGTAGGGGGATGTAAATAAGGTCATCGCACCAAAAAGATTTTTCTTTATTTGTTTTCATTTTTAGTTTGCTTTTGTTCTTAGTTCCTTGTATGAGGACATGCAATTGTTCAAGTGTGGGGTAATTTGATAGGAGGATTTTGTATCCTATTTTATTATTCTATAATTGAACATTGCATACTAAAAATGTGTGGTTTTAATGCTTAATTAATATGTTTTGCACATTATCCTCTTTTGTGAGAAATTGAGAAAAATGCAATTTTAAGCATTATTTTATCTTAGAATTTAATATGTAGATTTCTTTTGTTCTTTTTTAGTTGTCTATTTTTATTGCAGAAAATAAATTGTCAAGAGGATCATTGAAGATTTGAAGGAGATTTGATAAGATATAAATTTTGAAGAAGAGATTTGAAGAGAAGATTTGGACCAATAAATTCAAGATTGAATTCAAATTCAAAAAGATTTGGTCAAAGATTTGTTGAGGATTTTTAAATGCTAACTTTACCGTGGATTTTGCGCCAGGATGGAGATTGAATATTGATTTAACGTCAACTACGAAGTTGTAGATCTATCTCTTAGCTGTAATTGTACAAGTTTTTTTATTTTCATTCTCGACTATTTTTCACTCCCTGCTTCTCTTTCTTTATTATGAGCCTTTATCCTCCACCCATTGACACACACCAAAACGTCATTAATTTTAATGCGTGATCAAATAATAATTTATGAAACTAAATTAACCCCAAAAAACGTAGTAAAGGGGGCTAACCTAGGTCGTCTCTCAAGGAAGCAATTAGAACCAATTAAAAGTTTAACTAAATTGGGGGGTTTGTATTCATGAATAAAGATAGAAAGAAAGCAAAACAAAAGTAAGTCAACAAAGTTAAAAGGCAATATCCTACATACGGCGTTTCCAGATCAATGATTAATTGTCATTGGTTCCTAATTAATTATCCATAAGAGGGAATGTTGTTTATTAGTTGAAATCTCTAACTAATACGCAATTCACTTAAGAAACTACGATCGTCAATCCCCTAAGCATATATTAATACAGGAATTAAAACTAAGATCTCAGCATTTAAAACTCATATCAATTATGTCTCAATTGCACAACCTAATTAAATCTAATTAGTTCCCCAAAAAGTTCCCAAATCCTAAATCAATAAATCCTACAATCGTCAAGATCTATCAACCTAGAATTAACCCTAACCAATAAAATGCAATCGTTATATTATTAATCACAGGCGGAACAAATCATGAATAAACATTAAGCACAAGACCTCGAATTAATCCTCTAGAGTTACCGCATGCAATATATTAAGAAACTACTCCTCTATGGGTGGAGGATAAAGGCTCATAATAAATAAAGACAAGAAGAGAGTATAGAATAATGGAGAATTGAAATAAATAACCTGAATAAGAAAAGGAAAGAAGTTCGCAAATAGTTGGGAGCTTGCGTTGTTAATACGAGCGCTCCAAGAATCCTTGAAGAACTAAGAACTAGGCACTACTAACAAAAACCTAAAGTGCATAAAATAAAAGAGAAAAGTGAAGAAAATAAAAGTAGAGGTTGAGAATGAAGTTCTCCCCGAGTTGTTTGGAGAGGATATCTATTTATAGATGATTGGCCTAAAGTGGGAGTAAATCCCGCACTTTCAGAACAACAATTAGTAAAATCGTGATAAATTCGGCTACGGATATCGGATTGAGGTGATTCAAATCTCCAATTAAAGCTAAGAGATAGACCTACAACTTTGTAGTTGAGGTCAAATCGATATTCAATCTCCATCCTGGCGCTAAATCGTGGCAAAGTCAGCGTAAAAATCCTCAGCAAATCTTTGACCAAATCTTTTGGAATTTGAATTCAATCTTGCATTTATTGGTCCAAATCTTCTCTTCAAATCTCTTCTTTAAATTTTATATCTTATCAACTCTCCTTCAAATCTTCAGTGATCCTCTTTACAATTTATTTTCTGCAATAAAAATAGAAAACTAAAAAAGAACAAAAGAAATCTACACATTAAATTCTAAGATAAAAAATAGTGCTTTAAATTGCATTTTTCTAAATTTCTCACAAAAGAGGATAATGTGTAAAACATATTAATTAAGCATTAAAATTACACATTTTTAGTATACAATGTTCAATTATAGAATAATAAGATAGGGTACAAAGTCCACCTATCAGATTACCCCAAACTAAAAACAAAAAACAAATAAAGAAAAAAAATTCTTTTTGGTACTGCGACCCTATTTACATTGCCCTACAAAGCCGCAAAACTCAGGGAGGCACTTAAGCCGACTCACTATCTAGCAGACAACTATGCAAAATACATGACAATCCAAAAATAAAAGTACATTTAGACAAGAGATGAAATCAGTGTGCATTAAAACTAATTTTCTTAGCATATCAATTATGAGCAAAGAATAAGTCAAGGCATGTTAAAATCAATTGGGCCTCACAGGTTAATGTGTGTCACTCTTCACTCAAAGTTTATAGGTTCATCCAATGCCCTCTCAAACACTACACTAGAGTCGCCTCCATAGGCTTGACTTTCTTCTAAGCATCACGGATCACCAAATATATATGACATGCATCAAGAGGTCTTTTTAAGGTTGTAATGGGGCCAAGGTCAAGGTGGGATATCATATGGCCAGTGAGCTAAAGCCTAAGACTTAGTAGAATTCATGGCATATGTGCTTAACCAACGGTGCAAGGACCTTGATCTCCACTAGCTTCTCTTGTTCTCCAATTAGCCTGATGACAAATTCCCAAACACTTTTATTCACTTTTTTTTTTTTTTTTTTTTCATACTTTTTCACACTTCTTGGAAATCTTGCCACCGCTTACCTATTAGCTCAGGGGAAAGTTTCTGTCGGTGCACCTAATTGGTTGTTTTGCAGATTAGTTACCTCATTTTTTTTTTCATGGGCACTTTTATAGATTTTCCAACCAATGGGATCAATTGCGGCTGCTCTCCCCCTACTTTGAATGTTACATGTCCTCATGTAACCCCACACTTGTTGCTTAGCACATATGAATAAATGTACCACAATTCTCCTAAGCCCTAAAGCCAGGTGTATCATGGTTTTTCTTAGTTTATCGGCTTGTATTGTGCTAATTATTCAATAAAAGGCTATAAGGCTCAAAGGGGCTAGCAAGGGTCAAATGTTCAAGGTAGGCTCATATGGATATGTAAGCTAAATACACAAGGAATGCCTCAATCATATCACATGTCATATACAAAGGTGAAAGTACAATGCAGAGAATCAGGCAAATTCTAGACTTGAACACTAGTGAGTGTACACACAATAAAGAAAAGAATGACATGTAGTATTGCCATTCGATAAATGGCTCAAAAGCTTACCAGGTAATATCATCCGATTAATTAAAACATGCCAGGATTTATAAAATGCCCAATCAAACATAATGCCATAAATAATCAAACATAACATTTCACATTGCACAAATCAATCATCAACTAGTCTAAATTATCCCTTATTCATGAATTTCCACAATTATTGCACAATTAAAACTACTATCTTAAACAAATAAAACTTTCTCACCCCACACTTAAAGAAGTGTACTGGCCTCGATGCACAAAGCAGGGCAAGAAAAAAAGAAGTAAAACAAATAAATAAGAGAACAAGAAAGAAAAACTCACAAACGGTGGGTTGTCTCCCACCCAGTACTTTTGTTTAATGTCCTTAAGTTGGACGGATGACGGCCGTCTCATGGAGGATCATGTTTGAACTGGTCCAGAAACATCCACCAAAGTTTGTTGCGGTAGCCTCCACCTGGATCCCATACCATATGAGTCATGTCATGGCCCTGGAAACCATGTTTCTTTTGGGAGCCAAGCATTGAGATCTTCCATCGAAGCCGTGAAGCTTTGAGGCTTCGCCTTGGCTTGGTCATCCAACGGTTAATCACTCCAAGTGGGGGTGGATGAAGGTTCCCACTAGGAGGCTTCTTGAACTGTCCCTGTACATGGTCTAACCTTCCCCTAGTAGCAGGAAGAAAGTCTCCAAGCCCGTTCACATGAGGTCCACAACTGGCCATTAGTTTCCAATTGAGCATACTCACATGGTCCAAGGAGAGGGACATGTGTCTCAAGGTGCAACTCGAGTGGTGGTAACTGATAGGCTTGGAGAGGGGATGATGGGAGTAATGGAATAGACGGGGGGAATTTAGGCAGAACGCCAAGCTCAATCGACATCTCTACCGCACCAGGAATAACACAAGTGATATATGTTTTTTCCTCCGGTTGTGGCTCCTCAAACACTACCTCAGTATCAGATTCATCATCAAGAATGACGAGTTGGGGTGACTCTTCTACCAAAACATTTGAAGACCCACCATCATCAATGATATCAGATGGTGGAGTTTTTCACACACGACATCATTATCCTGGCAACTGCTCTCCTCATGCCCACTAGATGTAGTCATGGTTTCTTTTATCTCCCCACTCCACTCTTGCAAATCAGCACGTACCTCCTTTACCCCCACCATTATCTCCTCTAGCAACATTGCCAGTACCTCTCGGGAAGGGTTTTGAGTTTATTGTTGGCAATGGGGAGGTTGGTATAAGGGTTCTAGTAAGGGTTGGCAATATGTGGGCTCTAGTGAATAAGGATATAGTAGGTATGGGTCATGTGGGTATGGTTGAGGTTCGTGTGGTGGCGGTTGATGTGTTTCGATAGGATAGGGGGAGAGAGTAAGGCTCGGGGTAAGGTTGGTAGGGGTAGAATGGTGAAGTCATCACCCCACAACGGCTCAAGTGGTCTTCCCATTGTTGTTCAGACAACTCGGCGACATTGTACGGCAAGGTCATCAATACCCTCCGAATGGTGTCCCTAGGCAACCTCTCCAGTTCCCCCATCCTCCGGTGATACCTCTGTTGAAAACTATCAAAATCCGCTTCATTACCTGAAAAACAAGGAACACTAGACCACTTCGAACTAGAAAAATTATTAGAGTACATGACAATACATTTGAGTGACAAAATTAAACAAAGACAAATATGATTTTTTTTTTGGACAGGAAAGAAAAAAAAACAAAAAGAAAAAAAAAAGGAATTTATTTTTGAATAGAAGAAAAAAAACGAAAACGAAAAAAAGGAAAAAAAGATTTTTTTTTGATAAGAAAGAAAACGAAAATGAAAAAAAAAAGAAAAAGAAAAATATATATTTTTTTTGGGAAAAAAATAAAAATGAAAAAAAACTTTTTAAAAAGAAAAAAGCAAAAGCAAGAAAATAAAGAATTAACAAAAATTAAATGATAAAAAGAAAAAGAAAAAAAGAATTGGCTAAATTGCTTCCCCGGCAACGGCACCAAATTTGACACACACAAAAACGTCGATAATTTCAATGCGCGATCAAATAATAATTTATAAAACTAAATTAACCCAAAAACGTAGTAACGGGGGCTAACCTAGCTCGTCTCTCAAGGAAGCAATTAGAACCAATTAAAAGTTTAACTAAATTGGGGGGTTTGTATTCATGAATAAAGATAGAAAGAAAGCAAAACAAAAGTAAGTCAACAAAGATAAAAGGCAATATCCAGCATACGGCGTTTCCAGATTAAGGATTAATTGTCGTTGGTTCCTAATTAATTATCCATAAGAGTGGATGTTGTTTGTTAGTTGAAATCTCTAACTAATACGCAATTCACTTAAGAAACTACGATCTTCAATCCCCTAAACATATATTAATACAGGAATTAAAACTAAGATCTCAGCATTTAAAACCCATATCAAAAGATCTCAGCATTTAAAACCCATATCAATTATGTCCCAATTGCACAACCTAATTAAATCTAGTTAGTTCCCCAAAAAGTTACCAAATCCTAAATTAATAAATCCTACAATCGTCAAGATCTATCAACCTAGAATTAACCCTAACCAATAACATGCAATCGCTATATTATTAATCACAGGCAGAACAAAGCACGAATAAACATTAAGCACAAGACCTCGAATTAATCCTCTAGAGTTACCGCATGCAAGATATTATGAAACTACTCCTCCATGGGTGGAGGATAAAGACTCATAATAAATAAAGACAACAAGAGAGTATAGAATAATGGAGAATTGAAATAACAAAACCTAAATAAGAAAAGGAAAGAAGTTCGCAAATAGTTGGGAGCTTGCGTTGTTAAGGCAAGTGCTACAACAATCCTTGAAGAACTAAGAACTAGGCACTACTAACATAAACCTAAAGTGCATAAAATAAAAGAGAAAAGTGCAGAAAATAAAAGTGGAGGTTGAGAATGAAGTTCTCCTCAAGTTGTTGAGAGAGGAGAGGATATCTATTTGTAGAGGATTGGCCTAAAGTGGGAGTAAATCCCGCACTTTCAGAACAGCAGTTAGTAAAATCACGATAACTTCGGCTACAAATATCGGATTGAGGTGATTCAAATCTCTAAGTAAAGCTAAGAGATAGACCTACAACGTTGTAGTTGAGGTCAAAAATCTCTATCCTGGCGCAAAATCCATGACAAAGTCAGCATAAAAATCCTCAGCAAATCTTTGACCAAATCAATCTTGCATTTATTGGTTCAAATCTTCTCTT
>QANU01026594.1:0-18208 GCA_003254905.1 Nissolia schottii | reverse complement strand
CTTGAGCAAGTCGCTTGGGGACTGGACGTAGATCACAAGGGTGGTCGAACCAGGATAAATCTATGTTTGCAATCTCTCTAACTCTATCTCTTTATTTATTGCAAACTTATATTATTGTCTTGCATATTTGAGAATTGCATATGTTGATAATTGTTTATAAGTTGCTTTGTTGATCTTATTGTTTTATTGCAAACATAATTGAGCATGCCTATATTAAATCTTTAATTGTTATATTCCGCTGCATAGTAATGCTAATTGCATGAAAATGCAATATTTGTTGAAATTGGAATAATTTCTAAAATACCCAATTCACCCCCCTCTTGGGTATTGGTTGCCAAGACCAACAAAGCCAACAATGCCAGTAAAGTCCATACAAGCAGATATTATGGACCGTGAAGGATATTGGCCAATCATATAGAAAAGCGTGGCTTGCAAAGCAAAATGCAATTGCACAAGTGTACGGCAATTGGGATCAATCGTACAATGCATTGTCGTACTGGATGAGGGCATTGCAACACTTTCATCCTTCGTGCACATGGGACATTGATACCGTTGAAGCGTACAACGAAGATGGATCGGTGAGGTTAGATGCTTTAACATTTTGACGTGCGTTTTGGGGTTTTGGCCCAAGTATAAATGCATTCAAGCACTGCAAGCCTATGATCTAGGTCGATGGAACACAATTGTATGAAAAATACAAGGGTGTTTTGTTGATGGCATCAACTCAAGATGGCAATCAATCAATTGTCCCCACTGCATTTGCTATTGTCGGGGGTGAAACTGCAGATGCATGGTATTTTTTCTTGCACAATCTGCGGCAATCGCTACCCGAGGGACGACAAATTGGGTTGATATCTGATTAGCACGAGTCCATAAAGTCTACAGTGCGATGAATGTGTGGTTTGTGGGCGTACCATTTGTTTTGCATCAAACACATTGCGCAGAATTTTGCCCACCAGTTTAAGGTGAAGTTCATGGAAAAGCTTGTCAAGGCTATCGGTAAGGTTTGTTTAAGTAAGTTTTTTATTCACAGATGTTACAATTTTTCATTCAAATATTTATTATTTGAGCATGAGAAGTTTTGCAGGGTATTCGAGCACTATAGAGAAATACAATCGTCGTTATGAAAGGTTGCGCCAGCATAATGAAGCGTATGCCGCTTGAATTAACGAGATCCCTAAAGAACAATGGATTCTTACCTTCGATGATGGACGACGATGTTCACATATGACGACAAATCTAGCTGAGTCATTGAACTCGAAATTTCTAGAGGCTCGCAATTTTTTAATAACAGCATTAGCGCAGCAGACTTATTTCAAGACGGCTGCCTTATTTGTTTCAAACGCAAGGAATGCACATGGTCGTATTAGTGTAGGTCACGTATACTCAGAGTTTTTTACTGAAATACTCCGAAAAATGATGGCACAAACAAGAACATTGCAAGTTATACTCCCCTTTACTAAGATAGTAAATCCATCTTTAGATCAAATCACTTATCTTTTTTTGTCAAGAAGTTCACAAATGTGTTGTGTGTTGCAGGCCAACGAATTTTCTCAAGTTTCGCAAGTGTTCCATTGCAGGGATTTATCAAAAGGCAATCAATTTAGGGTTGATCTTGGGAGGATTTAATGTGGCTGTGGCTCCTTTCAAAGGTTTAGGTTTCCGTGTGTCCATCCAATGGCATGTTGCGAGACAGCGAGTCTAGACTGGTGGCAGTACGTCGACAGTGTTTACAAAATGGTCAACCTTTGCAAGGTCTACGAGCAAGAGTTTCAGGTTGTTGGCCACATGTCCACCTGGCCTCAAGTCACTTTTCCGACTGTTATTCCCGACCAAAGTTTAAAGCGCACCAAATGAGGTCGGCCAAACTCCACTCGTTTCCGCAACGAAATGGATTCTACGGAAGGACGTCGACAAAGACGTTGTAGACTTTGTCATGGAGCTGGCCACAATAGTTCTCACTGTCCACACACAGGTGCTGGGCCAAGTCGCTAGACGTAAAACTGTATTATAACCATAAGATAGTAGTGTCATGGTTAGGTTAGGGCGACGCTTTGTATTTAGGGTTAGGTTTAGATTAGAGGCTAATGTCATCATCATTACAATAATAATAATAAAAAGAATAATAACAATGAAAATTACAATCACATGCACAATGTATTTGTTCAATTTTGATGGGTACTTGTACATTCCATATTTGTTCATTAAAATCTCGGTGCCTAGGTGCCTCTGTAAGGGTATATCTGTTGGGTGCCCTAATATTCTGATGGTCACAAAGATCATACCCCTGCTCACCTATGTTGCTGGTACTTGCTCCATGGTGATTGCCCCGATGTCCCATCCACCGCATTATTCGTCTTTGTACCCTACGAATTCCCCTTACAAATAGGTTTCCCCTAGGGCCAGATCTGGGCGATAGTTGCCTCGGAGGTGCATCGGGTTGGGAGTTGTCGTGGTCATCGTCTGATGCATCCTAAGGCAGCTCATTCAAATTAAACTCTGCCCTAACCCCGTACTAGAACTTGCGGCTCAGAAGTACCACTGCGTACTTCCACACGATCAATATCAATCGATCTTCTTGGTGAGCGTACACGTGGCTGACTATGTCTTGAAGAAGGTCCTACGTGGAAGGATCTTTTACTTAACAAGTGTTGCTCACTGTATGTTTCACCAAGAAGAGTGGATTGAAAGTTAGGTATGTACGGAGGTGGAGTGACTTCAAAAATGAGATCAAATAGGTATGGAGTCACTGTAACTTCATCAACTAGATGTTGGGGAGGTTGTGTTGACGAGGGGCCAGGGTTAAATAGTTCAAAGTCCTCGCCAATCTCATCTAATTGTTGAGCCATCTGTTCGCCTAGCCAGGCATATAAACCAGGTTGTGTAAGGGAATCCGTTTGGGGAACCGGAGCATATGTATGTGTCTGCGGTGGCAGAGCAAAGAAACCATCTTCAGGAGACGGTATGTACAAACCATGCGGGCCCTCATCAAAGAAACCATGTGGTTAGTGCACGGGCACAATACCATGCAGTGGCGAAGGATAATATTCTCGCCACACATTAGGTACCTGTTGATGGTCGTAGATTTGTCTAAGAAATCTATGACCATTAACCAGATACCACTATGAATACTGCATGGTTAGTCTATAATTAACAAGTCTATCACCGACCAATGTCGCGTGGTTAGTCCACATCTGGATCCAAGGATGATGCCTTTGCACCCAGTTAGCACTCAGCAAAGCTTGTGGATTTTCCCTCAGATCAACATTGTGCGAGCGGCCTAGGATATTACAATTAGGCCCAAAAGGCACCGTCTGAACTAACCCAAATTGTTGGAGCACGTGATCAGCCGCATGCCACTCAACAATTTCAAAGCATATTAATGGGCATACTACCGACCACGTACCCTGTTTACTCTTCACTTCCCCAAGTATGATTGTGGCAATCTGGGGTTGACGATATGGCTGCCATCTAAACTGCACACAAAAAAATGATTACATTCAAATAGATTGAGGGTTATATTAACAATGCACTTAATAATTACTAAGGGTTTAGGGTAATATTCTGTACATGGTCTGGGGCCATATCGTCTATTGCTCTTCTACATTCCTTTACTGTAATGTTGTGACCGTTAGGAATGTACTCATGGTCAACCCACCTGTAATAAACAAACAAAATTAAGTTAATAAATCAGGTTAAAAGTGGTTCTATTAAACCAATTCTAAACAGTGATACTGTCAACTAAATAAACAATTACCTTGTCGTAAGGGAAAATTAGAAGAGGTTCGGGTCATGTGGGTTTGGTGCTAGGGTTGGAAACCTGTTAAATGCCCATACTTGAAGCAGCACCACGCAACCACTTATTCCCTTACAATTTACGCGCGAAGCGCGGCATAATGCTCTCTGAAGCATTGCTAAAATAGCTGAACCCCAGCTATACCTTCCTAGGCCACCCAAATCTCTAAGGATGGCCAAGTACTTGGAATGGACCCAGTTCTCATGCTTATCATAGAACAAAAAATTTTCAAACAGACGCATAATATACCTACGCGCATGCCATGTCAATATCTGACCCATGTCGTACTGGTCAATGTCATCGCGAATATCAGCACCAAAATTATTATTCAGCCAGACCGAATTGATAAACGATCTGTCTATATCCTGGGGACCAGGTGTTGCTCCAAGAAGTTCCTGACATAAGTTTATAAGACCTGGTCCCAGGAACACAATTTTTGGGGCAGTTATGGCTTCGCCTCCTGACCCAATCCTGAGGATCATGTTCACATCCTCCAACGTGATAGCGCATTTACCATGTGGAAGATGAAACGTGTGGGTCTCCGGCCTCCACCGCGTGTAATACCCTAGCTAACTGCACACCCTCGAGTAGTACGCAATGCTCACTAGGTTGTTAATCACTTGGTGGGAATATTTATAGTCCTTTATTACTTTTCAAAAATACTGAGTTAAGGAAAATATGGACCAGTTTAAAACTTTTCTACTGAGTGCTTATTTAAGAAATATGAGCCATGTGTGAATCAAAGTATATAAGACAAACGATAGAGCCATGGGCTTATGAATATTCATTATCCCTAGTCTAAGCAATTACATAATCAATACATGGTCCGTCGCAGATGAATACAACAAATTACATTATATTATAATAGAGTTACATATACATGCCATAGTCATTTATATACATAATAAAAGCTCATCCATCGTACAACTAGCTAAACATGTCTTCATAGCCTTGAAGATCTGTCTGTCTGTCATCGGTGGCTTATCCTCCATTCTTTTCTGATCCTCTGGTTACTCGTCATAGCTCACGTCTGCCCCTAGAAGCATAAGTGAGTGGGGGTGAGAACATTCGTCCTCAGTGGTTTACCTTGGCGTCGGGAGATTCCTTTTTAACTCACTTACCAACCAGGCCGCTCAGGTGTTTCTAAGTGAACATGCATGCTAACATCCTACTGATTATTATCTGGCCTAAAGTCCTGAACGGTTTTATCTACTTTACTATGTGACTGGGGAACTAATCTTTCTTATCTAGTTTCTCGTGCTTGTTAACTTTTCTCGCGTATATACATAGCTGTCTCGAGCGTTCTCTTGACGGTATTCACTTCATACACATGCTCATATACATTATCATATACTTATACATTACATACTCATTCAACATACCATGTCATATTCATTCATTTCATACTTTATGCATGCTGACTTTGAGACTCTCTCATGCGTGCCGTGTAACATCCCGATTTTTCCATAGGAAATAATCGTAAATATAATTATTATATTAATTTTCTAATCATGACTAGGAAATTAAAATGGGGAATTAATAGGTAAAATATACCTAGAAAATAAGACGTGTCGCGGCAAGAAGTTCGGCGGACAACCGAACAGTCGTTGTTCGCCGACGAAATTTTTTGACGCGCAAAAGGTGTTCGTGAAAATACTCCCCCGGAGAAAAATTCACAAACACCTTTAAATATTAATACCCTTAGGTAGGGGGAATTAGAGGATCGCGACGGTATAAACGGAATATTTTTTGGACGACCGTGCGCGACTCACTAAGACTGCGAGTGATAAAACACGATCGAATCGGGGCCGGGAAAAAATAAAATCTCAGCAGCTAAGGAGAGGGCTGCACGGCTGATTGGGATTTTTCCAATCCCTTAAGTCATGCTTCCAAAGTCCCATCACCTTACCTTTCTTACACATGCCCATACCCACCCATACCTATGCCCATGCTTTCTACTATTCATCTAACTTTATTTAATACTTCCCCCTCACCATCAGCCACCCAAACCGAGTTCTCTCCCCAAAACTGCAAGAAATATATTCATCTCCCTCATCCTCCACAAACCCGTGGCTGCATCTCCCCAAAATCCTCTCATCTTTAGCTTCATCTTCTTCCATAAGCCAACTCTTGGAGGGAGGTGACCCCAAGCTTTGGAATCATCAAGCTAGTGGACTTCACTTCAATCTTCCCTCACCACCACCAGGTTTTTCTGCAAGTGGGTAATCCTAAGCTTGCCCCTCCTTGGTGGCTTTTCTATGCTTGCTTGTTTGTATGTTTTTGTTATGGTTTATGCTAGAAATGCTTGGTTAGGCTAGGAAGATGATTCTGAAGGGTCTTGTGACCTGGACTAGTTAGTTCTATGATGATTGGAATATGTGCGAGGATCTCAAGGAGTAGCCATGAGCAAAGTGGAAAAGAAATGAAAGAAATTAAGCAGTTCGGTTTCCAGTTTCGCCCAGTGACCGATGAGTGTGGGTTCCGCGGAGAGTGACTGAATGTGAGAACATGAGAGAAAATAAGCAAGGAAGTAAGCGCTGAGAGGAGTCTGGAGTTGTTGGGCGGCGCCTGGACTGGTGCTGCGTGGGTTCCGCGGATAGGGACTGAGAAGAGTCGAGAGCTGTTAAGCGGCGTCCGGAACGGGTGCCAAATCGGTACGCGTAGAGTGACTGAGAGGAGTCTGGAGAGAGTTGTTGAGCGGCACCAGGAGTGCTGCCGAGTGGGTTCCGCGTATGATCCCTGGGGTGCGAATGTGAGAGAATGAGAGAAGACCAGTAAGGAAGTAAGCACTGAGTAGTTCCGCGGAGAGTGACTGAGAGGAGTCTAGAGAGTTGTTGTGGTTTCCCTGGAGAGGCATGCTGAAGGGTTCCGCGGAGGATCCCTGGAAAGCGAGTGTGAGAAAACGAGAGAAAATAAACAAAGAAGTAAGCGTTGAGTGGGTTCCGCGTAGGACCCCTGGAGTGCGAGTGCTGAGTGGGTTCCGCGGAGGATCCCTGGAGTGTTGCTGAGAGGTTACGCGGATAGCCTGGAGAGTTTCTGAGTGGGTTCCGCGGAGGTTCCCTGGAGTTACCGAGTGGTTCCCTAGTGAGGGTTTTCAAGGTTGTCTTGAGGCACATAGTCCAATCATCAATGTTATAGCTATACTTAAGTGGAGGTGCGAAGAAGCTTATAATTAAAATGGGCACGGTTATAAGTGGACACGCACCGAAGCTTAAGTATAGGATTTATGTGATTATATGTTTATGTGTTTGAGCAAGCATGCATCATGAGGATAGATCACTAGAAGTGATTGTTTAATGAATGAGTAATGAATAAAGATGAGAATGAAATGTAGGAACAAGAGCATGATGAGAAAAGATAAATGTGCATATGAGAGAAAAGAATGATGAGATGCATGACATGAGATGGAAAGATGAGCAGATTATGATGTGATGAAAGAATGAATGAATGATGATATGGTCCGCTTCCGGCTTAGCCACGAGGGCGGCCCCTCGCCACCCGGTAAGGGGGTGGAGTCATGTTGGCCCGGGGAACAGACAGAGAAGGCAGTTCGTACACCACCATAGGGACGACGGTCCTGAGGTGTACGAGGGAGTACTGGGACACAGGAAAAGATATGATGAATGAGATGAGAACATGCATTGAATTCCGTGCCTCATCGGTACGATGACCCCTTGCATAGATATTATGAAATGTCCCGTGCCTGGCAAGCACGGTGAAAGGTTTACCGCACAACATATGCGTGATGATCAGTGTGTCTGTTTGCATGCATGTTTATGATATGGTTAGGTAACGATGGTTAGGAGTAGAAAGCGCGAGAACCTAGATAAGAAAGACTAGTTCCCTTGATCACATAGTAACATAGATAAAGTTGTTCAGGACCCTAGGTCAAGATAATAATCTGTAGGATTTTAGTATGCATGATCACTTAGAGATCTCCTGAGCGGCCTGGAGGATACCCGAGTAAATGAACAGTAGTTAAGGCTAAGGAACCCCACTGAGGACTGAGAGTTCTCACCCCCCACTCGGTTATGGATCCAGCAGGTGTACGAGGCATTTGGACTGACAGCAAATGGAAGTCAAGGCACAGGGATGACCGTGACATTTGGATGGCATATGTTTTGTATTATGTATTAGGACTTAGATACCTTTTGTGTACCTATTTATTATTATTATGACAATGTGTACTGATGTTGGACCTTGGTTGTAGTTATATATGCACATATACTCTTAATGTTCTGCTTCTGTTATCCCTAACCTATAGCGACTGTTATTATATGTTCTCCAAATCACGCATAGCTCCTACTTTACAAACTGATACTGTAAAAGCATAATTTTCAAACTGGTCCATATTTTTGAATAAGAACTATTTGCAAAGGTAAAGGTAAGGGTAAAAGTTAACCTGGCACAACGCATAACAACCCTGTGAGCATTGCTTGCTACCATGGAAGTAGGCAATTAGCAGGGGTGTTACATGCCGGCTAACTAATGGACCGGGGCGCATCCTGCTTTCCATGATCTCGGCTAACTAATGGACCGAGGCTGCGTCGGCTCCCAGCTAACTAATGGACTAGGGCCGCGCTGAGTCTTTCCCACTCATGTAGATGGGGCCAAACATCTACGACCTGCTTCTGTCCTCTGATTGATGTCGACCAGGCAGCGCTATAACCTGAGTGGTTGCGAACCACCGCGGATAACTAATGTTCCGTCTCCGATCATCAATAGAGATAACCGTCCACCTAATGGGAGGGCGAGGGGTTGGCCCTATGACACAACCAAGTGGAGACCCATACATTATCATCATTTCATAGGCGTGACGTCGTCCTTTCTCATTCATCTTTTCTTTACTTTCTTTCTTTTTATTCCTTTCTTTCTTTCTTTTCATTCCGCATCATTAACCAATCCACCCCTTTGTGGGGACTGGTGAGAGGCGTTTCCGCCAAGAGAGATACCTACTATCATATAACTACATACTGATTCCCTAAGGTTCAATTATGCTCTTTAAACTTTACGTGATTAACCTCTAGTTCTCATGATGCATGTTATCATAAATACCACACATAAACTCTACTGTTAAGTGCTTGTTGGAATATAGGGGACCTTGAAAACCCCCTAGGGAAACACTCGGTAACTCCAGGGAACCTCCGCGGAACCCACTCAGTCACTCTCCAGGGAACCACTTAGCAACTCCAGGAACCTACGCGGAACCCACTCAGAAACTCTCCAGGGAACCATTCAGCACCATCCCAGGTGCCCGCTCAACAACTTTCTAGACTCCTCTCAGTCACTCTCTGCGGAACACTCAGCACCATCCCAGGTGCCGCTCAACAACTTTCTAGACTCCTCTCAGTCACTCTCCGCGGAACCGCTCAGCACCATCCCAGGTGCCGCTCAACAACTTTCTAGACTCCTCTCAGTCACTCTACGTGGAACCCTAAACCATAAACCCTAAACCCTAAACGCGGAACCACTCAACACCATCCCAGGTGCCGATCAACAATAGACTCCTCTCAGTCACTATTCGCGGAACCACTCAGCACCATCCCAGGTGCCTACTCAGCACTCTTCACGTAACCCTCTCAGCAACTACAGGGATCCTCCGCGGAACCCACTCAGCGCTTACTTCCTTGCTTATTTTCTCTCATGTTCTCACATTCATCCCCAGTTCAAACACCACATATTCCAAAGTACACAAGCAACAACATGAACATCCAAGAATCATAAAACAACGTGAATACAACCAACTTGCAACATAATATTTATCCTCATCAAATCCTTACCAACACATGCAAGATCATTTCCAAGCATACAACCCATATTATGTGCATTATATCACATATTCACAATAACCATAAATAGATCACCAAGGAGGTGATTTATGCATAGTTACCCACTTGTAGAAAAACCTGGTGGTGGTGAGGGAAGTTTGGAGTGAAGTCCCACAAGCCTTGTTGTCTCCAAAGCTTGAGCTTCTCCTTTCTCCAAGATGAAGATCCTTGAGCAAGGTAGAGGGTGATGAGGTTGTTCCTCTTGGTTTTGGATGGAAGAAAATGAAACCAAGATGAGGAGACTTTGCGGGCTGTGTTTCGGTTCTTGGGAGGTGGAAGAGGGTGGCAAGAATGCTTGACTTCTTGAAGGCTAAGTGGTGTTCTTGAAGTTTGGCTTGGTGTGTGTTTATGGAGGATGTGGAAGATGAACTTTCTCTTGTAAATTTGGGGGAGGTAACTCGGTTTGGGTGGCTGAATGGTGAGGTAAATTAATTGAATTTTAGGATTTAATAAATTGTGATGAATAGTAGAAGGTATGGGTGGTAGGTATGGCTAGTGATGGGATTTGGTTTGATGTGTAAGAAAAGTATGGTGATGGGAATTTGGAAGCATGATTTTGGGGGATTATTTTTGGTCAAAAATTTCCTCTCCTAGTCATGCAGCCCTCACCCTTAGCTGCTGAAATTTCATTTTCTCCTGGTTCCGGTTCGCTTGTGTTTTATCGCTTGCAGTCTCGGTGCGTCGCGCACAGTCGTCCGAAAAATATTCCGTTTATACCGTCGCGATCCTCTAATTTCCCTCTACCTCAACGTATAATCACTTCAATTCATTTGTGAATTTTTCTCCGGAGGAGTATTTTTCAAAGATACCCTTGACCTGTTATCTCTCGTCGGTGTCCGATTGGGGCCGTTCCACTGGCGTTTCCGCGATCGCCGAAGCTTCCTAGTAACAATTTGGGATTGCGATGGGGGTTTTGTCATCTTTTCCCTCATAAGGTATGGTTTCCCAAGATTGGGGCCCACTGCTCAATTTTACTGGCTAAACGTGGCCGAACGGGTCTATTCTAGTGTCTGCGGAATTGTCCGAAAGTGAGCGAAACTTTGTTTTTCCAACAGTTTATTATTTCCACTAAATTCTAAGGGTCATGAGGATCTATTTGAGTGTCGTCAAAATTTCGAAAACTAAACAGATTAATTGCTATTAATTGCTGCTTGTTAACAGTTATTCAGGGAAATTTTCCCTAGGGAAGGAGCGAGATGTTACATTTATCAGTTACCTAGTTCTCTCGCCTTTTTCCCGCACCTTCTAAACCAATTCCTGCAGGGCTGGGAAAAGTCGCCCTGTCCTTTAGTTCTACCAAATGCTTCCTGGTCCAACCTTCCCGTCCTTTCTATCTTCCTCATTGCTTGCTGCAGCCAGCTTTCTTGCTGACCTCTCTTCTCTTTACTGTCTGGTTGTCCACGTCTACTAAATCAGCCTTATTCTTCCCCCTTCGAGATTCCAAAGCCTAACCTCCCTAAATCTAGCACTTGTCCACCCTAGCCACATAGTCATAGGCGTCCCGGTGCTTGACGAACACCTGTAGTTCACGCTTCCCGCCTTTAAAAGAGTTCGCACACGACCTTACTAGGCAAAACCTTTGCTAAGGGAAAACTGGGATGTTACATTACACCCCCTTAGAAAAATTTCGCCCTCGAAATTTTTATGCGTCCAAGGGACTCAAGGTTCTAATTCTTACTGCTCACTTGCCTGAAACATACTCATTTTCATCCGATACTCCACTGGCTGTCAAAGCAAAGGCTCATCACTACTGCAAGGCCATAGGTATGGTGATGCTACAAATTCCAGAGAAGTGGCCATCTTCCTTCCCGGGGGTCACATGGGTAATCTGTTGCATTCGGAATCATAGTGCAGTTCAGTCCTTAACGCTTAATTCTAATCCCTGAAAATCTCTCGTCCACGGGTCTGGGTTCCATAGTCTTTTTATCGGCCTTCTGTCCTATTGGTCCATTGGATTCCTAACCTCGATGAGTAGATAATAAACAAAGGTCATTAACTCCGTAGTAGTCTTCTCAGGCGACTCCTAAGTTTCCTTATGTACTGGATTAACTCAGCCTCGCAGTCCATCAATGCTCCTACTTACGTTGAAGGTAGTGAGTACATTAAACTTGTAAGGTCTCTAGTTATTTTTCCACCTACTCTCTCCCATACACTCTTGACTCGATCTCCTCCTACAGGTTCCCAGGCTGTTCCGACTTCCGTCTGACACTTGATCCCTCTAATCGACCAAACTGGGGCTAATCGTCTATCTGATCCTCAAGGTCCAATGGTTTTCTCTTTACTGTGGTATGGTTATTTCCGATCACCCTTCCTAAACTCCCTTAGGGCTTCCTTGATTAGTCCTCCCTAATCATCACTTTGCATCGAAATTATACTATATTGTATTAACTTCTTCTCTGGTTTGATCTCACCCATCAATCTGCTATCTTTTCCATCCTATGGGATCTCTAAGGTAAGGATTTTGGTTGTTGATCCTCTTTTAAAGGGCGTGTCTCATGGGAAGTTACTTATCCACTAGGGGAATCCACCTTATGGCGAAGGTATGGGGACATATTTAACCTATAAGATTTATATCAGTCTCTTCGCTATCGGGTTTCCACCTATCTCCGTATTTACAGATTTCCCTATCAGTTGCAAGGGGACAACTTGCGTCATGCGTCGAAGTCAGAAAACAAAGGCTGGAACGGTGCACGAGGCTGGAGCAGAAAGGGTTACAAACCTACTCCATCGGAATAGAACCAACTAGATTCTATTGCAAACGGGATGGCATGGTTCTCAAAACATGCCATGGAAGGAAAGAAAGACCTGTCTCGGAGGTTACTTCTTCCGAAGAATAGAACATTTGATCTTAACGTGGAACTCTCCTCAAGGAGGGTTAAGGATGCATAAAGAAGCGAAATTTTGAAGATGTAGAGGCTCGGACCTTTTCCATAGGACCTTTACGGAGGTGAAAAATATAGGGGATAGGGGAGTGGCTTTTCAAAAGTTTTGATAGCGTAAGGAAGCATTTACCTGGAGAGAAGGAACAAACGGCTTCCCTTGGGTAGGGGTGCATTACCTGACAATCTGTTTGTTTGCTTTTAAGAAGCAATGATCAAATCACGGAGAGACACTTAGCAGAAGGCCAAGTTCCTCGGGGACAAAATTTATAAAGTCCACCCTGCACTAGCTATCAAGCCCTGAATACACCTGTCAAGACACAGAGTTAGCTAGGCTCTATGTTCCTGAAAAATGCAACAGTTGAATGAAAGCAAAGTGATAGAGTGCATTATGCCACACTACTCCTTATCTCAAAGACAAGGCTTAGTGCATGGCGAATTTATTCTGAGTATGCACAAGGAACAAGGGCAGGTCAGTGTTCCGGTACCACTGATTTATGCACTTGGACCTTATACACAAAGGTGTTATACTTCAACACCGTGCAAGCTAACAAGGAATACGCTCGGAAGTGCAGATAAGCTCGTTCCTCAGGCTCATTCGGACCAAACTGCTCTGATACTAACTGTAACACCCTAGCTAACTGCATACCCTCGAGTAGTACGCAATGCTCACTACGTTGTTAATCACTTAGTGGGAATACTTATAGTCCTTTATTACTTTTCGAAAATACTGAGTTAAGGAAAATATGGACCAGTTTAAAACTTTTCTACTGAGTGCTTATTTAAGAAATATGAGCCATGTGTGAATCAAAGTATATAAGATAAATGATAGAGCCATGGGCTTATGAATATTCATTATCCCTAGTCTAAGCAATTACATAATCAATACATGGTCCATCGCAGATGAATACAACAAATCACATAATATTATAATAGAGTTACATATACATGCCATAGTCATTCATATACATAATAAAAGCTCATCCATCGTACAACTAGCTAAGCATGTCTTCATAGCCTTGAAGATCTGTCTGTCCGTCATCGGTGGCTTGTCCTCCATTTTTTTCTGATCCTCTGGTTACTCATCATAGCTCACGTCTGCCCCTGGAAGCATAAGTGAGTGGGGCTGAGAACATTCGTCCTCAGTGGTTTACCTTGGCGTCGGGGGATTCCTTTTTAACTCACTTACCAACCAGGCTGCTCAGGTGTTTCTAAGTAAATATGCATGCTAACATCCTACTGATTATTATCTGGCATAAAGTCCTGAACGGCTTTATCTACTTTACTATGTGACTGGGGAACTAATCTTTCTTATCTAGGTTCTCGTGCTTGTTATCTTTTCTCGCGTATATACATAGCCGTCTCGAGCGTTCTCTTGACGGTATTCACTTCATACACATGCTCATATACATTATCATATACTTATACATTACATACTCATTCATCATACCATCTCATATTCATTCATTTCATACTTTATGCATGCTGACTTTGAGACTCTCTCATGCGTGCCAGTTAACTAATGGACTGGGGCACATCCTGCTTTCCATGCTCTCGGCTAACTAATGGACCGAGACTGCGTCGGCTCCCAACTAACTAATGGACCAGGGTCGCGCTGAGTCTTTCCCACTCATGTAGATGCGGCCAAACATCTACAACCTGCTTCTGTCCTCTGATTGATGTCGACCAGGCAGCGCTATAACCTGAGTGGTTGCGAACCACTGCGGATAACTACTGTTCCGTCTCCAATCATCAATAGAGATAACCGTTCACCTAGTGGGAGGGCGAGGGGTTGGCCCTATGACACAACCAAGTGGAGACCCATACATCATCATCATTACATCATCATCATTTCATAGGCATGACGTCACCCTTTCTCATTCATCTTTTCTTTACTTTCTTTCTTTTCATTACTTTCTTTCTTTCTTTTCATTCCGCATCATTAAACAATCCACCCCTTTGTGGGGACTGGTGAGGGGCGTTTCCGCCAAGAGAGATACCTACTATCATATAACTGCATACTGATTCCCTAAGGTTCAATTATGCTCTTTAAACTTTACGTGATTAACCGCTAGTTCTCATGATGCATGTTATCATAAATACCACACATAAACTCTACTGTTAAGTGCTTGTTAGAATATAGGGGACCTTGAAAACCCCCCTAGGGAAACACTCGGTAACTCTAGGGAACCTCCGCGGAACCCACTCAGTCACTCTCCAGGGAACCACTCAGCAACTCCAGGGAACCTACGCGGAACCCACTCAGAAACTCTACAGGGAACCACTCAGCACCATCCCAGGTGCCCGCTCAACAACTTTCTAGACTCCTCTTAATCACTCTCCACAGAACCACTCAGCACCATCCCAGGTGCCGCTCAACAACTTTCTAGACTCCTCTCAGTCACTCTACGTGGAACCACTCAGCACCATCCCTGGTGCCGCTCAACAATAGACTCCTCTCAGTCACTATCCGCGGAACCACTCAGTACCATCCCAGGTGCCCACTCAGCACTCTTCATGTAACCCTCTCAGCAACTACAGGGATCCTCCGCGGAACCCACTCAGCACCACTCCTAGTGCCCACTCGGCATTCTTCACGTAATTTTCTCAGCAACTACAGGGATCCTCCGCGGAACCCACTCAGCACCACTCCTGGTGCCCACTCGGCATTCTTCACGTAACCCTCTCCGCGGAACCCACTCAGCGCTTACTTCCTTGCTTATTTTCTCTCATGTTCTCACATTCATCCCTAGTTCAAACACCACATATTCCAACAGTACACAAGCAACAACATGAACATCNACATGAACATCCAAGAATCATAAAACAACGTGAATACAACCAACTTGCAACATAATATTTATCCTCATCAAATCCTTACCAACACATGCAAGATCATTTCCAAGCATACAACGCATATTATGTGCATTATATCACATATTCACAATAACCATAAATAGATCACCAAGGAGGTGATTTATGCATAGTTACCCACTTGTATAAAAACCTGGTGATGGTGAGGGAAGTTTGGAGTGAAGTCCCACAAGCCTTGTTGTCTCCAAAGCTTGAGCTTCTCCTTTCTCCAAGATGAAGATCCTTGAGCAAGGTGGAGGGTGATGAGGTTGTTCCTCTTGGTTTTTGATGAAAGAAAATGAAACCAAGATGAGGAGACTTTGGGGGCTGTGTTTCGGTTCTTGGGAGGTAGAAGAGGGTGGCAAGAATGCTTGACTTCTTGAAGGCTAAGTGGTGTTCTTGAAGCTTGGCTTGGTGTGTGTTTATGGAGGATGTGGAAGATGAACTTTCTCTTATAAATTTGGGGGAGGGAACTCGGTTTGGGTGCTGAATGGTGAGGGAAATTAATTGAATTTTAGGATTGTGATGAATAGTAGAAGGTATGGGTGTAGGTATGGCTAGTGATGGGATTTGGTTTGATGTGTAAGAAAAGTATGGTGATGGGAATTTGGAAGCATGATTTTGGGGGATTATTTTTGGTCAAAAATTTCCTCTCCTAGCCGTGCAGCCCTCACCCTTAGCTTCTGAAATTTCATTTTCTCCCAGTTCCAATTCGCTCATGTTTTATCGCTTGCAGTCTCGGTGCGTCGCGCACGGTCGTCCGAAAAATATTCCGTTTATACCGTCGCGATGCTCTAATTTCCCTCTACCTCAAGGTATAATCACTTCAAGGTATTTGTGAATTTTTCTCCGGATGAGTATTTTTCACAGATACCCTTAACCCGTTATCTCTCCTCAGTGTCCGATCGGGGCCGTTCCACTGGCGTTTCCGCGATCGCCGAAGCTTCCTAGTAACAATTTGGGGTTGCTATGGGGGTTTTGTCATCTTTTCCCTCATAAGGTATGGTTTCCCAAGATTGGGGCCCGCTGCTCAATTCTATTGGCTAAACGGGGCCGAACGGGTCCGTTCTAGTGTTTGCGGAATTGTCCGAAAGTGAGCGGAACTTTGTTTTTCCGACGGTTTAATATTTCCACTAAATTCTAAGGGTCATGAGGATCTATTTGAGTGTTGTCAAAATTTCGAGAACTAAACAGATTAATTGCTATTAATTGCTGCTTGTTAACAGTTACTCAGGGAAATTTTCCCTAGGGAAGGAGCGGGATGTTGCATTTATCAGTTACCTAGTTCTCTCGCCTTTTTCCCGCACCTTCTAAACCGATTCCTGCAGGGCTGGGAAAAGTCACCCTCTCCTCTAGTTCTACCAAACGCTTCCTGGTCCAACCTTCCCTTCCTTTCTATCTTCCTCATTGCTTGTTGCAGCCAGCTTTCTTGCTGACCTCTCTTCTCTTTACTGTCTGGTTGTCCACGTCTGCTAAATCAGCCTTATTTCCCCCTTCGAGATTCCAAAGCCTAACCTCCCTAAATCTGGCACTTGTCCACCCTAGCCACATAGTCATAGGCGTCCTGGTGCTTGATGAACACCTGTAGTTCATGCTTCCCGCCTTTAAAAGAGTTCGCACATGCTTGTAGTAAACCGGCATTCTGTAGATACAGATGTATGAGGATGGTCGGTGGCTCAATGACCCCGTGTCTAGTCCGCAACCGCCGTGCAATCTGTAACAATAACAATTCACATCAGATTAAGATAAGGTTTACGATTAGTGTTATGGGTTATGGTTAGGATAATGGTTAGGTTTACTGTTAGGGTTATATTTATGATTATGGTTATGGCTGTTATGTTTTGTGGTTTAGGTTAGGGCAAGGGTTAGGTTATGGTTAGGTTTAGGGCTTTATGGTTAGGTTTAGGGCTTTATGGTTAGGTTTATGTTTTAAGGTGATGTTTTATGGTTATGGCAAGGGTTATGATTAGGGTTAAGGTTTAGTGTTAGGGTAAGGATATTATGGTTATGGTTTAGGGTTAAGGGTTATGGTTAGATTTATGGTTAAGGGTTAGTGTTAAGGGATAGGGTTATGTTTAAGGTTAGGATTATATTTTATGGTTATGGTTATGGTTTAGGTTTAGGGCAAGGGTTATGTTTAGGGTTAATTTTAAAGTTTAAGGTTAGGGCTAGGTGATGATAAGGGTTATGTTTATGGTTTAGTTTAGGGTTAGGGTTAGGATTTATGATTATGTTTATGATTAGGGTTAGGGCTAATGTTATGTTTTATGGTTAGGGCAAGGATTAGGGTTAGGGTTAGGTGATGATAAGGGTTATGTTTATGGTTTAGTTTAGGGTTAGGGTTAGGATTTAGGGTTATGTTTTATGGTTAGGGCAAGAATTAGGGTTAGGGTTTAGGGTTTAAGGTTTAGGGTTATGTTTTATGGGTAGGGTAAAGGTTAGGGTTAGGGTTAGTGCTAGGGTTAGATTTATGGTTAAGGGTTATGGGTTAAGGGTTTAGGATTTATGGTTTAGGGTTGTGGTAAGGGTTAGGATTAGGGTTAGGATTATGTTTTATGGTTATGGTTATGCTTTAGGTTTAGGGTAAGGGTTATGTTTAGGGTTAATTTTAAGGTTTAGGGTTAGGGTTAGTTTGATGGTTAGGGTTAGCATTAGGGTTATGTTTAGGGTTAGGATTATGTTTTATGGTTATGGTTATAATTTAGGTTTCGGGTAAGGGTTATGTTTAGGGTTAATTTTAAGGTTTAGGGTTAGGGTTAGGTTGATGGTTCGGGTTATACTACTAATACTACTAATACTTCTAATACTAATGCTAATACTTCTACTAATAATTGTTAGTTTTATTATTATGG
>QANU01026591.1:27872-42467 GCA_003254905.1 Nissolia schottii | reverse complement strand
CTATCGAATACATACTGATATCATTTTACTCATTGAAATGGCTTTCTCTTGCGCTTCCTAATAAATTTTTCCTTCTTTCTTCTTGTATCACGTTCAGCCTTCACGTGATTTTTGCTCTACAAATATTGCTTTTCCCTTTTTTTTGTGCTATTCTTTTTGCCTTACTCGTGGCTACATCATAGCCTTTTTAGTCTAGGAAAGTTTCTTGAAAAAAAGCCATCCTTAATAGCTTAATTTCATACTCTTTCCAAATTTTTCTCTTTTATTGCTAATTCTATGTCAATAATTTATTTGTTTCTCTTTCTTCCTTTTGAGAAATTTTAGCTTGTCATCTTTATAAGTACATTTCTCTTTCTTCCATTTCCTTGAATAATGCTGATACCTTCTTTTCTTTTCATCAAATATGGACGTCTCTCTTTTAATGTTGTAGCAAGTTTCTCCTTTTTCTCATATTTCCTTTATTAAAATATTGTTTCCTTTGGCAGCTTGCATTTCCTTTTCCAATGTAGTCTTGGTCTTGTAAAGTCATATTGTTCTCTTTCTTTGATTTTTTCAGCAGCATATATTGCTATATATATTTCCATATTTCTACACGTTTTCCTTTTCCTATTCTTGCAGCACCATCACGTAACTTCACAAATTTCCTTTTTGACTATGTGTGTTTATGTCTTCCTTCTGTTTTGTTTGTACTCAAGAGACTTGCCAATTTCTTTCTCAATTTGAGACCTATACGTTGGGCCCCTTCACTTTTATGGATTGTGTTTGCTTCAAATATTTGACCATGGATTTTGGGCACCACAACCATATTTTCCCTTTTTGTACTAAAGAATAATCTTGAATATTATGGACCTAACTTTTTCTGAAACACTTTAATACACACATTAAAAAGTTCACATAGTGTTTGTCATCAAATATAATAATTTCAAATTCTAACTCAACAATCTCTCCCTTGATGACAAACATTTAAGGAAAAGTTAGATGAGATTTAAGGTATACCTCTTTTGACAAATTTGCTCCCCCTTAGTGTGAGCTCCCCCTCAATCGTAGCTTTTCCTATGTAACCAGAATCTTTGACTTCTTATCAATCAATTTTGACAGAAGTATCTTATTCTGGAGTTTCTGTTTAAGCCTCAAGTTTCTCCTGACTTCTTATTTAAGAAATTCAAGATACTGGAATTCACTCATTGAGTGAATAATTGAAATTTAGCCCTTCTTGGTTTTTTTTTATTATTATTTTACTTTGCTCCAATGAGAAAAATCTGATGGCTTCTTCTCTCAAATTTTGTTGGGCCAATCTATTGGGCTGCTTCAGTTTTGCCTTTCTTTAACACGGGTTTGACCTTATAAATTTGAGCTTCATGGACTCCTTGTTCGACCATAATATATGGACTTTAGCTGCCTCTTTATTTTTGTCCACTTATATCAATCACCAAGCTTGGTTTGAGTTAGTTTCTAAACAAATTCTGGATCTAAAACAATATTAATCCTGAAACACTAACACACACATTAAAAGGTTCATATCATGTTTGTCATCATATTTTAATTTTGCAAATTGAATCAACAATCTCCCCCTTGATGACAAACATACACAAGATAAATCAAAGCATGAATCAAGGTTTCAGATATACCTTTTAGAGTCAGTGCCTCCACCTTAATGTTGACTGCCCCTGAATTTGGGCTTCTCAAATGTGTCCTTAATTTCATACTTTACTTTACCTTACTGTTTGCTCTGTCAAAGATGTTTGTTCTTGTTTATCCTCTTATTTCTATTCTTAAGGTATTCTTATGGTATTTTCTCCCCCTTTTGTCATCAAGGGATCAGTGAACCATAAATGCATTTGATAGGGAGTTAGACATGAAATCAAGAGCCAACCTGTAGACAATAAATAACACAAGCACAAGGAAAGCAAAAGAGACTCCAGAAACTGTTATAGTTATATGCATAGTAGTTAGATAGTAGAATTAGTTATAGATAAGGTTCAATGAATACGAGACTCAACGGTCTTAGCAAAAAGAAACATGTCTAAGTAAAAGAAAGGATATGGGTCATGTTTAAATAATGAATTTTTCCTTCCCTTTTTTTTTCGGTTTGGGAAATTGAAGAAGCAAATATTCTGAAGCACAATTATATCAATCACAAATTGATTCACAGATCAATTAGAAAAATTAGTCACAGATCAATTCCAAAAACTAATCAAAGATCAGATTAAGTGAAAATTAATCACAGATATAAAAATTTAATCACAGATTGTTGCCATAAATAACTCATAGGCAAATCAATTCGATTTCAATCAGCATACGGATGAAAAAAAAAATTTAGCCACGGTTCACATACCATAAAAATGGGACTACATATGAAGTATGGGAAAAAAATTTAATTCACATCCCGAATAGATCAATTCCGAAATTAAATTAGTCACTGATTAATTATAAGATTAAGAATCAAATATAGATTAATTTCAAATTAAAATTCAATCATATATTACTTCCATAAATAGCTTAAGCAAGCAAATCAATTTATAAAATCCAATCAATCATGAAATTTACAGTTTATTTCATAGAATCAAAGAGAATCAATCGCAAATTTAAATCACAAATTAATTCAAGAATAAAAATCAATCACAGATTAATTTATGGATTAGTTCTAAATTGAAATTCAATGATAGATTACTTTCATAAATAACTTAAACAGACAAATCAATTAATATAGTTCAATCAGTCATAGAATGTACAATTTATTTCTAGAATAAAAAAGAATTCAATTGAGCCACGGTTCACATCATAGAGTTCCCATTCAAGATGAAACACATTAAGTATGGGTAATGATGTAACAATTATTCATAACAAAGCCGATGAACATGTCATATCAATTTCTTTTGTAAGCATGCAGAGTAGTACTGAAAACGTGCTTAATGTCCAAAATAGTGGATAATGGCCAAAAAAAAATGCAAACCATTTGAATGGTATGGGCCAAAAATTGCATGGGCTGAAAACAAAAAACAAAAAAATTCAGAGTTTCTTGATGGGCCAAAACAGGAGCAGTCAAAAAAATAATGATCAATAAGAATAAAAAAAAAATTTGGATTATAGAACAAACAAAAATAACTAATATAGGTAAGATGAAGTTCTAAAATCGCTACAGCTACTACTGTGTATGAAGGCACATGTAATTGAAATCACAAGCAAAGGGTAAATATATTAACATGTTTCCTAATATTGATGTTATCATACTTATCTTCATATATATGCATACAAGGAAAAACACATCTTCCCCTTTGTTTTTCAATGAGATCATCTCATGATTTTATCTCATTTGAAATCAAATGGGTTAAGCAAGATGTAAATCATGTGATAGACAACAACCACTTAAAGACATTCATAATTGAGATAATGAAAGGGGTATAAATGATTGAGTTAAAAAATGTGTACCTTGCAACGCATTGTGAATCACACATAAAGAAGGCTAGAGGATATGAAAGTGAAGAGTGTGTACCTTCTTCTCTTTAAGAGTGTGATAGAGGATCTTCACAAAACACTTGCTAGCCATGGATGCCACTTCATAGTCATGTTAACCACTTGTGTGTTCTGGTTTGATGTTTTGGAAAATAATCTTCTTAACTTACCACTTGGTTGTACTTATTACTTGTTACAAAATGTCGAGCAAGAAGTGGTAGGTTCCATTTTAATTTAAGTATTTGTCTCATCCTCAATTTATGCATATTATCAAAATATACTGACAATCATATAATATGCATATCATACAAGATCATGCTATATAATTAATCAATAGAAGCATAGGCTATGACATATGATGAAATCTTGAGCTCCCCCTTTCAAAAACAAAATTTTCAATAAATTCTCCCCTAAGATATGTATAAGAAACATATTTTCCTTGAGAGAAAGCATATTAGAAATTCGAATTTTCTCTATCAAAACCACTTGTTATTCTTAAGACAACACGTGTCAAGAAATCATAACTATAATACCACATGTTCAGCTTAAAAGACTCGTTGTTTACATAATGCACATTTCAAATTATCACAATGGTGCAAGTATAGCTATGTGTGCCAAAGCATGATATAGATTTGGAGTCAAATATTTCAAACTTAAAAGATCAAGGCACATGTTATAGGGATGAAAAAATATTATCTAGCAAGATCCACCCTATATGACATAATTAAGAAATGTAATTCGACTAAGATGATTTTCATTAAGATGATGATTTGAGAAAACATATATATGTCATGATAAACATATTTTGGGACAATGTCTAAGCATTTAAGTATCATACTATCCATAATATAGATAACGATGTAAGACTAAGGATAGAGATACTTATTGAAGTCGATTGAGTGTGATGATCCATTGAGATTTGAGCTTTAGCTTTTCTCTTTGAATGTTCCATTTCACTGTATGCGAAAAGGTCTCTGTATGCGAAAAGGTCTCTTTCTTGTTCATTCTAGCTCCTTTCAACTCCTCCATGATTCACTTGGGCTTGTATCTCACTTATTAAGATCTTGATACATGCTTTTAAAAGTAGAGAGAAACTATGAAAGTTCTCCAAATCATTAGTTAGCATCAAAAGCTATCTCAACAAGCACAATATAGGTTGATATATCAAACACTTGCAAATATGATGATTTGATGCATTATCAACCATCATGCTAAGAGAATCATAATTAATTGAATCCAAAATGATTTAGACATAGAGATTCAAGAGGAAAGAAAGATGTATGATCATTATCAAAAATACGTAAACCTAGTTCCATCAATGATCACATAAGGTATTCATTAGTAATTGCCAAAAGGAATCACACATGTGAATCAAGACTAGAGGCTCTAGATCATTATCCCTTAGTATGGACATGTTTTTTTTTTCAAAAAGATTTTCCATTTGTTATGTAAAAAGGTTTCACATAGTTTCCCTTGAATTTATGATATTCCCAAAAGATGCTATGTAAGATAGAATTAGAGATAAGCGCAGTAGAGGCAAAGTAGTTTAACAAATTCCTTTACATTTTATCTTTTCCCTTTAGGCATTGTTAAAACATGATAAATATTCATCTTGATCAAGGGAAGAGGATATGCATAACCTAAAAAATTACATGATGCAATTACAGATATCCGGGCCTTTAAAAGCCATCAAACAAAGAGAATCATATGCATCATAAACTATTCAAATTCAAGTTCTACGATATTGTCCAAGAAATAATCAATGTTTAGATATATAAGGATTAGGGATTAATACACATAGTATTAAAGGATAAGAGGGTTAGAAATGATATCACCAAAAGTGTGCGTCTTGTAGTTGTATCCATCTTGGAGTTGTATTGATTGTTTAAGGCAATAAGCTCCCAATCTCCCTTTAATAACTTAGTTCTGTGGTCATTCGAATGCCTCTGCATTCTGGCATAATTTTGGTTTCCCCTTTGCTTTCAAACAAATTTTATTGACCCATTGATTTTTTTTTTGAGTCTTCAATTGGTGTATTGAGAAACTGAAGTCTCATATAATGAAATATCTACAAAAGAGATAAATTTTCTTGGGTATCCAAGAGTCTTGGATCCTTTGAGATTAGTCTTCAAGGATTTTCCCATAAATGTTACAATATGTAATTTGGAACAATAACTTGAATAACCTATATTTATCATATCTCAATTAACATTTTCATTGTCAAGTTACATTGACAATTTGAAACTTGATTAGGAATGAAATATGACATATAAAATGGTCATAAAAGTGGACATAATCATGTGCTTAGTGGTTTGTTCAAAAGTAAAGAGCATAGGCACATAATTCTATCAATTTCCTAAGGCCCCTAAGAAATATCCCTCACTTTTGTTGATTCTTCAAGTGAATGTACAAGAGAGGTAAAGATATTTGATACCTTGGCCTTGGAAAATAAAAGAGTATTTTTCTTTGTGCATTGCTTCTTATTTGTTATTTTAAACCTTGGAAGTTCATGTACACGAGAAGCTTTTCTTGAGTGCTTCATTCTTGTTTGATTACGAAGATTTCCCCTATACCTTGAAAACACTTTATTTGATGACTTTTCCTTCTTTTTTTGACTATGTTGTCCATCCTTTTGTGGAATTTTCTGCACTATCAAAACACTTGGAGGACATTTTGGTACCCATTTCAACTTGGGTCATTTTGGGTTAGTGTAAGCATTTTTACAATCTTTCGGAACCCATACTAAATTATTTCTTACACAAGAGTTTCTTCTATAATAGCATAAATGAGAAATATGTCCTAATTTTCCACAATAATTGCACATAATTGATTTTGATGATGATTTGATACTATTATGACATTTTAAACCATATTTGTTGCAAGACATACTTGATTTTTCACATTTAGAAATGTTTGTCTTCTCTTCATTATCAATGGATAATAGACATGCAGTATCTTTATTTTTCTCAATTGTAGAAGACAATTCCTCAACTTGATTTTCAAGATCAATGCAATTTTTAAACATAGTTGAGTTTTCACATTTCAAGGTAATTTCCTCACCAAGAAAAGAATATTTACTTTTCAAAGATTCAATTTGACATTCAATAGAGGAAATATTTTCTAAAGAATTTAAACTTTTATATTTAGATTGCAACAAATTATCAAGTAAATCATCATATCTACATTTAATATTATCATTGGAAGGACAATGGTCAAACTTAGCATTATTTACCTCAGATTCCAATGAAGCAACAATTTCCTCAATTGACTCCTCTTGACGATCATCTTTATCTTCATGCTCATCCAAGAAGGCTTCAGGAGGATGTCTTTTTGGGTCTTCCTCTTCTTGCTCTCTAATTTCAAATTTGTAATAAAAAATTATCATAACAATAATGAGCATTAAGAGTTTCCCAAATACCTTTAGCACTAGAGAAATTTTTAATCTTAGCATAAATGTTTTCGCTTAAGCTATTTCTCAATATTTGCATTGCTTTAATGTTTAAGACAAATTGTTTCTTATCATAGGCATTCATTTCATGTGGGTGTTTGGGAGAATATCCATCAATAACAATATCCCACATATCAATATGCATTGCCTCTATATAAATGTTTATTTTGGTTTTCCATATCACAAAATGCTCACCATCAAAGAATGGTGGTTTAATAGATTCATACCGATCCATTTTAGAAAAACTTTATAAGGTCACCAAAAATAGGATCTTTAACTCTAGTGGTTAAGCTTTTTCAGAGCACGAAGCTCTGATACCAATTGATGGTTTTGTGTAGCTTAGAGAAGGGGAGTTGAATCTAAGCAAAGTCTTTCGCTTTAAAAAATTAACCTTTCTTTGAAAGTTGTCTCGTAAAAGTTTAGCAGATATCTCTTTGTATTCATGGAGACAAGTTTTCTGAAAAATTAAAATTTCGAAAATGAAAAAAAATTCTTTTAAATGATAGGAAATGTAAATAGTGGAGAGAAGAAGAAAAACACACAGTATTTATACTGGTTCGATTCCTAGTCAGGAATCTACGTCCAGTTCTTCAATCGCCAAAATCTGTTTTTCTTTCACAAAAACTTACAAGCACTAATAGTTCTTCTCAAGAACTCACAAGACAAAACTTTCAAATACAGAGACTTGAACTGAAAATCTTTCTCTCAAGCTCTCTGTTGCTCGCCAAAAACAAACTCTCAAATAACCAATTTTCTCACCAAGCAATAAAATACCAAAATACCAAATCAAAGGATTGAAAATAAAATATTCAAAATATGAGAGGTTTGTTGGTGGAGCTCTTGAGGATGTATTTCAATGGTGGTCTTTTTCTCTCATTTTTCTCTTATGTCTTGTATTTTTCAGAATGATCAAGGATAACTTATTTATACTTGATCCTTGAATTTGAAGCTCAAGATCATCTCCTTTATTTTTGTCATTCTTCCATGATTCCTTCTCACCATAACTCGTTCTTCCTTCTTTTGTCTTCAATCAACTCATTTTTGTTGATGCCCATTTAAGAGAGCTTTTACATATGTGTTTCAATCACTCTCTCTCTTGACCGTTGCAGGAAGTGTTTCTTGTTTTCCCTTCCATGAATTTTTCCTTCTTTCTTCTTGTATCACGTTCAGCCTTCACATGATTTTTGCTCTACAAATATTGCTTTTCCCTTTTTTTTGTGCTATTCTTTTTGCCTTACCCGTGGTTACATCATAGCCTTTTTAGTCTAGGAAAGTTTCTTGAAAAAAAGTCGTCCTTAATAGCTTAATTTCATACTCTTTCCAATTTTTTCTCTTTTGTTGCTAATTCTATGTCAATCATTTATTTGTTTCTCTTTCTTCCTTTTCAGAAATTTCAGCTTGTCATCTTTATAAGTACATTTCTCTTTCTTCCATTTCCTTGAATAATGGTGATACCTTCTTTTCTTTTCATCAAATATGGATGTCTCTCTTTTAATGTTGTAGCAAGTTTCTCCTTTTTCTCATATTTCCTTTATTAAAATCTTGTTTCCTTTAGCAGCTTGCATTTCCTTTTCCAATGTAGCCTTGGTCTTGTCAAGTCATATTTCTCTTTCTTTGATTTTTCAGCAGCAGCATGTATTGCCATATATGTTTCCTCATTTCTACACGTTTTCCTTTCCGATTCTTGCATCACCATCACGTAACTTTACAAATTTCCTTTTTGACTATGTGTATTTATGTCTTCCTTCCCTTTTGTTTGTATTCAAGAGGCTTGCCAATTTCTTTCTCAATTTGAGACCTATACGTTGGGCCCCTTCACTTTTATGGACTGTGTTTGCTTCGAATATTTGACCATGGATTTTGGGCACCACAATCATATTTTCCCTTTTTGTACAAAAGAATAATCTTGGAATATTATGGACCTAACTTTTCCTAAAACACTTTAATACACACATCAAAAAGTTCACATAGGGTTTGTCATCAAATATAATAATTTCAAATTCTAACTCAACAAAGGTTATGTAAGTTTCAACGATATTTTGTCGTTGTTGATTTTGAGTATGACTTTCATTGTTGCTTATCTTTGCTGGTCTGTTTATGAAATTTTAACAATTTAGATTTCGATTTCGATTTTGATCTCTGTGTTCTTCCATTTCAGTTGCCATTGTCTCCGTCTTGTTGAAATTGGATGTTCGCGGGTCAGTTGCAATTTTTATGATTGGAATACGAGATGATGAAAATGATGCTAGCTTGTGTTAAATTTATTTCTCATTGGACCTTATCTTTAATTGATTCAAGTTATGCTTTCTATTCCTCATTGATTAAAGCTACTGTTAATATTTGTAATTCATTCCACTTTCAGGGGGGATGTTTTGATTTGGATTTTCTTGCAGGTCTTTGTACCTTGGACTTGTCATATTATCATGAGGTAAACATACATATTCTAGTGAATAATATTTAAGACGAGGAATTAATTAATCATTAGGAATTAGGATGTTTTCCTCCTAGATTAAATTAAACATGAAAAGTTGTTAATTCTGATAGAATGTTAACTGATAGGGAATACTCTATGAGATTAATGTCTCTGTACCTTATGAGATGAAGAAAAAGGAAAAAGAAAGAAACAAACTCATTTGCTTTATGTCTACAGGTTGAGAAATTTGTTTATCCGATTGGATAGCATTTTGTGTAGGAAATTTATTTTCATGGAATGGTTTGCCTGTAGTTTTAGCCATATGCTTACATTCTTGTAGTTGACATTTGACAACCCTACATGGATGAGTGAATGCTTTTACTGCTACGGCTTTTCTTTTCTGCCATTCCAACTGCAGTTGACATTGTAACCCATCTCTCTTTTAGAATTCGAATTCAATACGCACAAGCGAATCCCAAATCAAGAAACTCATCTTCTTTAATCCCCCAGGGCCCACTCAATTAATTTTTCCATTTTTATGGAATTTTTCAAAGACATTAAATGCTCTTTAGGTCAAAAATAAAATAAACGAAACTTTCTCAGAAACTAGATCTATCTTGCCCCCACTATTTACAGATGAGGTTAAGAAGACAAGTGCTTTATCCTTTCATGTCATGTACAGGAAGGAAATGTGGTTTTATATCACTTGAGCTTCCTAATTGGTGTGTTCTTAGTACTACCCGTTCAACAATGGGTTTAGTTTAGTTTAAACAATTCACTGATCATTGTTTTTTCCCACCTTATGCAGAAGTATTTCCATATAGTGAATTTAAAATTCTATTAGATTACTTTGCGTTTTGTGTTCGAAGAAATTATTTTATATGAAAGTAATGAATGCAAACATCACTTTTATCTTCATGCTTCAAATAATAAAAGTGATGTCAGTCATTCAAATCCAAGTGGCAAGTGATCTATTGAAAAAGAAGACAGCTTGTTTCTATGTTTAGTTTTAGATGTTTATTATGGATGTTTATTGGATTATGTAATGGAATTCTTTTAAGTATTTCTTCAAGATTAGGTTACAATGCCAACAATCAAGTACATTGTGTACTTTGGATGCTTGTTTTGTATATCGGATCTCTTAAATACTTTTATAATTCAATTAAACACTTATTTGTGGTTTATTTGAAATTAATATAATTTCTTTTAGGTAAAATTATTGATTGTTTGGTGCAACACAGTTAAATAGTTGGTTGATGGTTGTTATGAAACAAGGAATTTAAAAAAAAAATTTAGTGGCGGATTCAAATGCTTACCTGTCCATTGTTTTCTGGCGGTTTCCAACCGCTGTAAAAATTAATAAACTGTCGCAAAAACAACCGCTGTCACAAATTGTTGCTTATCAAGCAACAAAAGTGGGTCTGCAATTGCCAAAAAACCGTTGTTAAAGGGTTTGAGAATGGTAGAACATGTAGCGATTTCCAAACCGTTGGTAACCCTTTTAGTAGTGGTTTGGAGCCGCCGCAAAACGTAAATAAAATCGTGAAGTGACGTCTTTTTCCTTGTAGTGATTCTTTTGTCATTTTATTGTGAAAAAAATATTGTACTTATTTCATATATACATATAGGACATTGTAGTGACTCACAACTTATGTACTATTCGATCAATGAGATTCTAATGAGGCTCACATACATTAAAATTTCATCTAATAATAGATAAGTTGTGAATCAACATAGTATCTCATACTGAACAAGTACTTTAACAAACTTTTGTTGTTAACTATTCATAATTTGACATTATTTTGATAGGAGAAGATTCTTGAGTTATTCCTTTTTTTTTCCCTCAAGGACTAAAATGACTAAGAATTACACTATAAAATTTAGTGAAATTATACTCACCTGTCATCTAGTTATTAAGGTGACACAATCTCCTACTTTTAATTAAGGATGACATTGTTTATGATGGGGGGACAATTTGTCCATTTTGCATTAGTCTTCTCCACCTAACATATTTCATCAAACCCATCAGCATACTATTGGAATAATGAGAATAATTATTTTGTGGACATGCATAAATTGGTAATTTGTCCAGATTAAACTAATTGCCAGAATGAAGTGTACATATGTTTGGACTAGCTGATGATAGGTGAGCTAGGTCCATCATTAACTAATGTATGGAATAGTCCCTTCGCCTACCCTGTGTCAGTTTTTATTCTTCCCTATTAAGAATAAATAAATACTCTCTCCAGCCTTTTGGAATCTGACACAGAGCATAGGAGAGAAAAACCTCTTCCTCTTCTCTCTGTTCTCTTCCCACAGCAACTTTTTGGATTCACAATCCAACACTATTGTTCGTGATCAAATTGCTGCAAGGAATTTCAATCAACCACCATGGATCTAGGTAAATTATCAAATCCTATTCTAGTAATCTGACATGATAATGCTATTATTTTCTAACAAGTGGTATCAGAGCTACTCATCATTGATTAGGATTTATATTTTTCTTGGATGACAAAGAAAATTGCTATATGCACTTCCTGTTTTCGCTGCTATGTGATATTTGTGATTCAGCCTGCAGTGATGATTATAAATCAATTTTTTTTTGATACCCTAAAATTGTTGGTTTGGGAATTTGGGAATTTTATTTTAACCCTAATTCAGCAATTTCATATCACAAAGTCCATGAACATATTCAGCATATGCAGAGATATTTTGTAATGCAATTATTAATTAATTCATGGCTTCAGCAACTCTAAATTGTAAAATTGGAGAATTATTATTCTCTGAGAATTCCAGAACCTTGATAAAGAACATCCCTTTTTTTCCTTTTGCTTCCTGTTGTGATGGCACGGATCATCTTCTTTATCCACGCCCCTCCACGTTCGTACGTCGGCGCCGCCACCGTCAACGGCATCGGAAAAGAGTCTCCGAGGCTGTGTTTGGTATCGTCTTCCTCGCTGAAACCGCGATGACGGTGATGGCGATGGCAACGGCTGCTCACAGTTTCCTCCTCGCGTCTGCACCTGCACGTCACGGTTGGTGACAACCGTAACCATGGCTTGCGGTAATGTGGCAGGCTTGCGACAGTAGGCGGCAGTGTGAGAGGACGGTGTGGAGAGGAGCGTGGTGGTGCTGCGGTGCGAGCGGCGTTTGTTGCTACCGCGTTTTATGCAGGAAAGGAGCCGCGGTTGCTTCCGGGTTGCTCAGCCACCGCAGTTTGCGCCGCCATAGCCTCTGCGGGTTGTTGCGCCTGGTTGGTGGTTGCCGTCACGGTTTGCGACACGATGCCACAGCAGGTTGCACCGCGAGTTTCTGCGTTTCTGGTTGCCACGGTTTGCGCCGTGATTTGCCCATCGCCGTGACTCGCGCAGTGATTGCAGCTGCTGTAACTGCTGTGATTGTTGTAATTACTGTAATAATGTGCCTAGCTGCTGTAACTGCCGTAATTGTTGTGATTTGCGGAAATTAATTGCTATGATATGTGTTTAGCTGCTGTTGCTAATCATGCCTTATTTAGTTCCAGCAAACTGTAATGGTAGCTTAACAACCACTTGTTATTTTGAAGCATAATGAGCCAGTTTTGTTTGAATTAAATGGGCTAATTAATGGGATTGCTGTAATATATGCCATGGTGTTGCTGTTTCCGTGTTTCTTTCATTATGGGCTACCGTTTCCCTTTGTTTTTTTTAATGAATGAGACAGAATTTCTTATTTGATTCAGTTTTATAATGGCTGCTTATTAAATATGGGACGATTGGATTGCTATTATATTTATAATTGTTGTTGTTATTATTTTTGGCTCAAAAACTTTTGTTTGAACCCGTATTGGGCTGGGCTGCTGGCTATGTGCTGTGATTCGGGCCATTATTGACATAATTAATGGGGTTGCCGTTTCCTCTTTTGTTGGGATTACTGTTTCTTTTTATTTTTGGTCAAAAAATAAATAAATAAATAATATATATGCTGAATATATGCCTACCGTTTTGTGCTTCTGAATTGTTGCCCACTGGTTGTGATTCTAATTTTTTAAATATATGCCATTGACCAAGTCAAATTGCTGAATGTAAGGGGTTGATTGATCTGGTGAAATGGGCTGATGTGGTTGCTATTTATGGGTTTTATTGTTAGAAACCTGAATTGGGCTTTCCTTTGGTGAAAGTTTTTATTGGCTAACCATGATATGGGTTGCAGGTTTATTTATTTATATTTTTGGGCAATTTATTATTATTTGCCTTGATTTGGTGAAGGTTAGCTATAAGGGCCATTTTTGTTCTAGATTAAATTGGCTTGTTGAAAAATTTATTTTTCATACAAAATGGGCTTTTTCTAACAAGAAGGTAATTTTAATTTTATCTCCTGTAAAATTATAGTAATGTTTCCATTTACTAAGGAGGACTAAATGGGCATTGGTTTCGGATTGGGCTGATAAAGGACAATGGGTCATTATGTTTTCTGCTTATGACTTTGTTGTTTTGCGGAATGGGCCACTATCCTTCTTGTTTTTGTCAAAACATTTGGTTTTGTTTTGAATATGGATGGACCCTATTTTATTTTGGAGAAATGCAACAATGTTTCTTTGAGAATTGATGATATATGTGTATCTAGATAAATATTGTTGGATATTTTACATGGTTGAGAGCCCGCCTTTGCGGGACGAACTGTGATAAAATATATTTGTTTTGGAAAAGACTGTTGGATGTCTTACATAATTGTGAACTCGCATTCTCGGGACGGATTATGTTAGGACATCATTCTATTGTATACTGTTGTTTCTATTGTTGCATTAAGATTTATATTAATAATAAACTTACCCTTCGGTTTGTTTTTGTTAATATAATTCTTGGTGAATGGTTAGTTATATCCCTAAGGTTTTCAGTATCCTCTCGATATTAGCTTTAAGGATATAATGTTATAGTTGAAAGCTCAACATTCTCTGTGGAAATATAAATTTGAGATTATTGTTTATATTGTTTAATTCCCAAAATTCCTTCAATAGGTATAAAAGCCAATTTAACTTCATGTTGTGGCTGTGTTGTGAGATTGGGTGTCTGATATGAACTGGGAAATCAAATTTACTAATGCACGAACCCTACAAAATCTCAATTTGGGTACCTCTTTTTGTTTTTTGGTTACCTGGATTAATTGACATGGAATTCGTATAAAGATAATTGTTTTGAGAACAATTTTTGTGGAAAGTTCCAATAACCCAACTTTGCTATCGTTCAAAAGAATGGTAACCTGCCATTTGCTAAGCTTTGCTAACATACATTTTTTATAATTG
>QANU01026591.1:0-25231 GCA_003254905.1 Nissolia schottii | reverse complement strand
TTTTTTTTTTTCCTCAAGGACTAAAATGACTAAGAATTACACTATAAAATTTAGTGAAAGTATACTCACCTGACATCTGGTTATTAAGGTGACACAATCCCCTACTTTTAATTAAGGATGACATTGTTTATGATGGTGGGACAATTTGTCCATCTTGCATTAGACTTCTCCACCTATCACATTTCATCAAACCCATCAGCATACCCCATGTCAATCCCCACCCCACAACCATCAGCCACCACCTATCCCCACACCCACCTCCTTCGCCCTCACCCCACCCCTCCTCCCCTACCCCACCCCCTCCAGCCCACTGTGCCCCCATCTAATACACTTTTACCTCTCGCCAACCCCAAACATCTTTCTTCTTTCCTCTTTCCTCTCTCAGGTTTGTTCATTCTTATGTTGTGTCGTTGTTGTTGCCCTCAACTAGTATCGTTTTGACCCTCCACCACCCAACCTCCACCGTAGCATCCAGGTAAAACAATGCTCTGCCCAAGTCATCGCTTCACACCATGAACCAGTAACGAGCGCAACAACCACTACACCACCACGCCACACCACCTCTGTAATATTTTGAAATTTGATTTTCTTCTAAATATAACTTTGTGTAATAACCTAGTAATTAGTTTTATTGATATTCTAATTTGGATTTCCTTTAGCCGGGTAAATAAAATACATATGAATTTTGTATTTACATGAAATAAAGAAAATAAGTGTATTCAACACTTTTTATCATTGACACACCACACTTAAATTGATGAGACTCATTCTCATTCCCATTCCTTTATTATTATTATTTTCTTAATTCTTTTAGAAAAGAAAAAAAGAGAGAAGAATGAAGAAAAAAAGAAAAAAAAGTACCCACCAGCCCTTAATTTCTACAGAGACACGGGACCAACCCCACAAACAAAACCACCCCCGCAAACACATCTTCTAAACTTACGTGACCCATAATTCTTTAATTTGTGAAACATGTTCCCTATCTCTATGGCTGTCAAACGGGCCGGGCCAAAAATATGTATATTTTTAGGGTCTGACTTGTTTATGGTNAATTTCTACAGAGACACGGGACCAACCCCACAAACAAAACCACCCCCGCAAACACATCTTCTAAACTTACGTGACCCATAATTCTTTAATTTGTGAAACATGTTCCCTATCCCTATGGCTGTCAAACGGGGCCGGGCAAAAAATATGCCTATTTTTAGGGTCCGGCTCATTTATGGTCGGCCCGCAGGCCTAAACGGTCCGACCCACAAGTCCGTTTATTTTTTAAAAAAAATTCAAAAATTCAAAAAAATTCAAAAAAATTATTTAAAAAATTTTAAAAAAAAATTCACGGGCTCACGGGCTAGCCCGCGGCTGGGCCTAAACGGGCCGGTCCATTTTTTTTTTCAAATTTTCGCGGGCCAATTTTTTGCATGTAAAGTTCGTCCATTTAATCGGGTAAAAGGGTTGGGTCCGCAGGCCAGGCTCATTTTGACAGCCCTACCTATCCCCTTAAAAAAAAAATTGAAACCGTAAACACTCCTTTGAAACCCCATGGGAGTGCCTCCTCTCTCATTTCACTACTTCTTTATTTTGCTCCTTGCTCATTCTTTTTATGCTAAATTTGAGACGTTTAATTGATTAAGTAAATGACATCTGCTTGGTACAAAAAAGAATTAGGTAATTTTGATAAAAATTACGTTGTACAATTGTTGCTTAAGCTAATATAAGTTCATGAAATTAACTATGATTGTGGATAACTATTTCTTGTGTTGGCTAAAATTTTAATTTGGATTGTGATTGTGATTCTATTAATAAGTAAAATTGTATTCTAGTGAAACGATGATATAACTAGTCCATCAACCGTCAATGAGAACTAAACTTTTCAAGAACGTCGACTATAACCATTAATCCGCAGAACTCCTCACACAAATAATTTCAATCAATTGTTTAGAGTTCTACTTGAAAACATACTACACAAACAAAAATCCTCACTTTTATTATTAAAGATTAACTAAAGTTCTTCCTTTAGAGATGACCTGAATTATCCCCTATACTACCTTTCAATCTGGGGAAAACTTAGTTTTATAAATTCAATTTAACATGACATTAAAATTAAACGACATTTTGGTGCACGTTCAAATTTTGGCGTCGTTGCTGATGCATTGTATATAATCAGTTAATTTCCTCACTTTAATAACATGTTTTAGTGTTAAACTGTATATAAGAATAAGGGATTAACACTAACTTGTGATACATCCTCTTAGAGTTTGGTTTTGTGAATTGTGAATAAATTGTGGCATTTTATGAGAAATATTTGTTTAAGGGTCCTATGCGTTTAACCTCTTGTTCTTTGAGTGCTGTTTTGCATAGGAACACACCTCAACCCTAAGATGAAACAAGAATTCAAGGAAGAATGAAGGATTTTTCCCCCAAACTCTATTTCAACCTCCATATATTGCAATTGCAACATGATAGAGTATGGGCATCAAGTTGAGTCTCTCTTCCGTAAACTATGATTGTTATGCTTTCTCCATATTTCAAGCATAAAACAAGTTGTAGACTTCAAAAGCTTACATATCCAACATGATTGCAAAGATAAGCGAAAAGTTCTACAACTTTGATGAAGACCTTAAGAGATTAATCGAATGTATACTTAACTTAAAAAACCCCCGAAAGTCGGAAAAAATGCCGGAATTACAGCTTGAAGATGTCGCAAAGATCTGGGTGCCAATTCTTCATTCAATGTCCAAATGAGGTAAAATTTAGTCTTAGCTCCTTAGCTCCTCTAGGTAACCCCACTTATTATCTAGTGTGTTCTTTGCACCCCTCTATGATGCTTTGACAATTGCAATAAAATATGGAGTTGATCTTTATTAAATTATACTATAAACTCCCAATACAAATCGACCTGTCCCACAAAAACAAAAGGGAAAAAAAACAAATATTGCGATTACAAAGAGAAGAAACATGACTATTTCATACAAGAAATCCTAATTTCACGTGACTACGAGGATCTTTCAAATTTTCTCCTTAGTAAACCTGTAATAAACTATTCACCTGAATATATAAACATATAAATATTACATGTGTTCCGACTCACATTTTATTTAATTTTGGACTAAATTTTATTAAAATAGAAATTTCATTAAAATCTCATAAGTACACATAATATATCTTTTATAATAAGTACCCATAATACAATTTTACAAGAAAAAATATATCACCATAGGCAAACGCTTTTGTTGCTTTCCCAGAGGGCCCGAGCCCCTATATACGTAGTTCCACACATTGTATCACCCTCCACAGCCACCGCCACACCCTCCGCCGCCTCCACCACCATGGCCACCCCCATGGCCACCGCCACACCCTCCTGCGGCACTGGTAACATTAGAGCCTATTGAGACAAAATCGGACATACGACTCTTCGTTTTCTTAGGCTTAGGTTGGTAACCTTGAGGTACTCCATCACCGTAAGGGACACCAGCCGTCCCATACTTATTGGGTTTCTTTTTTCGTCCAAAGCAAAAGCACCCCATATATATTCACTTCTTCTAACTTATACAATCTGCTTCTGACGAAATTCGGATTCTTTATGTGGTTACTGTTTTGTATCTGTTGATTAAATTTGGAAAATAAAATTGATGATGACAAACATTGTATGAACGTTCTAATATGTGTGCTAGTGTTTCAGGATAAATTAAATTAATCAGCAAATTATCTCCTCTTGTCCCAAGTTAGCATTTGTAATATCTCAAGAAAAATAAAGAAATGGACTATGGACAGCAAAAATTTCGGACAGCAGCTGAAAATGTGTTAGCAAATTTTAAATTGAGAAAATGACATAGAGAAGAAATAAACGCATTGGAAGCATTGGAAAGGAAAGCATGCACTGATGCTGGAATAAAAGAAAGAAAAGGAAAATTATATTTGAAATAGGAAAGAAAGGAGACTTAAGAAAGGAAGAATAGATATTTATGGCCTGACATCGGATTGAGAGAGCAACAGTATATGCTCAGATTCTAATTGAAGGAAAACGTGTTGCAGGAAGTGCATCAGCACAATTCAAGGGAAATGAAAAAGGAAGAATATTTTATTTTAAGGAGGAAGGAAAAGTATGGGAGACTACTAATTGAAAGAGACAAGCATTTATGAAAAAGGTAGAAAGAGAAACAAAATTGGAGGCTATGAAGTACAACCTCTTAACAAGCAATCTTCCATATACAACAAAGGCTATGATATAGCCATAACTGGAGAATAGGACAAAGAGATGAAAAAGCAATTCTTCTTTGACAAAAAGAAAGAATCACGTGAAGTGGTAAACCAAAAGGGAAGAATGGACATGATTGATACGATAAAAAATAGGAAAGCAAATGTCATGGTACAAAGGAGCTCTCTTTGCAAACCGTCTGGATACAAAATAATGGAAAGAAATAATTATAGTTAAAGAAAGAAAGAAAGAGAAACTAGCATGAAGAAAAGAGGAAGGCTGGAAAAATTAATGAAGCAAAAATTAGCATCCCCTTCCAAACAGTCACAAGAAGCTAATGGATGCAAAATTGGAAAAACAACATTCTTGGAGCAAGGAGCTCTCCCTACAAGGTCAAGAGGCAAACGACTCAACTTCAAGATAAATGAAGAAAGGGCACAAATCATGGTAAGAAGGAATCACGGCAAAGAAGATGATCTTGAAGCTTCAAGAATCGAGCATAAATAAGTGACCAATGATCACTTTGAAAAGCAAGACACTAGAGCCAAAAAGCCATTCATGATATTTTCTCCCAAGAGCTTTACCTACCTTTCAATCTCTGATTAATCTTGATCTATACCTTGGTTTGAAATTATTGAGTGTTGTCATTGTTTGGAAAATATTTTTGAGAATTATTTTGGTGAGAAACAGAGAGCTTGAGAGAAAGAGTTTGCTGCAAGTTTCTGTTTTGGTTTGAAAAATTCCTGAGTGAAAGAAATTATTGTTTTGTCTTTGTACTTGAATTTGGTGTGAAAGAAAATTGATTTTGGCGTTTGAAGAATTGGACGTAGATTCCCGTTAAGGAATCGAACCAGTATAAATCTCTGTGTGAATTTTCTTTCCCTTATATCTTTTACATACTCTGCTCTTAATATTATTCAGTTCTTTAGTTTCGCAGAATCAAGTTTTTTTTGAAAATTTGTCTCCCAGAAAACTAGGAGATATCTCCTAAAATTTTAGGAGACAAATTTTAAAGGAACAAAATTTTTTTTAAAAGACCCTTGCTTAGATTCAACTCCCTTCTCTAAGCCACACAAAACCATGAGTATCTTTTTCTGAATTGAAAGTCCTCGTCCTTCTTTGGTTATATATAGATGACTAAAATGGGGCTGCTGAGAACAATTCTGTTTCCATGTAAGATTCCCCGTAACTGCAGTTTTATATAGTACGAATTCTGGTCATACGCGAATATTGAAGATTCCTAAAAGACCATTCAGAATCGAAAGCTTCGTGACAAAGTACAAGAGGGGGGGACCATGTATGTGTTTCGTTCTGATTCTTCCAACTGTACAACTAATTTAATACTGTGTTGAAATTTGAGTATGGATAGCGTACCACATAAAAATAAGAATTGATCGTGCAAATAAAATTGTGTGCCACGGAGATAAACAAGAATAGACCATTGACTTAATCAATGAAAGAGGTAAATGACGACATTATTGGTTGTGCAGAAATTAAAGCAAGTGTGTAACTAGATATCTCTATGACCTACAAAGAGTGCACTAGGTTGTGTGGTTCCTGTTCCCGTTTTGTTTTAAATTTCTTGCCCAGTTAGTTATGAAGTTTAGAAGCGTTTGAATATCGTGCGGGGAGGAAATCCATCGGTTTGGACTTCGAAGGGCGCAACCGGCTTGGACTCATGCGCGCGAGCCCAACTTCCTTATCAACTCTTTTTACCAAAACAACAATTACTAAAGGTATATAAACACTTAAAAGGTTTGTGATCTAATCAATGTGGGAATAGAGCTTTCGAAATACATAAGCTTTGTTCTACTTCTCCCAAATACATTATAGATTGGTATTTATACAACCAAATTCTACAACTAAATATATGAATGTATGAACTAAAAAGGATATTAATGTGAACTTAATTATAACTAAATGGTGAAATGTGATTGTGCAAGAGTTCTGTTTTGTTTGTGAAAGGACTGTACAAGTTTTCCACATAATTTTTCTGGGTTTGGATCGATTCACTTATTGTCATTTCGCATTGCTTGCTTAACTGTTTTTGACACAGGATGATAGTAAATAAAAATAAAAACATCATCACATTGGACTTCAGGTAATGCTAATAGATCAATTGTTTTATTTAAAGCTACAGTGTACAACAACAACAACCGCAGCAGGATTTCTTTTATGAATGCAACAAGGAAACAATTAAGGTAGAAAGAACTAGAACCACTAAAATTGATCCCAAAGCTCAACTGTACTCAGTTATAATCATAATAATTGTGCGAGGAGAAGAAAAACATGAAAAATGGACATTAATATTCTTTTGGCTAAGAATTAAAGAGAACAAATTTAGTTGCCTTATTGCTTTAGTTGCATGACATGAACACACACACACAAACACACAAAGTTGGCCTAAAAGCTTGATGCATGCATGTATATGTTGATGAATGTTTTGTACATTCTTTGCTTATTTGTGAAGTATGTCAAGTAGAAAAAAGGCTATCCTTTGCACATAGGTAATTGCCTCATTATCTAACCCATGATGGGGATAAGACATGATTTTAAGTTAATTATCAAAAGGATCAATTGAGAGCATTTATACTTAAAATCATGAGTGTCGCCTAAATAATGACAGAAGGTCATTATAGTCGTTGTGGTGAAAATTTCACCAAGTCTACTTTAGAGGCCAGATGTGAGTTCAAGATGTTTGGTAAATCAAGGAACTCAAGTTTGGATGCTCGTGGTGTCTAAATGTCGTACATACAACATTCTTTATGAGAAAATACACACACTCCAAGGGAAAATGAGTAAATGTTGTACTGCATGTTTCATACTATGCGTGCAATTAACGACCATTTGAGCTAATATAAATGTAATCTCAACTTATGTTGTGTGAGGCCTAGAGCCTGAGTGGCTTTACTTGTGTACCCCCAAACTCCGATTAGGTACTCGAGACTCAACTTGATGTTTGCTATCTTAGTCTGTTGCCAAAGGACCATTTACATAGATTTGGTCTAGTGGGACATGTCTAGAAAAGTGAGTTAAGTTGAAGTTAAAAGGATCATGAAAAGAGGAAGACCATTGATAGAATCTCATTACTCTGTATTCACTGGTATACCAGTCATGACTTGTAAGTCATGATTGTGAATACAAGATATAATGATAATTGAGATCTTGTGGAGCTATCTAAACAAGATTTGAATGATCTAGGATACTTGCCTATTTATTGATCTACCTGTAGGTTTTTGTTTGACAAGAGGCTATATAATCCCTAATAGGTTTATAGCATTAAAGCTCTCATAGTATGCTAGTCGCACGACCTACTTTTCCTATATGAACGATTGCAATTTTAAATGAGAATTTGTTTTTTGGCTTGAAGGTGAGATGAGCACTGCCATTATTATGTGTGAGTTGGAGATGTTAGAATATGGTGGGTCCACCCATACGGGATGCTTACTTATTCAACATAACATAAGATTAGAGAACTCTAAAAGGGCATTATAGTAATTTATGTAGTTACTATTGAACCTTAATCTTCTCTATAAAAACAATCTTAAGGGTTTGCTAATGAATGAATTCTTGCATCAGTAATTGCAATTTGAGAAAGAGGGATTCAGGCAATGGAAACCTAGGATCCATCCGATACACTATAAAGAATCCTACCAATCAGTGATTCTAGTCAAGCCTCAAGATCAAGCTTTCGCATTAAGAAGAATCAGATAAGTCTCATTTATTTATTCATTCAATTGTGTATTGAATTCTTATTTATATTATCCTTCAAGAAGCAATCTCGTCATGATTTCCATGCCTTATCCTTTTGGGTGCTAATGCTTTCCATGCTTGATTGCTAATTAGTATTTTCTTCATGCTGAATAGCTTATAAAAGGACACCATGTACGTTGCAAAATATTAAGGAGAATAAAGTGTAGTAAACAAATACATATAATTAATTTCTTTGCATTTGACAATACATGACAAATGTAAATTCACTTTACACTATCAACTTATTAAACTATGATTCATCAAATAATTTAAAACTAAGAGCTAATTTCAAATTTAAACACTCATTTAATAGGTTGATGGTGTAAAGTGGGTTTATAGAGTTAGTGTATCTCAATTAATGTCGATAATTTTTTTGAAGAGTGTTATTTGTACAATAATTTTGATGTAGACACAAATCTTTCTTCTCACATAATCATAAGATCCAAACTTACATATGATTGTTAATCTCATGATGTATGTGAAAAGGAAGACTTGGTGTCTACACCAAAGTTGGTGTACAAATAACATTTTTTAAATTTTTTTCTCAAAATTCTTTTTGTTTGCTTCTTTTAAGAGCTAGTAATTAAACTGCAGTAACTTTTTTTTCCCTTAAGTTTGAGACTCATTTTATTGCCACAAATCCACAAGATGTATCTGATAATGTGCAAGTTTTGGAATGATATATGTTTCAAGGCACCACTATTTTTGTGCCTTCACTCTTGTCTCCTACAATCCTCTTCCAAAACAAATGCTCCTTCCATACCCTATCCATTTGCTCAATCGGCACATTCTTCGTCTCTGGTAAGAAGTACACAAACGCCGTCATCACTACCACCCAGCCCCCAAAAAAGAAGAAAGTGCCAGACTTGAAACGGCACAACATGCTGAGAAAGGTTTGGGCAACAATGAAGGTAGAGAGAAAGTTCACCGCAACCGTAATGCTGTGTGCTGCCGACCGAATCTCCAATGGAAAAATCTCACTTGGAACTAACCATCCTAGAGGGCCCCATGACAAGCCGAAACCAACTACATATGCACATATCAAAACTAGATCAAATATGCATACCCCTAATTGCTTATTTCACCATGGTCACCGAGTTCAGCACTCATCAAGCTTCCTATCATGACTTGTGCGAAGAACATCTGAATGCCCCCAGTTATAAACAAAACCCTTCCTACCATGTTCACTATTTCTAGTCTAGCAATAACGTTTCCCTTTAGGACAAACATACCCAATTATATAATGAACACAGATAACTGAACTTGTCATATTTTTAAAACCCATAACCGTAAGTACGTTAACTGCTTACTTATGTTAGCATAAATATTTTAATATACAATACAAGCTATATTTATTTGATAGTACGTAGTTATCACTTTAAGTTATAGGCTTATTTCGTAAGTTTTCTGTGTTATAAGGCCTTTTCACCTAGTTTCAATTAGTACAATTATATTTTTCTAACATTAAAATTACTCAAAACTATTTTCACACCTTGATCTTTGTATTTTTCACATAAAATCTACTAAATCAATTCTTCAGATATAAGCACATAAAATAACATAAATATCCACGTAGACATTGGGCATCGGGTTACCCACCTCCAAATTCAGTTTAGAAAAGGTAGAAGTGATCCTGCTATTTTTCCGGTGTCTGGCAACACAACAGCAGTGCACGAGCACGACAACAAAGAAAGAAAGAAACGAATAAGAAAACAAAGAAAATGAAGCGTAAATGGCTTCAGGGGGAGGGGGTATATATAGGCAGCCCCCACCGCCTTTAATTAATTAATATTAATATAATAACATATTATATACATATATGTATGAAAATATACCTGCCAACCGTGGCAAGTGATATGGACGACCCCTTTACAATTTTGATTATGTTTAATCGCATTTTGTCATTTGCAGTCCCGGTGCTTCGTGTACGGTTATTCGAAAAATATTCCGGAAGTATTATCGCAATTTACTAATTTTTCTTATTAGTAGTTTGAGTCCGGTGGAGGTATTCTTGAAATTATTATCTTATTAGTGTATTTTACAGTCACTTTAGGTATCCGAGGGTCCAGAAATCATCCCAAGTCTCAGACAAATCCGCGAGATAGCGAAACAATTATTTGACTGGCGTTTAGAAGTAATTAATTTTCAAAATAATTTTTCCAGTCTAAATAATAGGCCTCTAATGTACTTTTAATTAAGCGAAATTAAGATTTAAGTGAAATTTTCATAAGGGAAAGTTCGGGATGTTACATCTTGGGTCCTTGCAACGGCATATATATTTACTTGAAGGCAATCTGAATGTCATGATGAACCCTTCTCTGAGGCAGTTCAATTCTTTGCCCGAGTCCCACTTCACTAGCCCCCACGAGACTTATTCATTCACCGATTACGCGGGGTTTGGCTTTGACTCCAAAACCAATGACTTCAAAGTCGTTTTGATCAAGGACCTCTGGCTAAAGGAAACAGACGAGCGAAAACCCGGGTATTGGACTGCCGAGCTATTTAGCCTCAAATCTAACTCTTGGAGAAAACTCGACGCCGCTCTCCCACTCCCCATTGAAATTTAGGGCTCTTCTCGGGTCTACACTTATGTGCGCAGTTGCTTTCACTAGTGGGGCTACGTCCACGAGTTCGGTAGAACAGACGATGTCGTTCTGGCATTCGACATGCTCGACAAGCCCTTCAGGAAGATAAAACTGTCGAGGCTACGCCATTCCCCCGAGGAGGAGTTTACGACTCTTGCGCCGTTCAACGAGTCCGCCGCCGTCGGCGTGGTTGTTTACCCTATGAGAGGGACGGAGAAATGCCTTGACGTGTGGGTGATGAAAGATTACAGGGACGAAGGGTCGTGGGTCAAAGGATACAGCGTTGGACCAGCGCTGGTGATTTACAAGATCTTGGGGTTTTATGGGGACGATCACTTTCTTTAGAAAGACGGCAACGAGAGATTGGTGGTGTATGAGCCCGAGTTCAAGCAGACAAGGGATCTTCAGGTTTATGGAAAGTACGATTCGATTAGAGCTTCTAGATACACGCAAAGCCTTGTCTCACTTCGAAGAAGGAACGACTTCAGTTACCAATGTGTTTCGTGTAATTTGGTTCCATACCCTTTGCTAAATCAAAGGGAGAGAGTGAGTTGATTCCACTCTTGTAAATTAAATACCCTTTACCTGAGATCTTTGATCTGCTTTGTTACATGAGCCTTTCAATTAGTCTGTCATGTTAGGTTACATTAATTACTGTAATTGGGTGACAGCTTGTATATTATCATGTATTAGATAATCTACTTGTTGATAAATAAAAATGTTTCAGTTCCCTTTGGTGGACCACTTCACCTCCCCTGCCATGTAAGCAAATACATATTAGTAGTGGCATAGTAACACCTGGGTATTAAACACAGAATTAAAATGAAACGACACATACTTGTCAAGGGGACTCGGAAATAGCGGAGAATGGTTGTTATGTGGACTTCATATGGCAGCCCGTTTCTCCGCGTACGTGCCTGGCCCATGTGGTGCAACACATACAAGGCCCAGTTGAGCGAATGGCCCTCGGCCATAGCCCAGAGCACCAGGCTATCATCCTTGGTCATCATCGAGTGGTTTTCGCCTGATGGCATCAGAGTGTGGGTCAACAAGTAGTGGTAGACTCGCCTGTCCACCGGTAACTCGCTGACCTAGGGCCGATTTTTGTGGTTTTTGGCACCCAAATGTTGTATGACATCCAACGCCATAGCCTCGCTGTAGGGAAGGTCGACGGAATCGATGACCCATTCCAGCGAATTCCCCAACAAGCTCTGCCCGGTGTACGGCAACTCCAAGACCTCCCCGAACAACTCCAGGGCCATCTCGAACTTGACCCCATTTTCCTTAGAGACCAACCTATTGTCTCTCACCCATAGGTTGGCGTAAAACACCTTCACCAATTGCGGATATACGGGCAAGCTGCAGCTCGCGAACCCAAGTACGCCCGCAGAATCCAGAGCGGTGAGGATTTCACTTTGCGTGTCTTCGAATGTGGGGATTGATAGGATCTTAGGTTCCATAACCTCACGCGCCTCAAAGCCGCTTTGGTAGCAGCGTCATTGGTCCTCTGACGAGAAGCAATAAGGCATGTCTGCTGGGCGCGAAGGCTGCGGATTCTTGGTGCACGCCCTCCTTGGAATGCCAGGGCTTGAGGAAGGTGAGGAAAACTCGTGGGAAGAGCTGTGACTCATGGCGGCAAGCACAACGGGGCTATGAGGAGCACGACGGTGAGGGCAAGAGAGAGAGAGCCGAAGGAGGAAGGAGGAGAGAGCTGGGAGTAAGGAAGAATAGGGAAGAAGGAAGAACAAGGAGGAAATAGGTGAGATTGAAGGACAAAGTATTCAGGGAGGCCAAGGGAAGGGAGGGGGAAGAGTGTTCTGCTAGGGTTTTGGGAGGTGATGGAGAAATGCACGGGAAATAAGGAAGAAGATGAAGAAAGTGCGTTTAAAACGCCTCAGAATGCAAGTCATTCAAATGACTTAGGGAAGAGTCATTTGAATGACTATTTGAAAATTTAAAAATTTGTGACCCAGGACCATAGGTCATTCGAACGAAACACGGGTGTCATTCGAATGACTCAGCAATGCCAGCAGTCGTTCGATCGGTCTATGCAACGTGATATATAACTTCTTGCCAAGATTATTGCCAACCATTTGAAACCCATCATGAATCACATTATTTCTCCTCATCAATGCAGTTTCATTCCAGGAAGGCAGGGTGCAGACAACGTGGTGATTGCACAAGAAGTCATCTACAGTATGAGAAGTAAAAAGGGTAGTAAGGGTTTTCTTGCTATTAAAATTGATCTTGAAAAGGCTTATGATAGGTTAAATTGGCATTTTATTATTGACTCCTTCAGAGATATGGGCATTCAGAATGACTTGGTTGAGATTATTTGGCATTGTATTTCGTCTGCCTCTATGGACATTCTTTGGCATGGTGATCGCACTGCGGTCTTTCATCCTTCACGAGGTATTCGTCAGGGAGATCCTTTATCACCTTATCTATTTGTTATTTGCATTGAAAGGCTCTCCCAGCTTATATGTGCAGCAGTTGAAGATGGTTTGTGGAAGCCTGTCTCGCTTAGCAGAGGAGGTCCTAAAATTTCACACCTCTGCTTTGCGGATGATCTCTTTCTGTTTGCTGAAGCTTCGTTAGACCAGGTTGATATCATTAAACACTGCTTACAAATGTTCTTTAATAGTTCTGGACAAAAGGTGAGTATGGAGAAGACTAAAATTTCCTTTTCCCGGAACGTTAACCACAATCGAGCTAAGGAGATTACGGATAGTTTGGGTTTCTCTCTGTCTCATGATCTGGGGAAGTATCTAGGCATTCCCCTATTTCATAAAAGAGTTACGAATCAAACCTTCAGCAGCTTAACCGATAAACTTAGTCAACGTCTTTCGAACTGGAAAGTGTCCTCCCTCTCTTTGGTAGGAAGGTTGACGCTTTGTAAATTTGTTATTGAAGCTAGCCCCTCTTATATTATGCAGACTTGCCTTCTCCCGACAAAAGTTTGTGATTTCATTGATAAAACTTCTAGAAATTTTTTGTGGGGCTCTGTTGAGGGAAGCAAACGCATAAGTCTAGTTTCTTGGAATTCTATTTGCAGGCCAAAGATCGACGGGGGCCTTGGTCTTCGTCAAGCTAGGATATCAAATACATCTTTCTTGGCTAAACTTGGTTGGGGTCTCATTGTAAATAAAACCTCTCTCTGGGTTCAGGTTTTGAGGGGTAAACACAAGTGTGGGGAGGCTATCATTCCTGAAGTCAAGTCGAAGGTTAATCAGTCGAATGCATGGAAAGGCATTACGAAAGCCTGGCAACATGTCCAAGATAACACTATTTGGAGAATGGGTAATAGGAACACTATCAGATTTTGGAAAGACCATTGGATCCCTGGTTATACCTCTCTGGAGGCACACACCTTAATCTTTCTTCCGCAGTCTGACTTGCATTTCACTCTTGCCCGTTTTGTGGATGGTGCAGGCAACTAGGATTGGCCTCGTATTTCCCCTATTTTGCCTGGTAATATTTGTAGTATGATAGTAGCTATCCATCCCCCCTCCCCTAGTCTAGGTGACGATTATGTTGCCTGGGCTCCTAGCCATGATGACTCTTTTTCTATTAAATCTGTTTATTCTATTATTTCGGGGGAGGATTCTATGCACATCAGAGACCCTATTTTCAGGCTTATTTGGAAGTGGAAGGGTGTGGAGAGGGTCAAATCCTTTCTCTATCTGGTTTCCAGAGAGGCACTTTTGACTAATGCGAATCGGGTTACCCGCCACCTCTCTTTGGATAGCTCTTGTCCTCGATGCTCTAATCATTCTATAGAGACACTATTCATGCCCTTCGAGATTGTGAGGTAGTATCGAGGTTTTGGAAGAGACTATTGCATCCCTCTCGTTGGCATAATTTCTTCGCAGCACCACTTCACACTTGGCTTGGGGAAAACTTGAAGCAAGGCCATCATTTCCGTTGGTATGGTGACCAGGAATAGCGCACGATCTTCGGCTTGGCCCTCCACTATCTCTGGTATGTTCGAAATGACTTTATCTTTAATAATTGCTCCCCTAGTATTGGTGATCTTTGGTTTTCCTTCGGATTGAAACTCAAGCACTACTCCCTTCCGGGGCAAATGTATTCATCTTCTACCTCTTCAAGTTCGGATGAACATCTGATCCATTGGCATTTTCCTACACCTGGGTGGGTGGTAGCAAATTGTGATGGGTCTGTGCTTAGCTCTGGTAGTGCAGGTTGCGGGGGTCTGATCAGAGATGAATCAGGGAGTTTTGTTAACGGTTTCTTGGTTAAATTGGGTTTGACATCCACTACCATAGCAGAACTCTGGGGCATTTTGCATGTGCTAAATATTGCCTGGCGCGGTGGTTCCAAAAAGTACGGGTTGACTGTGACTCTCAGAGTGCTATCAAGCTTATTCAGAATTGTCATAACCACTTACACCCAGCAGCCTGGATTATATCTCGCATTCGTGATCTTTTATCCAAGAATTGGGTGGTGAAGCTTCAACATGTCTTCAGGGAGTCCAACAGTATGGCTGACTGTCTTGCCCATCTGAGCCATAATCTCCCTTCTTTTGAGGTGACGTATTTTGACGTAGCTCCTCCAGCTACTCGACAGTTACTTTTGAATGATCTGATTCAGATCGCGTGGCCCCATGGGGGCTAGTTTCTTTGTGTCTTCTCCTTTGGGCTTTAGCCCCTTTGTCTACCAAAAAAAATAAATTGGTTGGAGGCATTTTGAAAAGATAATGACAATTTTTATTTGTATTTTTTAGTGGGTTGATAATTTAAAATACAGTAATAACAACATTTTTATAGGATGATTATTTTATTTAATTATATTTCTTTTTATTATTACTAAAATTTACTAAAAAAATAAAACATTTTGAACAAAGTGCCAAAAAGAGTAAATACAAAAATCTATCAAAAGGGTAAAGTTATTTGAATATATGATATCTGTGTAGTTTCACTACATTAAAAAATATCATATATCTTTATTTTAATTTTTTTTATGTATGCAAAAAACATATTTCTTTCCTAGCAAGAAAAATATAAATTCATTTCAGCCATTTTTTCTTGCACATCGCACGGGTTTAAACATAGTTTGTAATAGTTTCTTGACCATGCACTTTTTGTTGCAGTCAACTGGTGCATACAAGGCAGCATCTCGGTTGGCAATTGCCACTCCACCCCCTGCTTATGTGTTGAGTCGCGGCATTGGTTGGCAGGCAAGTTACTTGCATTAGCAGTTCACTAATTTGGATAATGTTATAATCCCCGTAACCTGAAGAGCATCAGCATGAACATTAATTTCTAATAATAGTTGTAGGCTAGTTTATGTATCTGAGTGCTGGCTTTGTTTATTTGGACAAGGAATTGGTGTCTTGCTTGATGGCCTTTTTGGAACACGGACGGGTTCTGCTGTTTCTGTGTAAGTAACACCCTTCGATGAACCACAACTACAAGCGTGTTGTGTATTATCTATTGTATCTTCCATTAGTAGTTTGATGAGCATCATGGCCAGTTATTGTAGGGAAAATGTAGGACTACTTGGCTTAACCCGAGTTGGAAGTCGCAGAGTTGTTCAGATTTCTACTGGTTTTATGATATTCTTCTCTACTTTAGGCCTTGTGGGTATGTCATCATTTTAAGTGAGATTCCATTGCCACGCATTAATCATATTCTCCTACTCGCTAATTCTTTTCCTTGTTTATCAGCTGCTGTTGGAATATCATTTCTGCAGTTCACAAACATGAACTCTATGAGAAATCTTCGGGCTCACGTTGTTCCTCGTAATATCTGTTCCACAATTTTTCAATCAATACTGGGCTAGTTCACACCACAGTGTTGTTCATAGTAATGCTGGATGGGTGAGTTTTCCTTTGTGAGATATATTATCCTCATCAAATCTTAGGTAGAATACTTCTGCTTTGCCAATTGCCACTGATGTGTGATGTTATTTCCATTCATTATATGAAAGCTTTTTACATTCGACAATCAATTTCTCATGTAGTATAAATTCTGTTGGTTCTACTTTTTCAACTTTTTTAGTTCAACGCATCCTTAAATACCATATTCTCGTCACTGACAACAGTAGGTTTGATTGTAGCAGTGTTCCTCGACAACATGTAACATTCTGCTTTTTCCTTATCAAAATATCGCCAGATAAACGCATATAAATATTCTCTAAAGGCTAGAGAGTTAAGAACAAGAACCCTTGGGGGTTGTCCAATTGCAAAGATTAAATTCAATAATAAGAAGCAATGCCATACGCACAATTCTTCATAGATTAAGGATTAATTATCATCGGTTCTAAAATTAATGTTCATAAATAGTTGTTGTTTATTAGCTAAAGATCTCCAACTAACATGCAATTTGCCTAAAGATATCACAATCACATTCTCCTATGAATTAACTAGTATAAGCATTAACAACCAAGATCTCGGTCTTAACTACATATACTAATTATATAACCAATTGCACAACTTAATCTAATTAGATTAATCCCTAATTCCCTTTTAGCAACTTGGATAATCCTAATTGATCAATTCCAATTACCAATCTTAACAAATCCTAATTTAATAAATCCTATGATCGTCAAGATTCACTAATTTAGAATTAATCTCAACTAATAACATGTGATTACTATGTTATTAATCAGAAAAGAAGGAGGGAGAATTATCAACATACATTAAGCACAAGAACCTCAATTAATCCTAATTTAGAAATTATCGAAGAAAATAAAAAGGAAAAGAACCTTAATAAAATTGGATAAAAAGCTATGCGTCAATTTGAGTACAAGAGAAAAGACCCTACGTGTTTATGCAAATGTTTCAAAAACCTTGAATCTATCGAACGAAAAAGCTAAAACACTACTAGCAATAACCTCAAGTGCAGAAAATAAATGGAAAAGGCACAGAAAATAGTAGTGGAGGCAAGTGATAAGAAGGTGGTGTCTCCCTTCTTCACCTTAGGCTTATTTATAACCACAAAGTGCTCAAATAATGGTTGCAGACTGCATCAACATGAAGTCACCTTCTTATCACTACTGCAGTGCTCAATTCAGCATTGTAGCGGCACGAAACAATAATCATGCGCTGCAGCCTTGTGTGAGCGTTGAAACGGTATGCTTCACTTCAAGCTTTGTAGCCGTAAAACACAGCTGTAGTGGTCCTATAGATCGAATTTGCCTCTGTTGTCTTCACAAAAGTTGTAGACCTTTCAATCGTACATGAAATAAACTCAAATTTTTCCTCGTTTGGACATCGGGTGAAGAAGTGATGCCTCAATTTTTTTTGCAGCTTTAATATGAAATTTCAACATCACTATTCTAAATTTCAGGCTAAAAATGACCAAGTAGAAAATCGATTAAGCTTTCNGCTGCTGTTGGAATATCATTTCTGCAGTTCACAAACATGAACTCTATGAGAAATCTTATTATCACCGGGCTCACGTTGTTCCTCGTAATATCTGTTCCACAATTTTTCAATCAATACTGGGCTAGTTCACACCACAGTGTTGTTCATAGTAATGCTGGATGGGTGAGTTTTCCTTTGTGAGATATATTATCCTCATCAAATCTTAGGTAGAATACTTATGCTTTGCCAATTGCCACTGATGTGTGATGTTATTTCCATTCATTATATGAAAGCTTTTTACATTCGACAATCAATTTCTCATGTAGTATAAATTCTGTTGGTTCTACTTTTTCATATAAATTCTGTTGGTTCTACTTTTTCAACTTTTTTAGTTCAACGCATTCTTAAATACCATATTCTCGTCACTGACAACAGTAGGTTTGATTGTAGCAGTGTTCCTCGACAACATGTAACATTCTGCTTTTTCTTTAGCGAAATATCGCCAGATAAACGCATATAAATATTCTCTAAAGGCTAGAGAGTTAAGAACAAGAACCCTTGGGGGTTGTCCAATTGCAAAGATTAAATTCAATAATAAGAAGCAATGCCATACACACAATTCTTCATAGATTAAGGATTAATTATCATCGGTTCTAAAATTAATGTTCATAAATGGTTGTTGTTTATTAGTTAAAGATCTCCAACTAACATGCAATTTGCCTAAAGATATCACAATCACATTCTCCTATGAATTAACTAGTATAAGCATTAACAACCAAGATCTCGGTCTTAACTACATATACTAATTATATAACCAATTGCACAACTTAATCTAATTAGATTAATCCCTAATTCCCTTTTAGCAACTTGGATAATCCTAATTGATCAATTCCAATTACCAATCTTAACAAATCCTAATTTAATAAATCCTATGATCGTCAAGATTCACTAATTTAGAATTAATCTCAACTAATAACATGTGATTACTATGTTATTAATCAGAAAAGAAGGAGGGAGAATTATCAACATACATTAAGCACAAGAACCTCAATTAATCCTAATTTAGAAATTATCGAAGAAAATAAAAAGGAAAAGAACCTTAATAAAATTGGATAAAAAGCTATGCGTCAATTTGAGTACAAGAGAAAGGACCCTACGTGTTTATGCAAATGTTTCAAAAACCTTGAATCTATTGAACGAAAAAGCTAAAACACTACTAGCAATAACCTCAAGTGCAGAAAATAAATGGAAAAGGTGCAGAAAATAGTAGTGGAGGCAAGTGATAAGAAGGTGGTGTCTCCCTTCTTCACCCTAGGCTTATTTATAACCACAAAGTGCTCAAATAATGGTTGCAGACTGCATCAACATGAAGTCACCTTCTTATCACTACTGCAGTGCTCAATTCAGCATTGTAGCGGCACGGAACAACAATCATGTGCTGCATCATTGTGTGAGCGTTGAAACGGTATGCTTCACTTCAAGCTTTGTAGCGGTAAAACACAGCTGTAGTGGTCCTATAGATCGAAATTTGCCTCTGTTGTCTTCACAAAAGTTGTAGACCTTTCAATCGTACATGAAATAAACTCAAATTTTTCCTCGTTTGGACATCAGGTGAAGAAGTGATGCCTCAAATTTTTTTTGTTTTCAACATCACTATTCTGAATTTCAAGCTAAAAATGACCAAGTAGAAAATCGATTAAGCTTTCTGACTCTTCATGAGAGTTGTAGAGCTTCCTCTTATCTTTAATACAATATAAGATTTGAAAGAACTTCATCTCTATAGCTCATGTTATGACCCAAATACATAAATAACGTAAAAAGGTAAAATTAAGCAACAATTCTCACAATTGAGCATAAAGAGGACAATGTGCAAAACAAGGTAATTTAAGTGTCAAGCTACACATTTTTATGCTACAATATTCAATTATGGAGGAATAAAATGGGACATAAAATTCCCCTATCAGGTCCAGTTGAGTTTATTTATTTACATAAGACAATAGCAATATGGAAAGTTTCTCATATCACTTTCAGCTATATTTGTTGAGACCATAAAGGGATTTCAACAACTTAAATTACTTGGTGCTAGCAGAAGAGACATTATAAACTGAAATCATTAACTTCACTAAAAAAACTTGTATCAATTTAAATACGTACAAAATACATATGTTATAAACAATATAATTAGATACTAACAAAATAATAATCAATTTGTGCTATATTTATGAGTAACTTGACAAGAATTCACGTGTCTGTTAGGTCACATTTTTTATTGTATAAATTTAATATGATTTAAAATTAATTTAATAATAAATAAGTAAAAAATATCATACTAAAATAAAAATTACTCACATAATATACTCTTTAAATTAAATAAGTGATATGCACACCAAACAAAAAAAAACTAAATGGGTAATTTTGAAAATAAAAATGTGACAAGGGTGATTATTTTTGCAAGGCCTTTACAATAGTTAAAGATAATTAACATTAAATACTTTAACGTTTACAATAAATAAAATAAAAGAAAAATCGTAGAAATTATTACTGCATAAGAAAAAAAAATGAAATTATTACTATTGTAAAATAATACATAGCTTGATGCAAAATAGTTTTCCTTAACCAGATTCGTTTCTGTATTAGATAGTTGCATGTCTCCATCATAAACAAAAAAAAAATACTACTACTATCCTTAATGGTAAATACACCAGCTTTCCCATTTTTTTAAAATAAAAAATAAGTATTTATTAGATGACTTCTACTTGTTCCATTATAATGCATCCACTTCTTTTGTAGCTGTTAAATAAAAAAGACACCAAATTTAATGATCCAAATTATAACTTACAAGAAGGACAATAGGTACAAACTTAAAGTTCATTTAATACGAGAGAACCCCGAAAACATAACTTGTCAGTAAGGCAACGAATTGTTGTTATTCTCTTTTCTTTTCCTTTTAGGAGAATTTTTTATTTATTTTTTATTCTCGCTCTAGAAACAATTCATTTACTATTCTACCATCTCTACCACCGCCTTATTTTTATTCTTCCCCCTCTTTCCCGTTTCTAATTTTAAGGTATTAACTTTTAACAACTACCTGTGAGAAACATTAAATGCCAAAAATAAAACAAATATATGTGTGTATATATATATAAATCAAAAACAACGAACGTGAATGAGTTCCAGGTTCCAACCACTCTCTCTTCTTTCATCCTCTCTTTCTCCTTCTCCTTCTTCTTGTTCTCTCTCTCTCAAGCAAATTGAAATTTGCCATCATCGCCAACAGAAATTCGCTGACACACGTTGAAACCCCTCTGTCCTATCGAATTGACACCTTCAACCGCATTTATGCACTCTGCTCCCTCCCGTTTCTGTTTCTTTGTTACGAAGTTACTCGCTCCTTGCTTCATCGCGCTCTCACTCCTCGCCTTCCATTCTCCGTTTTCATGGAATGCCCATTTATCAGGTCCTCTACCTATGCGATTCTTGCCCCTATTTCTTGTTTTTTTTTTGTTAAGAATTGTGTGATTGCATGGGGAGAATGGTTTCATTCTTTTTAATTGTTTTTTTTTTTTTTTTTGGTGCCAGTGGGAGATTTGGAGAAGATTTTGGTGATAAGAAGGGCGTTAGAGGTAATTGTGTTTCTTGATGGGGAATGGTGACGATGGACGCTGCATTTTTCCTCTTACGAGTTTGCAAATTGGGTATATTTTTCTTTATTTCTTTCTTGTATGATGTTCGGTAAATTTTACGACTTCGTTTGAGATTATTGTAGCAAAGGCATCAGCTAATGAGACAAAACTTGATTTTGGTAGAAGTGTGTTGGATTTTTTTTACCATCTGGTAATGGATGCTGTTTTGGAATTCTTTGGTGGATCGAAGTTCTTTATTTATTTTGTTACTTTTTTGGTGAATGGGTTGCAGTGAACTTTATTCTACTATGCCAGATTTTTTTTATTTCCTTTTTTGTTAACTGATTATTTTTGGAAACAACTTGGAAGGCGGAAATTTTTTGTTATCTTCAATTCGTTTCGTTTTGCAGTGCTTTGAGTCTCATCTATAAATGTGATTGTTCTTGTTTCGTTCAATGATGCTGTGTCATCACCAATACCTGGTGAGCATGTTCTTTTGTATTATGCTGAAGCTGAACATTTGATAGGAAGGGATCCTATCAACATTGTTACATTTTGACTTGCATTGAACTAAATCGGTTGAATTTATGAAATGAACGGTGACTACCAATTTGGCAATTGAGTTGATGGTTTGGTTTCTCAATATGCCATAAGGGTGACCTTGATCACTTTCTTTATTTTGTTTTGTGTTCTAGCTGCTTTGCGATTGACTTATTGCATGTCATTTTCATTGATTGAGGCAGTGATGTCATCAAGGAAGAAAGTTTTACTGCCTGTGAAAAACTTGAGGAATTCTCTGCAATTTAGCAGTGAATTGAATAGGACTTTGTATGGATTTATTGTATTTGAAGTTGAATGGACAAGTGTTCGCGGTATCAACTACTTCAATGAGCTTCAGGTGCTGCATCTCTCCATCATGCTCTATGTTGTTTTTATCAGTTTACAGTCTATACCATCATTTGTTATTATTTGTTTTGCAGACCGATCCTTCACTTGCTATAGAAGCTAAACTTATGAAATGATGGGAATTTGACAGTATAGCTCAAGCTTCAAGCTGTATGACTTCATGGTTCTCAGGAACACCATCTGAACAGCTGCAGTTGAAAGAACACCTTGATTCTGCATCAGGTAGTAACAACGATTCTCATCATTACTTTAGCGAGTGTGCCAACACATCTGGATTGAAGATAACCTTGACATTTGTCTATAGCATTTGAATTTCATGCGAGAGCAGAAACATGGATATGTATGGAGAGATACATCGCCCTCCTCCTTCCTCTCTCTCTCTCTATCTCTGACATGCAGAGACAGGCCTGGCTTAACTTTGCTTGATATGTATATGATTTAGCACCTATATACAAGTTCTTATACTTATTGCCCTGATGTTCTTTTCTTCACTGCAGCTACTTGTGTCTTATATCCTTTATTTTGGATTGTTCGGTAAGTACTATATGCCCCTGTTCGACTAGTCCTTGCGATGTCCAGTTTTGTGGCATTCATAGGTTCGTGCATTTTTAATATACTTGGAGACACATGGCAGTTTATTAGTAGTATTTTCCAGCTGGCATCATCTTCAGAGGCAACAGTCAGCACCTATGAAATTTCCATTTGGCGCTCTCTTTGGAATGACCTTTTTTCCCAGGTTGGAAGATGTCATAGGAATGAATTTTAGAACGTAGCTGGTATCAACAAGAACTATTATCCTGATTTGATGTTTGTTTTTTCTGTTTCAGATTTTCCGTGTTCTCAAGAGTATACCGTATGGATTTGTTGCTTGCCTGCAAAAGGCATCTCCTAAGGTATGCTTCTATCCCATTTTTACATCGAAAGATAATCAGTGATATCATTTCATGTAAATGTTGGTTGCATGGTAGTTGACTTTCTGCATTATAACTTTCAAGACAATGTTTTGTGAAGTTTTCGTGAAATTGTGATGGTAGTTTTAATCATATGATCAATTTTATGTTTAAGGGTAGGCGTTGGGAGTGAACTATCAATATCAGGATGTAGTGTGCTTTTTTAATTAAATTTCAAGGAAAACCTTTTAATTTATTTCAGAATGAAGAAAATAGGAATTGCAAATTTTAGTCATAAGTGTGTAATAGGCCACGTACTTCATCTAGCCGTGACAACTGAGAAATTCAATCCATATTTCCTCCTTAGCCTGCCTCACATTTTATTTTCCTGTCCTTTCTTCACATGTACATGTTATATTGACATTAAATATATTGGTATAATTTATATTTTGTAGTTATTTTGTATTCTATACTTCTCTATGACAATTAATTTTATCTTTATTTTGTGTTATATAAATTTAGTTCAGTTGCTCTCCCACTAATTCGTGGCTCCGTCCATATTAATATGAGCATTATATTTTCTAGAATAGGACAATTGAAACTACAAATTTTGCTGTGGATGACAATCTTTATGTGGTATGAATTATAAAATTGTGTGAGTTGTGTGACTAGATGTTGCATTGGCACTTGATATTAGTGTGCTTCAAAGACAAATGAATATTCTGAGCATGTCATTTTGAACAGTCTAATACTCAAGCAAATATTATTTGCGCTAACCTTAATTTGGCATAATGGTATGCAGCATCTACAACCATCTACAGGAGCTGATCCAAAGATTATATCGTCAGTGTCAAAGATCACAACAATTGGATTTAAGAGACGGTAGAAAAAATTGTCTGACACTGTATCCGGTGCGAGTTCAAATTTGTAAAATTTTTTGTATTGGCTTCACATTATATAATGTTTCATTTCTTGAGCTTCTCTTGAAAATAATACTATTTTTTGAGATCGTTGTTCCATGTTGATGTGATTTTATGCTTTTGAGTCAAGGTATTACAAATGAGGGAGAAAAGCTCTCTAACTGAATGACTTTAAAATGGGATTATTTTAAGCTGCATAAAATAAATAACATGTTGCTTCTGGGAAATTTAGTTTTTCTTAAGTTTAATCATTGCCCTATAATATATGCATTGTTTATGCTAAAGAAATTAAAGTAATATCTTTATTCTTGACATTTCAAAATGAGAATTTGTAAACTTTCTTTGTGCAACTATGGTTGATGATATTCTCGGATACTTTCATGTTGCTTTGCTGTGTTGTGTGGGATTAAAGTTATCTAATTGATGGTATTTCTTAATCCTTATTCATTTCTAGGCAAAAGAAAAGAAGGAGGTTAAGTTATATCATGTATTTTCAAAGACTGCTCTATATTCCAAAGGAACTTTGACAATCTTGACATCAAACATCGCAATTTATATCATTGCATTTTCAGCAAAATGGACACGGTTACGTATAGGAATTTTAAGATTCTTTTTTTTGTAACAAATTTTGCACTTTTTTCTTCCTTTCAGTATAGGTTTCTTTTGTTACTGCTATCTCTTTGATGATTTTCATAGTCGTGATTATCATGCATAGATGTGTGTACAGGAAACTTGTAAATTCAGCTGAAGTTAATAATTTCCTTTTGTATACACTCAAAGACATCCGTCCGAGCGCCCGTGCGTTCGTTCGTGCGTGCGTCTCTGCGTGCGTCTCCATCCATGCGTTCGTACGATAGTTCACGCGTCCGTACGTACCTCCGTCCGTGCACGCGTGCGTGTGTGTCCGTGCACGAGTTCGAATGTTCGTGCGTGAGTCCGTGTGTGTGTACGTTCGTGTGTTTGGTAGTTCGTGTGTCTGTGCGGGTGTTCGTGCGTCTATGGGTGCGTTCTTGCGTCCCCGCCGCAAGC
>QANU01026575.1:22500-44414 GCA_003254905.1 Nissolia schottii | reverse complement strand
CTCCCAAGAGGCTTACCATGGCCCCTACCGTAGCCAGAGGAGGATTGGCAGTCCACAACATTTGCCATGGCCTGTATATCCTCAAAACTAGCATGGAATTGCCGTTTTTGTTGAGAAAAGAGGGAGAATACACAATTGGTGTCAGGGAGGGGTTCCATGAGCATTAGTTGCAATCTCACATTTTTGTAGGTATCATTAAGGCCTCACAAGAAACAAACTACATAATCTTTCTTCTTATAGTCTTGAACGGAAGCAAAATAAAAAAAGGAAAGAGCAGAGCTTGGCACCACCAAATTGTGATTCACCAACGGAACAAACACATGTGGAATAGGAGAGACAGTAGCGTCGGCAATTGATCTTCCATGAGCAAAGAAAGGAATGGTTGAAGAAGATTGAGGAAGCACACTGCAGAATCACCAATTGAATTTTTCTGAAGATTCCCAAGTAAATTGCTCGAGAAAATTGGGAAATTCACGGTGGATTCACTCAAAACTATAGATCTGAGCATTGTTTTGTACATAAAGCTCATAGGGAAATAAATTGCTTTGGACCCAAAACTATAGAAAGAAAACTATAGAGAATTGCACCCCATAGAGCTGAGCATGCTTTGTATATAAAGCTAAATCTCCTCGCAATGTAATTCAGTTTTTAAATGAATGAAAACAGAAGAGCTAAGCCCTCTTATCAAACCTTCCATTCCCATTTTCTTTTGATGTAGCATTAATCTAAGGTTAAAATTAATTAATGTTAGTCTCAATAAATATGACTACTAAGGCTACTTGAAAAATAGATAAAATTGAACAATTTCAACAGCTCTAACTTCCCATAATTCTTGAATTGTTAATGTTTCTCGCTAATCAGATCATCAAGATAGTGTTACAAAAATGAAATTCTATGCCCCACATCAAGCTGGCTCATATTTATTCTTCATTAATTATTACTATTATTATCTAATCGTATATCGTTACTATATTTGCATATTAGTTAAACTGCCTCCAGGGAGTAATGTTTATGTTTATTTGTCAATTGTCAAGATCGTTGAAACCTAAATCCTCTTATTTTTATCTGCAACAAAAGCAAAATAAAAAATAAAATCACTATCTAACACTTTGAATTTAGCTTTTGTCTGAAATACGGGAGAAAGAGCCATGTCCTATCCTTTTCTTGCTTTTCCAATATGTGACAAACCTAATGAAAATGACCAAACATATTAACTAAAAGGTTTAATTTAAAGTGCATAGTCACCTTGTGCTTTTGAAAGGGTGCAGAACTTAATTTTTAGTTTTAAATAATGAAGAGCTAGAGTGCCCTATTCCAAACATGAAAGGGCATTGTAATTAATTTGACATATATACCTACGGCCAAAACAAAGTCAAAAGGCTCTCTTTGCTGGGTGTATTGCTAATATTGATTGCTACATCTTTGCCAAATTCAACAACCCAACCTTCTGAATCTAATTGATGTGTACACACATTAATATTAGGAAAAACCTATTGCCCTAGTATTTCATAGGGTTGCTTTGTTCCCCTTGATTCCTCAATACCCTACAATGATTATGCATTATGATGTTAATTTACACACTAAGATCCATGCAAACCGTCCTTTCATTTTTTTTATAAGAATAGTACGATCTTTTAAGTAAATTTTTTAATTTATCTCTAAGATTCACAACATCTGTTAAATTTGTCTTCAAGTATAGAATTCGTTTATGAAGGTGTCAAAAGTTGATTAAACTAGTCTTTTGATATCAGTTAAATCAGTCATTATTAGATATGAATTTGATTGACTTTTAACAACTTTTAAAATAAATTTAATACTTTTTATAGCTTAAAGATAAAGAATGGGTTTACAGGTCTACTCATGATCTTTTTATGAGCTTTAGATGGAGTAGACAAGTTTCATTATTTTTATTTCATGCCAACAATGATGCAGTGGAGTAGAAAACGCGTTGCACCCTAAGGTGGTGAATTAATGCTCAAATCGGAGAGAAAACAATTGTTGAAATGGTTTTTCTCAGTTGTGATAATATTCAAGACTAAAGCTACTTATCAAGGGGGGAAAAACCACATACTTTTATTCTTATATGTGCAAATTTTAACTATTTAACCTCCTAAATTATATATTATATGTATATACATTTTATCTTGACCTTTAAAAATGTATAATACCTTATAATGTTAACCAAAGTAATTTTGTTATGTAGGGATGATTGCACCATTATAAATGTTAGGGATTAATTTATAAATTTTTTAAATTTTAAATAAAGTGCACGTGATATATACTTTAGGGTGAATTGCTAATTTCTCTTTAAAAAAAATTATCTTCATCACTTCTTTTAATTCTTTTAAGGTAGTAAAATAACTATATCCATCTTTCTTGATAACTTGCTTGCTTGTTCATGCTTACTATAGGTGCTTAATTGACATTAATGATCCCCTCATTCTAGAAGTTTTGAATTAGAGCTTCTTTCTTGTAATCACAAAATTGCTTGTTAATACTCCTTCTATCCTAAATTATTTGTCACTTTAGTTAAATTTTTTGTCCCAAAGTATTTATCATTCTTATATTTTTAGTTTAAATTTATTGTTAAGATTAAATGCAAACCCCTAATTTATTGAAGTATTAAAAATAATAAGATTTTAATACTCTCTATCTTTCTTTATCATGGAGCACTTAAAATAAAAATAATTTGATAAAATTACTCCTTAAATTTGATAAAAACTATAGATCTGAGCATTGATAAATTGTTCGTAGGGAAAATTGGTAAGTGAATTCTCAAAGTTAAGCTCAAGATCGAGAAAAATATCAAGAGACACAGAGAACTCGGTGATGAGAGGCGCAAAACATCAACTTCTTAATGGTGTAGGTCTCACAATAAATATAAAATTCAAAATGAAACTGTCTCATTTCCATCAAGCCTATCTCTCTTTCTTGCCTGTTGTTACAACAACAACAAAGGTTTATAACCTTATTCAATTAAATTTGTAACAAAATGAAAATGTATGTAACTAGAGATTAAAAAGAAAAAATTACCTCTTTAAGGTGATAAACAAATGTTTCATTAGAAAAATATGATAGAGATACTGACATAGATAACATTTCACTCAAATCTAAATTTCAAATACAATCAAAATGCTTCACAATAATTTCTNAAATCTAAATTTCAAATACAATCAAAATGCTTCACAAAAATTTCTTCTCAGTTTAGACACTTAGCATACAAATAGAAAGCGCAAAAAAAACAAAACTCTATTGACTAACTAAAACCAAATGGTTTTTAGATTGTTGAGTGCCCTATTGGATCTACGAAGCTCTTGGCTTAATTTTCTTGAAGCTCCATATGGATGCCTTTAAACAGGCATCAATGTTCACAAAATGCTAAAGGTTGCCACACCGCCATATGTATATATCACTTGGTGTCCAGATATCCACTTAATTTCTTGCTTTTTCTATTAAAGTATATGACGCAGCCAGAGTTAAACTCTTAGCACACGATATGCATAAAAAATTTGGCTTGACTTGTTTAAGTGGAGCAACCAAGTTGTTTACTTCACTTCACTATTGCTTGTAAACGCACACAACTTAATTTTGACTAAGACTCATACATTATTCAAACCAAGCATAAGTTCCAGAACCATAAATATCTCTTAGCTTATAATATGGCCGGCTCGGTAGGATTGGACTAATTATGTATCCAAAATGTTTATCCTAATGATTTCTTAATTTGTGTTTAGTTACTTAGTTTTCTCAATTTTTATTTCTGAAAATTGAATCCCTTGATTATATGGTTATCTAAGATTTTATTAATTTTTTAGTTTAAATTTGGGAATTCAATTTTTTAAAATAAAATAGAAGAAACTATGTAACTAAACATAAACTAAATTATTAGTGTAAACATTTTTATGATTATTTAATAATTTTTAAATTAATATAATTTTAAATTACATTTTTTAGAGTAGAAGGATATCATGCTCCTAGGGACATGAAAAAATCCACCAAATTACTTTTCAACATGAAAAATGATTGATGGTTTGAAGAAATATTCACGAAATGGCATACGAAATTATGAAATAAGCAGCAAATGAGCTGCGTTTTGTGAAAGTTGAAAATTTTCTCTCTCCAAATCAATTATTGGAGCCCACGATGAAAGGTTATAACAATAATGGTTACATTTTAACGAAAGGAAAAGTCTTGGTGTACACTAAATTTGGTGTCACAGTACAACCAACCAAGTTTTATACGTATAAGAATTTGTATTTCTCTCTCCCACTCACTCTCTCAACCCACATTCCCCTCTCTCTCACAGCAATCAATCTCTTTTTTCTTTTTCATGGTCACATTCCCCTTCATCTCTCTCGATTTCTCGTTTCTCGTCTCTCTCATGATCCTCTCTCGTTTCTCTTCTCTCTATCCCACAGCCCCCCATTTGTTCATCATTTTTCTTTCACTTTTCCATCGATCTCTATTTTCTCTCATTCCTGTACGCCACAGGGGAAAATGCAGAAGACGTTGGTTAAAGGCGGTTGAAGGCAATTGAAGGTGTTGCAATGTCAATTGGTTCTACAAATATCAACTTAGAGGTAAGTTAGATTTGTGGGTTTTGTATTCTTCTCAATCTGGATCTGTAACTGAACAATTTGTGGGTTTGTCATTTTGTTTTTTCTTTGTTCTGAAAGGATTTTGCAACCACATTAGTTCATGGGTTGTTGAAAGGTTTGTTTTCCTGCAACCGATAGGTTTGTTTATTTTTGACTGAATGGTTTTTTTGCATATAACTAAAATTTTTTATCAATATAGTTGTATAGGTTTGTTCACTCTATATATCCAGGTTTGTTCATTCTAAGAACACAGGTTTGTTCACCAAGTGTGTATGAGTTTTTTATTCTTATTTTATTGGTTTGTTCAAATAGTGTATATAAGTTTGTTCATACTCGTTGTATATGATTATTCACACTTTGTATCTGGTTTTTTCATTCTACTTGTTCAAGGTTATATTCACTATGTGTACCTAGGTTTGTTCATTTTATATGTATAGGTTTGTTCACATAGTGGATATAGGTTTGTTCATTCTCCGTGAATAGGTTTGTTCACTATTTTGTCTTTGGTTTGTTCATTCTAGTGGTATAGGTTTGTTCACTATGTGTATCTGAGTTTGTTCATTTTAGTTGTACAGGTTTGTTCGCAAATCGTACTTGGGTTTGTTCATTCTAGTTATATAATTGTATATTTGCTTATAGCTTTGAAATTGTACTTGGGTTTGTTCATTCTAGTTGTATACATATTTATAGTTGTATAGGTTTGTCTCTTTTATTTGACGTTTTGCAATTTATGTAGGAGCAATCGTATACTAATTAACAGTGATTGGAACACAAGCAATGCCAACGTATGGAACACAAGCCAAGAGAAGTGAAGATTTGCAAAAGGGGAAGAATTAGTTATGGAGCGGGAATTTTCAGTATAATTGGTTATTTTGCATTCTTGGAACTAGTTTGCCTTTTTTTTTATTAGATATTTTGGGTATAAACTTGTATTAGTTTGATTATGAACAAACTCATATATTCTATACAAACAAAGTTGTAGATTGAGCATCGTCAAACTCCTAAAGTCTATATGACATAGGACAAACCCATATAATGTGATTGAACAAACTATAATACCTTGTATGAACAAACCATCATGTTTAATATGAACAAACACTTCTATTGCCATTGAACAAACTATAATACAATGCATGAATAAACCCTCATATTCAATATGAACAAACTCATATAATGCATTAATATCCAGCATGAACAAACTCATACATTCATGTTGAACAAACTGATATACTGACAATGAACAAACTGTAACACCATACATGAACAAACATTAATATTCAAGAGATACATCTCACACGAAACATAGGAACTACATCTCGCGTGAGGCACCATACATCTCCTATGAGGTATATATAGGTTTGTTTATCCTCCGTGTATAGGTTTGTTCGATTTGTGTTTCAGGATTTGTTCATTCTAATTGTATAGGTTTGTTCACGAGGTGTATATAGTTTTGTTCATTCTCCATGTACAGGTTTGTTCAATTTGGGTATCATGGTTTGTTCATTTATGTATAGGTTTGTTCGACTTGTGTTTCAGGGTTTGTTCATTCTAATTGTATAGGTTTGTTTAAATTGTGTTTCACGTGAGATGTATGGTGCCTCGCACGAGACACATTTCCAAGGGCTTCAAACTTGCTTCTGGAACCTATGTCTCACGCAAGATGTAGTTCCGGTTCCTATGTTTCGCACGAGATGTATCTCTGGAATATTAATGTTTGTTCATGTATGGTACTGCAATTTGTTCATTGTGTGCATATGGGTTTGTTCATACTCATTGCATATGTTTGTTCATAGATTGTTTATGGGTTTGTTCATTCTACTTATACAGGTTTGCTCACTATATGTATGTGGGTTTGTTCATTCTAATTGTATAGGTTTGCTCATGAGGTGTATATAAGTTTGTTCATTCTCCATGTACAAGTTTGTTCAATTTATGTTTCAGGGTTTGTTCATTCTAATTGTGTAAGTTTATTCATGAGGTATATATAGGTTTGTTCATTCTCCATGTATAGGTTTGTTTGACTTGTGTTTTAGGGTTTGTTCATTCTAATTGTATAGGTTTGTTCATGAGGTGTATATATTTTGTTCATTCTCCATGTATAGGTTTGTTCAATTTGGGTATCATGGTTTGTTCATTCTAATTGTATAGGTTTGTTCACACATTGTACTTGGGTTTGTTCATGAGGTATATATAGGTTTGTTTGTTCTCCATGTATAGGTTTGTTTGACTTGTGTTTTAGGGTTTGTTCATTCTCATTGTATAGGTTTGTTCACACATGAATAAATCAATATGCAATAGGTAGACAAACCTATTCAATAAGAACATGCAAACCCAAAGACAACGTATGAACAAACATATACACTAAGAGTGAAAAACCAAGACACACTAAGTGAACAAACATATACAAACAAATGAACAAACACAGATACATACATTGAACAAACCAATATACACACATTGAACAAATATACAACTAGAATGAACAAACCCTAATACAATGTTTGAACAAACCTGTCCATTGAGAATAATCAAAGCACCAAATCCATGTACCAATGTCATAAACCCTAGACCCAATGCATCAAACCAAAAAAAAAAAAGAATAGAAGGGTGAAGAAAAAGCAAGTGATATTTTGAAGATGCCAAATTACATGAGAAAGTTACATATATATATATATATAGCCACACATTACTTCTTAATATTTAAAATCATTCTCAATTTAGAATTTGCACAAAAAATGTAGTCTTAGTTTTAAAAGTTGTTTTTTTTGTTAACAGCAAGACTTTATGAAGTGTGGTATTACCATTTTCAGTTAAGGCTACAATAGGTTATTGTGGGGTTATCAAATGGAGGGTGGCATTAAGTAAGAAGTGTAGTCATTGTTAATAAAAAATATTTATTTTTATAGTATAAGACACATTTTAAGTGTAATTAATAAAAATTAAAATGTGATTTTATGCTAAATTTATTAGTGTTTATATTAACTGTCATTTAATTAAATTTTTTCATATGTAGAATTTTTAAAATAATGAATGTGAGAGTTAAATATATCTATTGATATAACAAAATTTAATTGAATAAGAACAGAAATTAAAGTTATTCAAATATATCCTTAAGTAAGGGTTTGTATATATATATACGAGTTACTATAAATGTGACTTAAGAAAAGTTTAGTGAAAATCAGTCAATTTTATATATATATATATATATATATATATATATATATTTGTCTAATATACTGACTTTTTGTCGACTTTATACTTAATAAATTTTTTGGGATGGGACAAACTTAGTATAAAGACAATTTTAACTTATCTTTGTAAACAGTTTATGAGGCCCATAAACAGCGTGGGTAAAATAAGTTAATGATATTTTTGTAAGTACATTTAAATATAAAAGTGTTAAAATAAAAAATAATCAAAATACTTATATTATCCTCAGAGAGAACTAGAATTCTCTAAAGGTAGATCCGTACGAATCGATAAAATATAAATAAATTCACAATAATGGCCCACTATCTCTTACCTAACAATTTATTATATATAATTCCATATATTTGGGAGAAACCAAAATAAGCAGAAGGAAGTAACATGGCTCTTGTACAATCCCTTTGTTTACCCATCATCATTGGCATCGTTAGCGTCTTGTTTATTGTGATTAAGCTCAAAAGTAGAAACAAGCTCAATCTCCCTCCTTCCCCGCCTAAGCTACCTTTCATTGGAAACCTCCATCAGCTAGGAACACTTCCACACCGATCCTTCTATGAACTCTCCAAAAAGTATGGCCCTCTCATGTTTCTGCAGCTGGGTCAAACTCCGACTCTTGTGGTCTCATCCGCTGACGTGGCCAGAGAAATCATCGGATCCCACGACGTCGTTTTTGCCGGCAGGCCCCAGACAACCGCCGCTAAATTCTTTCTCTATGATGGCAAGGACGTTGCTTTCGCGCCCTACGGAGAAGAGTGGAGGCAGAAGAGGAAGGTCTGTGTTCTTGAGCTTCTGAGCCATAAGAGGGTCAAATCCTTTCAGTCTATTCGTCAAGAAGAGGTTGCGGAATTGGTGGGTACCTATCATTATGCATAAATAATTTATTTTTCTTCTTCACCTATGCATATCAAATATTATTTAATTCCCACCAATTTTTTCAAATAAGTAAGGCGGTTCATTTTATTTTTCATTTTTTATCTATTTTTTAAAACAAATTATTATATTTAAAATAAAACTTGTTTAAGTTTTTAAATTTAAAGATCATGATTAAAATTATTATAAATATATACTTCCTTATGTCCATTTTAAATATCACTTTGACCAAATATACGAGTATTAAGAAAGTTATAATCAAGCGTGATTTAGAGGATAAGTTATAATATTAAAGAGTTACTATTTTTAAGGCTTCAATAAATTAAGGATGCAATTGTAAACTTAATAATAAATTTTACTTTGAAAAGTAAGAATGACAAATAATTTGGATCAAATTTTTTTTATCAATTGGTAGTCAAAATGGACCAGAATGAGTAATATTATATAGGGTTAAATATGTTTTTATTTCCTATAAAATTTAAAAAGAATTTGTTTGGTCCCTGAAAATTTGTTCGGTACGAATTAATCCTGCAAAAAATTTTTGGTAGGTCTTATTCTCTGTCATTAGAAGGAGACGTTAAGTGTTGACGTGACCGTTAAGTGTGATACGTAGCATCGTTAAAAGTGGATTTTAGCCCATGTTATTAGAAGGAGGTGCTTACATAACCATTAAATTTGTTACGTGTGGTGCCACATAGCACATTATTTAAAGGTCATGTTAATTAGCATTAACATCTTTTTCTAATAGTAGCGATTAAAATCTACAAAAAAAAAATTTAAAGTAATTTTTAATAAAAAAATTTTCAAGTACCAGACACAAATTTTTTAATTTTATAGAGATTAAAAATATATTTAACCCTATTATATAAATAAATGCAGACGGNATTTTTTAATTTTATAGAGATTAAAAATATATTTAACCCTATTATATAAATAAATGCAGACGGCATGTGTATTACTTTTGGCAAGGCTTAGTTTTTCGTTTGTTTTTTCCACTCACAAAAAAAAAATATTATTGTATTGTAAAGCATTATTGTATTAAATACTCGAATTTGTATTCGTCCAACATAGGTTGGTACCATAAGGGAAGTAGCACGTGCGAGTAAAGGGTCACGAGTGAATCTGAGTGAGATGTTGATGGCAGCCACAAACAACATAGTGTCTAGATGCGTTTTTGGGCAAAAGTATGATACCCCAGATGGTAGCAGCAGCTTTGGGGTTCTTGGGAGGAAGATTACAAGACAATTTGCAAGTTTTAGTGTGAGAGATTTCTTCCCTTCATTGGGTTGGGTTGACGTTCTTACAGGGTTGATTCCTGATTTTAGGGCCACTTTTTTGGCATTAAATGCTTTCTTTGATGAAATGATTGCGGAACATAGTACGAAAATCAAAAGCGACAGTTATGATCGGTCCCATTGCAAAGACTTTGTGGAGATACTGCTTCAACTACAAGAGAGTGATAGGCTTGATTTTGATCTCACCATGGATGACCTTAAAGCAATTCTAGTGGTATGTTTCTCTCTCCCCTTCTAATTAATTAATTAATTAGCATATCCACCCGTATTTTCTCTTTTTGGCAAGAGAAGTGCTCTTTATACGTAGTTTTTTAATACCCAAATTAACCTATGGGGATAAAGGAGTTATAAATAATATTAAATTTTAGTTATATAAATGTTGAATTAGTTTTCAACTATAGATGAGAAATATTTTACGTTCACTTAACATTTACTTAACTAAAATCAACACTTACTTGCATGTCATTCACCATAGGTTAATTTCAGCATCTAAATTATTATATTAAAATGATAGATCTCTTTTTTGTAAATATTAGTTTCACACAGGCCAATGATGTGGTGCACCGAAACACACCTTGTGATGTCACGTTGAAGATCACAAATTATGGGTATTTGGGAAACTACCTTGTATTATATAAGAGTTGTTCATTTTATCCATACTTTAGAAATATGGTTAAATGCTTTTTTGAGTTGACCACATTTTGTTTGTGTTTTTTGAGAATTTAATTTTAGATGTTAAAAAAACTTAAGTCCAAAACGGACAAGTAAGTGCAAAGAGGACCGTCTACCGAGAACAACACCTGGCTCATGTGACTCGAGCCTCATTTGTTTTTGTAGAATTAAATGTTTTTCAAATGTGATTATATCTTATTTTTGGAGTATCGTGCAAATAAATTTAGTCACTTCTAAACTAAATTTAACTACATTTTTGAGTTATGGCTATGCATCAAATGTGATTTCGTATATTTACACCTTGTGATTGCATCACACCCTTGGCTAGGCCGTGCTACTTACCACGACTATAAATTTCCCAAAACTAAATGAAATGGTTGTAGCTGTTGATTTCTACATCTGTTATGGGGGAAGGGGTAGGTGAGAGAGAGAGATATATGTGAGAGCGTGAGAGAATTTGCATGGTCTAACATTAAATCTTAAAATAAATATATCATTTAAGAGAAAGAATGAATTTGTATGTGTGTGTGGGCACCCTTGTGGTTTAGGTGAGAGAGAGTTTTGTGAAACNTATAGGGTTTAGGGTTTAGGGTGCAATTAGAATATTTAATTTTGCACGAATGATCAAGATTAAAACACAAAATTCATGTGATTTTTTAAGTAATCAAATGGCATCTGCATACCTTTTAATCTCGACCATTTATGTAAGATCCAATTATCTAGGTTTGCTCATTTGACTCTCAAATTTTAAAAAAGGAAATATATCTGAACTAATTGTAGTTCATTAATTCATTCTTTCTCCTGATATATTTTCTTTTAAGATTTAATCTTGACCATTCAAATATGATATAAGGGCTAAAAATGTTCTGTGATAACCAACCACTATTGTCTATATATGTACTTTAACCTCTAAGGGTGTGTTTGTGAGTTAAATTTGGGAGGAGCAAGAAATGATTTGGGGGACTTAGTCATGACTTTTACAACTGTACTTTAGAGGAGCCATTTCCTACCTACCTACATTGTAATAATTATGTACCATATAATTGTGTCTCATATAAGATATAGTTTAATAATCATAGGAATGTGTGTGTGTATATATATCACAATGAATTATGTCTTTATAGTTGTGTGTATTTATATGGTTTAGTTCTGTTGTTATTGTGTAAAATCTATATTAACCCTTTTCAACAATTTCAGGATATGTTTATTGGAGGTAGTGACACTACTTCAACAGCTCTAGAATGGGCTTTTGCCGAGCTCATTAAGAAACCAAATACCATGAAGAAAGCCCAAGAGGAGGTAAGGAGAGTTGTGGGGAGCAAATCAACAGTGGATGAGAATGACGTAAGTCAAATGAACTACTTAAAATGTGTGATCAAAGAAACTCTTAGATTACATCCATCTATTCCACTTTTAGTTCCTCGAGAAACAACATCAAGCGTGAAAGTAAATGGATATGATATTCCTTCAAAAACAATGGTTTATATGAATGTATGGGCTATTCATAGAGACCCTGAATTATGGGACAATCCTGAAGAGTTCATTCCCGAGAGATTTGAAAGCAACCAAGTTGACGTTAAAGGGCAGGATTTTCAATTAATCCCATTTGGTACTGGGAGAAGGGGATGCCCCGGAATTCTATTTGCCCTTGCTTCTGCTGAATATGTGCTTGCTAATCTTCTGTATTGGTTTGACTGGAAGTTACCTGGTGGTTTTGATGCATTGGAACAACACATCGACATGAGTGAGATGTGTGGGATCACTGTCAACAAGAAAGTCCCACTTCATCTTGAACCTATACCATACTCTCTTATTTAAATCTAGATATGGGGTGACTTTATTGGTTTCTTGAATATTGTTGTTTTACTTTATTTCTCAATAAATTTTTATATGTTCCTTAATAAGAAGAAGATTTGTTTTTGAGTGCTGCTACGTGTACACTTACTTTTTTGTCATCATTCAGTAAAATGTTGCTACATGTACACCAATTTTTCTGTCATCATTCAGTTACCATGTGGTATACACAACAATTTTGAATACACAAACTTTTTGCAAACACACATGCACAAATATTTTTCACATATGAAACTAAATTAGATTGGATTTACGACACATTAAATAGCCAAAAGTAATTGTTGCACTTTATCTCTTGCTTTCCACTCACACTCTAAGTGTGTGGACTCACTTCCTACCGTGCACAAACATTTTAAAGTACATGCACAAACTTTTGAACTAACTTGCACAAACTTTTCAACAAACAGAAACAAATAATGAAACAAAAATGAAATGAAAACGATGAATAATAGAATTTTGGTACTCGCGTGCTTAAACTTTTGAACAACCAAAAACAAAAAATATGATCAAAATGAAAATGAACACAAAGACGAAGAAGAAAACTTTGGTGCGCATGTAACAAGCTTTTGAACAATGATGGACAAACTTTTTTATACATATGCACAAACTTTTTAAAAACTGTAAACGAATATTGTGACGAACACGAAAACGAAAACAATGACGAAAAGGAAAGCTTTGATGCTCACATACACAAACTTTTAAACAACTATGCACAAACATTTTTCGCACATGCACAAACTTTTGAACTAAATATAAAATAAATATAGTCATTTTTTCATACATAAGTTACTTTTTGTAAATAGATATAAACTGTATTCACTTAGATATCAAAACATGGATATGATACATACAATATACATATTTAACTATTATAATACAGAACATATCAATATCAATAACTTAGGTGTTTCAATTTTTTAACACTTAAATTATAAATATTTCCACATAGGGAAACATATTCAATACTCATAGAGATTAATATAATTAGTTTACATTCAATACATTTTTCTCTTGCATATAGATAATTATATCATTCTTCCTTTATAATATAAAATGAACATTTTTGGATATATATAAAAAAGAACAATGTAGAAAAGTTAACATAAAATATTTAGAGAGAATTATCAATTTTAAGTAGCATTTTAATAGTAATTAATTTAAGAGACAATAATTGAAAGTTGAAAAAATATAAAAAAATGGAGAAAGAACTTATAGCAAAATGATACGTAAAGATACAAAATTAAAAAAAAATTGAAGAAAGAAATTATAATAACATTATATTCAAAGGCCTAAGCATTCATGTTACAACATCTCTTTATAATATTTATTTTAAGTAGCGGGTTGGAGTCACTTCGTGCTTGCCAATCTGAACTTTTTATGGATTGTTGATTACAAAAGGTATGATGATATATATAAATGTGTAAAAAAGAAGAAAAAAAAATAGGAGTGGGTTGAATAAATAGAAAGAGTAGAAGATATTTTACAAGACTGAAGGTAATGATTAGAATAAGAGATAGAAAGTGGATAACTATATATTGTGAGAAAAATTGATTGAGAAAAAATGGTTATAAAAAGGTAAAAGTGAAAAAAATAATTGGACCCCTTTTTTTGGAATCCCCTTGATTGAGAATAAATGGTTATAAAAAGGTAAAAGTGAAAAAATAATTGGAACCTTTTTTGGAATCCCCTTTATCATATGTTTAGATGATTTGAGATAAGTAAAAACTTATTGAAAATAATGTCTATTTATATCAAAACAAAAAAAATTACTTACATTAAATCTTTTTGTATTAATTGCAATAGCCTAATGGTTGCGGGGTGCGTGTGAATGAATGAATCTCTTTGAGATTTGCTTGTGGATATTAGCAAAGCTAACAATTTTTCCCTTTATTTTTGAGGGAAAAATATTTCTATAAAATTATGGATTATGTGCAGAATAATTATAAAAATTGCTGGCATAAGTATTGCACTATGATGCTGCTACTTCCCAATGTATTGTGAATTTTTCATTTTGTGCAATTCTATTTCCCATTTGGGGTTTAGATTGAAGACCAGAAGTTGTTGACGCCATTGATGAGCAAGAGTTGTCCACTGAGGGGAGCAACTTCTGCAACTGGTTAAGTTGTTAAAGGCAGCAAAGTTGAGATCAGTCATCACGCTGGCCACCATCACTGACAATTTAAGAATGACTATGTAGAATCTAACCAAAGTATTCATTGTCTCATATGGAACTTAAGAAACTAAGTAGTATTTGCACTAAGAATCTACACTCATGCAAAATCAATATCACAAAAGTTGCAAGCTATGTATTCTCAGTGCCTCTTAATTTTCACGCTGTGAAGTTTAAAGAAAAGAATGAGTATTTGACATTTAAATCTGGTGTAAATGATTTGTTTGCTAAGAGATATGGATGAATAAATGACAAAGACAAATGTTTTCAAATTCAAGAGTTGAGAAGGGCTATGTAGCAAGTTATCTACACTTATTCTCATTCCTGTTGTACCTTTTACTTAAGTTTGATTGATAAAATCAATGGTTATTACTCTCTTGGAGATAGAATTGGGATCCTTTTCTCCATTTTGAGAGTCATGTAATGCTTTGCGTTTCTGTCCATTTAGTCTCTAAACTATTCATTTTTTTAATTTTATTTTTAGAACTGCAGTGTACTGCAATGCTTAGTTCTATCAATTACACTCCTCATGCATGCTACACCTATTTATTCTCTATTCTCTTGCTATGATCGCAATCTTTATTTTGACGGTGATGTATTAGATTTCTTTGGCTTTAATGTCTTCAATTTCTTATGTTTGTTAAGATTAGTACACTCTTGATGTGACTTTTGTATTGTATACTTGAGATTCCTTATTCAAGGCAATTTCAATTTTGTACATAACTTTTATACCTAATTTTTTAACCCTTTGTGTAATCAAATACTAGGTAAACAACTGATACTCATGTGGAGATGTGGCGAAAATAAAGATAGATTTTTATCCATGAGATGAAAGATGAGGACTATCAAATTTTATAAGGATACTACTAAAATTGTTTATGAGAAAGTTTTTGAAAATATATATTGAATTATAATTTACAATTTACAATATGTAGAAATAATAAGTTGGACAAAATAAGTGGTCATAATTTATTAACGTCACATTAAATGAGTATCTATTATGGGTTGTTTGAAAAATTTTACATTTCATCAATAGTTTTCTCATTGTATTCATAGAAAAAATATTTAATGATACACTTTGTCATCTGCACGGATAGACATTCTAGTTTATAATGATATTGATAAAGTGTTTTACTGTTGCATTTTGTAGCGGTTGTGGTTAACATTATCCAATTGAAGCTANATGACAGCTTAACTGACACGTCATCACCGTCCATCGCCAACCACCCACAAGGACCAAAATCAAATTTTCACATTTTACAGGGACTAAAACTTGTCATGAGGGACTAAAACAAAATTTTTTCATATTACAGGGACTAAAAACTTAATTAACCCAAAAGAAGTTGGACAAAATAAGTGGTCATAATTTATTAACGTCACATTAAATGAGTATCTATTATGGGCTGTTTGAAAAATTTTACATTTCATCAATAGTTTTCTCATTGTATTCATATAAAAATACTTAATGATACACTTTGTTATCTGCACGGATACAAATTCTAGCTTATAATGATATTGATAAAGTGTTTTACTGCTGCATTTTGTAGCGGTTGTGATTAACATTATCCAACTGATGCTAGTGGCGATTATGAAACAGTTTACGAGAATTAAAGGGTTGTATCTATTTAACAACGGTTTGTAACTACCGCTAATTATAAAATGAATCTCGCTTTTTTTCCACGTTGGAAATTCAACTCCGCGAAAATTTTTTCCCCTCAAACCAACGGTTACTAATTTTTACATTTTATTTTTTCTTTACTTCATGCTTTCAGTGGCCACTCACGCACTCTCACACTCAGTCTCTGTCTCTCTCTCCTCTCACGCCACGCCGCCGCTGCCTCTCTCCAAGTGTCATCTCAGGCCGCTGCTGCCACCGCCACGCCGCTACCGCTGCCGCCGCTCCCGCCTCCTCTCTCCGATCTCTTACAGGTACCTCTATCTCTCTCTCTCTCTGGATCTGTCGCTCCCTCGATCCCTCAATCTCTCACCACTCCCTTTCTTCACATATATTCTCTTCACGGCGCGCGTGAAAGAAGGTTACTCTTTCGGCGATGGCGTCTTCGAGGGTTTGTGATTCTCTCTCTAATTAACCGAACACTGCGTCCACTATGATTCTCTCTGTCACTGCCCCCATGGCATAGAGAATACGAAAAGATGCAAAATTAACTGGTTCCTCATGGATTGGCATTATCCCTTTATTGTAGGATTCTTGCTATTTCTTGTAGGATCCCCAATTTTCTCTCACCTCCCAAACATTATTTGGCTTTTATAATTCTCTCTTCTCCATTACATTTTCTCCGTCCTCAACGCGCACGACTCCGTTGCGTCGCCCCGGCCAAGATTCCGTCGTCGCACCGTCGCTCTGGCAATCTCATCCATTCACCCCTTTACCATTTTTTATTTTATTTTTTTGTATTATTTATTTTTATGGGTTTTGTGGCTCTCTGTTTGGGGTTTTTTTTTTTGTGTGAAAGGTCTTTGCCTTTCTGGGTTTTTGGGGTGTTCTGTTTTGGAAATTGTATTTGGGGTCCTTTGAAGGTTAAAAGAAATTGAACTTTTGAAAATTGTATCCGACAGGGAAGATTTTTATGCTATTTTTCTTGGTGTTTGTAGGGCATGAGAGTCGTGGAGTTCATGTGTGTCACAAATGTTATGGAGATTTTTTATTCGTTTGATTAGCTTTCTTTTCTTCATTCCCCATAGTATGATTGTAGCGTGGACCTTCAATAGAGATATAGTTAAAAGAAGACTAAAGAAGACTAACATAATGACATTTTCTTGATTCCATTTGTTAAGAGATTTTTTCAATAGGATGGTAACAAATTTTCCAATTTTATAACATTTTTTCTTTTTCTGTTGATAAGTAATAAATTGGATGATATGATGCAGGATCCATCACTACTTGAATTTGCTTGGGTTGAGCTCCTTGAAAAGAATAAGTCTGTGGCAGTTGAAGAGTCAGTTGAGGTATTGTAATTTCTTGGCTGGATGTCTAAGTATGCTTTCTATATCCTTACTCATGCAGCTTGTTCTGTACACAATTTTTGGTAGTGTTGCACCTCTTGAGAGCTATTCTGCTCATCTCTTATAATATTTGGTAGTGTTGCACCTCTTGAGAGCTATTCTGTTCATCTCTTGCTATCAAAAGATGAAGTTTACTTAAAGGATCTTGTTCTATATATGGACCTCGACCAAGTGAGCGGGTAGATGTATTACATTTAGTTTCAATGTAGCTTTTAAAAAAAAGTATTATTCATCACATAGTTTAGTATGTGGCTCCTATTCTAAGTATATTCCTAACATGCACGTGCTCCCTCCACGTAGTAGTTTAAAGCCAATACTATTGACCACTTAGTGGTGGCCTTTTATTTTAGCAGCAGAATTCTTCCATAAGGTGCCAATTACCATGCCTTTGTGCGTGACGAGTGTAAAGAGATGTATAGATATGAATTACTTGAACTAGTTGTAATATACAACCGTTATGATGGTATATATGTATTGTTATATATGAATTGACTATGTGGTAATTGTTTGATTCAGCTGTCTTCCATGTGGGCACATATATGGTATAGGAAATGCTCATTAAGGTATGTGAGGAAGCTCTATAATCGAGAATCTCATAAGGTCAGGCTAATTTTATGCGCATTCAAAATTTCACAATAAACTTTTAGGAACTTAATATGTCTGATTGGTCTTTCTTTTTTATTTTTTCTTCTGCAGAAAATTCAGACAGTTGAGGCCAAATGTGTTGCTTTTGAAAATAAGGTAAGATGTTGCTGGTTAATAATGTTCTTGCTGCGTTATATCTTCTTGGGGGACAGGTCTCCTAGTTGTTTTAGCTATTTGTGTCTACCTTGTAGATATTAAAATTTTCTCTCTTGTATTCCTGGCTTCATGTTGGATTGTATTATGCTAGTGATTCTATTCTTTTGTTCCAAATTACATTTTAGAATTTCAGCTGTCCTTAACGTAGTGTGATATTTAGCGCCTTGCATAGAGCTTATTAGTGCTTCATTTTACTACTTTCCATCCTAAATTGACAGCTAATACTCAATGGTATACTTTAAAAAATTGTTCTTTGGCTATTGAATACAATTCTCCATGATATGAAGTTTCTAATGGTCTAATATTTTTGATAGGCATACTTATTTCTTAAAGATGGGAAATGTAATAATTGGTGGAGAAGAGGCCTCATGTAGCCTTGTTCCAGCACAAGTTTATGAGTTTCCTATCTTAAACCCCGAGATGGGAGGTTGCCCATGGATGATTCTCTAGTACTCATGATTTTCCTACCCCTAGAGCGAAGGGTCGTTACCTTTTTTTGGCCGGTTGTGGGCATGGAGGGATTCAAACCCCCGACATCATGGTTTGTAGCCACGTGCTCTAATCCTTTGAGCAACAGGCCCCACCCGTCTCCACTGTATCTGTTCCCCAGAGTACCCTAAAACTAAAAAAAGAGTTCATTTCGGCTTAAGAAGATATGAAAATGCCTCTCTCTCTATCTCTATGTGCATTCCGAGGTGTCAAGTGGACTAGAAGGGATTTCATAATATGGTTTTTGAATAAAACGACCTTTTTCATTTTTCATTCTTAGTACTATGAAAAAGTAATAAGAATACTTTTTCAATATGAAAAAGTAATAAGAATGAGAGGTCTTAAGCTTTTTATCATCCCGGCGCCGAGCTATTTTTCTGCAGGACCTCCCCTACAGTATCGTCACCGCAGTAGAGTTTAAGTACCAAGTTTGAGATGGATTGGTGTGGTTCCTCTACTCCTAGGACACCAGAATATCGAACTATGAAATGAACTAGGCATGAGATAAAAGCATATTGCTTATTCATTGTGAGGCCTTAATTCTTGATTGGAGGGGACACCAAAGGCCCTTCCATCCCTTGGATAGAGACGGGGCTGAACTTTTGGTTTTTTCATGTTGTCAAAGAGTTGAACAATAAAAATAGATGGTGAGTGCCTAATCGAATTAATCAGGTCATGTAGGAACAAGGTTCAAGTCTATCGGTCTGTTAGGATGCCTCAGCGCCATACATTACTGCACTTCCACTTGACACCTATCGTTAACGAAAAATGGCTCGTCTCGTCGTGACCTTTTGTTGAATTCTCAAAACTTCTTTCGCTCCATTCCCGCGGGGGCAGAGAACCCATCACTGTCTCAGCTGTGTTGCTGGAGGCTTTGGAGAAGTCGGAATAGGAGAGCACTCATCTTGGGGTGGGCTTACTACTTAGATGCTTTCAGCAGTTATCCGCTCCGCACTTGGCTACCTAGCGTTTACCGTGGGCATGATAACTGGCACACTGTTGAAAGCCAAATTCACATGTTGTTAAGCCTATTTGTACTTTTCCAATTTGACATAGTTCCGTTGTCCGGTAACTTTTGCAAAATTTGCTGAGAGCTTGATTTGAACTGAGTCGTTTAAAAATAATATATCCTTCTTTACGGCTTTCAGATCCTTGAGGGATCCAATTGCAGTATAGTCGGGTATAGTCGTATCCACAGGGAGTTGCAAAAATACCGTTCTTGAGTTTAGTTAATTAAACAATAAAGTGAAGGATTTGGTAAATTGTTTGATAGTTTAAATAAGTAAATAAACAACATAATAAAGAGGCAACAAATCAGAAGTAGATCCGGAAGCTTGTTGGGAATTGAATCATATCATAGTCTCATGCATCCATTTACTTATTACACAGAATTATCATTTCATTGATTGCCCGCCACCAGTTCTTAACTTGTTTATCGCTTTCGCGCATAAAAAAGATCACAGGTTTCCTTTGTTAAACTGTTACTCTCGCACACAAGCTTAACAAAGTACGCCAACGTTATTCCAGATGTTTAAACGGCTAATCCTTCATTCCAGTTACGACGACAAGAATTAGATGAAATGATTTAATTCTAGCCCATGATTGTAACTTTCGTTCACAACCTTTAAACCTAGAATCTAGCTTAGCATAGCAAGATTGATCTTAACTTGGTTACAACTCAATTAGTATAACTTTCGTTCATACAAGTAAGTCTCAAATCAAGAATCAAAACACTAAACAAAAACTAGCATTAAGTTCAAAACCATTCAAGCTAATCATGCAAAAGTTACATGGATACAATCATACTACAATACTCATCAAAATCCCAACAACAAAAGGATTAGAAATTCATCTTACAAGAGAATCTCAGAGGCAAGGTTTGGACGCTTACCATGACACGTTATCACGCTATCATGACAGCAGCTTTGCCGAGCTTCCTCGATCTCTTGGCTCCTTCACCGGCCTCCTCTTTGTTGTTAAACTAAACTAAGCTTTGAAGTACAAGAGAAAATGTAAAAGAATGAACTATGGGTGGAAGATGGAATATCTTGAATGAATGCCTCGGCAAAAACTGAGGTCATTGCTCAGCGGTTAGGGTAAGGGTATTATCGCTGAGCGGTTTGTGCATTATCGCTGAGCATTATCGTTGAGCGACAAGGGCAGTCCACTGAGCGGTTTGGTCTTCTCCGGCGGCTACAGGTTGTCATAATAAATGCTCCGGCAGCTTTTTGCAGGGGCGGGGCCGACGTGTCAGGGCGGCGCCACTCGTAATCCAGGTTGGCGCTAGCTGGCGCAATAAAAGCGGCGGCTGCAAGTGGCTCTGGTAGCAGTATCGCTGAGCGGCTAAAGGTGCACCGCTAAGCGGTGCTTTGTTATGATTGGCGCTGAGCGATGGTGTGTGACCGCTGAGCGGGTTGCTTCTGATTCCATCATTTTTACTTTTTTTTCCTCTTTTGCCCTTTGCTTCATTCTTTATGGATTATTCTTCATTTAATTATGCTTGTATCCATCTTTGGAATATATTATAAACCTTACAAAAATGGGGAATTTAGTTAGATAATTCTTTAAAATTCATGCAAATAAGTGCCATTTTAATAATTGAAAATTGTGTAAATTGGGCATTTATCACACACCAGAGGTGGGGGAAGTCCTTCCCGGTCCTTTTGTACTAGGGAAAGGTCGTCTCAATGCTCTAACGCCCACACTGAATATGGATTGAACTGAACCCAACTCACGTATCGCTTTAATGGGCGAACAGCCCAACCAACCCTTGGAACATACTACAACCCCAGGTAGCGAAGAGTCGACATCGAGGTGCCAAACCTTCCCTTTGATGTGAGGTTGGGGAAGATCAGCTTGTTATCCCTAGAGTAACTTTTATCTGTTGAGCGGCGACCCTTCCACTCGGCACTGTCGGATCATTAAGGCCGACTG
>QANU01026575.1:0-17500 GCA_003254905.1 Nissolia schottii | reverse complement strand
TAAAAATCTTCCCTGTCGGATACAATTTTCAAAAGTTCAATTTCTTTTAAGACCCCAACTACAATTTCCAAAACAGAACACCCCAAAAACCCAGACAGGCAAAGACCTTTCACACAAAAAAAAAAAACACAAAGCCACAAAACCCATAAAAATAAATAATACAAAAAAATTAAAAAAAAATGGTAAAGGGGTGAATGGATGAGATTGCCAGAGCGACGGTGCGACGACGGAATCTTGGCCGGGGCGACGCAACGGAGTCGTGCGCGTTGAGGACGGAGAAAATGTAATGGAGAAGAGAGAATTATAAAAGCCAAATAATGTTTGGGAGGTGAGAGAAAATTGGGGATCCTACAAGAAATAGCAAGAATCCCTTGATAATAAAGGGATAATGCCAATCCATGAGGAACCAGTTAATTTTGCATCTTTTCGTATTCTCTATGAAATGGGGGCAGTGACAGAGAGAATCATAGTGGACGCAGTGTTCGGTTAATTAGAGAGAGAATCACAAACCCTCGAAGACGCCATCGCCGAAAGAGTAACCTTCTTTCACGCGCGCCGTGAAGAGAATATATGTGAAGAAAGGGAGTGGTGAGAGATTGAGGGATCGAGGGAGCGAGAGATCGAGAGAGAGAGAGAGAGAGAGAGGGAGAGGTACCTGTAAGAGATCGGAGAGAAGAGGCGGGAGCGGCGGCAGCGGTAGCGGCGTGGCGGTGGCAGCAGCGGCCTGAGATGACACTTGGAGAGAGGCAGCGGCGGCGTGGCGTGAGAGGAGAGAGAGACAGGGACTGAGTGTGAGAGTGCGTGAGTGGCCACTGAAAGCATGAAGTAAAGAAAAAATAAAATGTAAAAATTAGTAACCGTTGGTTTGAGGGGAAAAAATTTTCGCGGAGTTGAATTTCCAACGTGGAAAAAAAGCGAGATTCATTTTATAATTAGCGGTAGTTACAAAACCGTTGTTAAATAGATATAACACTTTAATTGTCGCAAACTGTTTCGTAATCGCCACACTAGCATCAATTGGATAATGTTAACCACAACCGCAAAAAAATGCAACAGTAAAACACTTTATCAATATCATTATAAACTAGAATTTCTATCCGTGCAGATAACAAAGTGTATCATTAAATATTTTTATATGAATACAATGAGAAAACTATTGATGAAATGTAAAATTTTTCAAATAACCCATAATAGATACTCATTTAATGTGACGTTAATAAATTATGACCACTTATTTTGTCCAACTTATTTTTTCTACATATTGTAAATTGTAAATTATAATTCAATATATATTTTTAAAAACTTTCTCATAAACAATTTTAGTAGTATCCTTATAAAATTTGATAGTCTCCCATCTTTCATCTCATGGATAAAAATTTATCTTTATTCTCGCCACATCTCCACATGAGTATCGATTGTTTACCTAGTATTTGATTACACAAAGCGTTAAAAAATTAGGTATAAAAGTTATGTACAAAATCAAAATTGCCTTGAATAAGGAATCTCAAGTATACAATACAAAAGTCACATCAAGAGTGTACTAATCTTAACAAACATAAGAAATTGAAAACATTAAAGCCAAAGAAATCTAATACATCACCATCAAAATAAAGATTGCGATCATAGCAAGAGAATAGAGAATAAATAGATGTAGCATGCATGAGGAGTGTAACTGATAGAACTAAGCATTGCAGTGCACTACAGTTCTAAAAATAAAATAATAAAAAAGAATAGTTTAGAGACTAAATGGACAGAAACGCAAAACATTACATGAATCTCAAAATGGAGAAAAACGATCCCAATTCTATCTCCAAGAGAGTAATAACCATTGGTTTTATCAATCAAACTTAAGTAAAAGGTACATTAGGAATGAGAATAAGTGTAGATAACTTGCTATATAGCCCTCCTCAACTCTTGAATTTGAGAATATCTGTCTCTGTCATTTATTCATCCATATCTCTTAGCAAACAAATCATTTACACTAGATTTAAATGTTAAATACTCATTCTTTTCTTTAAACTTGACAACATGAAAATTAAGAGACACTGAGAATACATAGCTTGCAACTTTTGTGATATTGATTTTGCATGAGTGTAGATTCTTAGTGCAAATACTACTTAGTTTCTTAAGTTCCATATGAGACAATGAATACTTTGGTTAGATTTTACATAGTCATTCTTAAGTTGTCAGAGATGGTGGCAAGCGTGATGACTGATCTTAACTTTGCTGCCTTTAACAACTTAACCAGTTGCAGAAGTTGCTCCCCTCAGTGGACAACTCTTGCTCATCAACGGCGTCAACAACTTCTGGTCTTCAATCTAAACCCCAAATGGGGAATAGAATTGCACAAAATGAAAAATTCACAATACATTGGGAAGTAGCAGCATCATAGTGCAAAATTTATGCCTGCAATTTTTATAATTATTCTGCACATAATTCATAAATTTAGAGAAATATTTTTCCCTCAAAAACAAAGGGAAAAATTGTCAGGTTTGTTAATCTCCACAAGCAAATCTCAAAGAGATTCATTCATTCACACGCACCCCGCAACCATTAGGCTATTGCAATTAATACAACGAGATTTAATGTAAGTAATTTTTTTTTATTTTGATATAAATAGACATTATTTTCAATAAGTTTTTACTTATCTCAAATCATCTAAACATATGATAAAGGGGATTCCAAAAAAAGGGGTCCACTTATTTTTTCACTTTTACCTTTTTATTACCATTTATTCTCAATCAACGAGATTCCAAAAAAAGGGGTCCAATTATTTTTTCACTTTTACCTTTTTATAACCGTTTTTTCTCAATCAATTTTTCTCACAATATATAATTATCCACTTTCTATCTCTTATTTTAATCATTACCTTCATTCTTGCACAATGTCTTCTACTCTTTTTGTTTATTCAACTAACTCCTACTTTTTTTTCTTCTTTTTTTACACATTTATATATCATCATACCTTTTGTAATCAACAATCCATAAAAAGTTCAGATTGGCAAGCTCGAACTGCCTCCAACCCGCTAGTTAAAATAAATATCATAAAGAGATGTTGTGACATGAATGCTTAGGCCTTTGAATATAATGTTATTATAATTTCTTTCTTCAATTTGTTTTTATTTTGTATCTTTACGTATCATTTTACCGTAAGTTCTTTCTCCATTTTTTTATATATTTTTTCAACTTTCAATTATTGTCTCTTAAATTAATTACTATTAAAATGCTATTTAAAATTGATAATTCAAGTTAGACACGCATTCAATGCATGAACTTGATCCCTTATCCTTTCTTCAATCCTCTCATATATGGTCTCCATTCGTGAAGCTCTAGAAGAGATTTTTTCATTAACCTGCCCAAAGAACCAAGCCCAGGAACTCTACCTTGTTTACTTCCACTACTACAAATTTTTCATGTGAAATTGTGTTAGTGGTGTGAAGTGAGTTAGTGGTAATATAGTTTAGTAAAATTGATTTGGGCGAAAAATTTCATTCTAGAGAAAGATGAGTGCATTCTCAACTTGTTTTCTTTTATTAGTATAATAAGTGTTTTACACATACCCCTTTTTGATATATGTGTTTGTACGTTCATCTATAATAATAAACTTGAACATATAAAAATTAAGTGACAATTTTTTTAGTATGTGAGAGTAATTTGAATAAAATATAGTAAAATTTATAGATTTTTTTATAATAAAAAATTAAATAGTATTTATTTTAGTTGTCACGAAATTTCTAAAATTTGAATTTTAAATTTTTGAATGATGTTTATTTTAAATGTGAGAGAATGTTAAAATATAAGATAAGGAATAATTAGTGGAGTGCAATGGAAAAAAGTTTAGAGAAATTTTAGCAGGAAATTTCCCTCCAAAAGCAGTGCTGGAAAACCATAAGACATTTAGTTAATATAGATAACATAATTGTGTCAATCGAAGAAGCTATGAATTGTATTTCATATATATTTTTTAATTTCTAAAGGTCTCAGATTAAATTGAAATATAATTTTTAAATTTAATTCTCTAAAGTATAGGCTTATCATGATGTTCTATGTTTTTTTTTTTGATAAAAATTGAGTATAGAACAATTAAAATTAACTTACCAAAAAAATACTAAATTAGTATAGAATAAATTTTACTTACTTAAATTATTATAGAATACAATTATCATAAACATAGAATATTTGCAACAAAATTCTCAACAAAGCAAATTCGTAAGAAATTTTGCAGTTAAGTAATTCACAACGAAATATGCAACAAGAAAAAATGCAACAAAATTAGCGTGAAAGAAAATTCTTAAGAAAATGCGAAGCAAAGTAAACTATAGGAAAATTTGCAGCAAGCAAATTCACACCAAAATTCACGACAAAGTAAATTCGCAAGAAAATTCAAAGCAAAGTAATTCACAAGAAAATTCTTAGGAAGCAAATTTGCAACAAAATTTGCAACAATGCAAATTCGCAAAAAACTTCACAGCTACATAATTCACAAGAAAATTCGCAGCAACAAAATTTGCAACAAAGCAAATCCGCAATAAACTTCGCAACTAAGTAATTCGCTACACAAAAATTCCCAACAAAATTCACAACAAAGCACATCGGCAAGAAAATTCCCAAAAAAATTTCGCAATAAAATTGGCAACGTAGCAATTCGCTAGTAAATATGAAATAATGTAAATTCGTAGGTAAATTGCAAAAAATCCGCAAGTAAATTTGCAGATATCGTTTCATGCGAATTTAATTAGTTACGAAAATGGTGTTCACCAAACTTTTTTAATTTTTTTTTGTGATTATCTGCAAAACTATTTGCGGATTTGTTACCAATAAAATATTTCTCAATAAAATTCCCAAGTAAATATTTCCCGCCATGTGAATGGAAAGTTGCTTGTGAATTTTGCTATAAATTTTGAAGTTCGCAGCAAAAAGTCTATTAGCCTGCTCAGATGAGATAATTCACAGCATAAGTCTCAAATATTACCCGCGAAAAAATTCATAGCTAAATTTCGGAACTATTTTGATATTTTTTACTAGTGAATGAGATTGATGAGCCTAGCAATGAGTACGGTTTAAATTGTAGCAAGAGTGCTGACATTAGGGAGCTTGCGAAGAAGTGACTGGGGAGGTTTATGAGGCCTGGGTTGAAGGATCTTGCTAAGGATGTGGCGGGTATTGTTATGAGGAAGCCTAACCATGTGTGCATGAGTAATTGGGAGGCTAGGGTGTTGAGCAATGTTCAGATTGCGTATGGTTGCATTGATGCCTATGCTTCATACAAGATTGGTCACAAGCTTATTATGGAGGCTTGATTAATGTGGGACTATTTATTTTGAGGTTATAATTTGTCATTTTGGGTACGGAGTGGGGAAGAAAAATGGTGGTTTCCTTGTTTTGTATTGAATGTTATTTTGATGTTAGCCTGTATATGAGCGTCTGTTTTGCAATTTGGTCTGTTCCTTTTACTTACGTAAGGGTTTATTGTATTTGTCTATTTGAGTAATGATGATAAGGGATCAAAACGTACTTATAATTATTTTGAAGTAAGTTAATGCTACTTTAATAATACATTTTAATAATATACATGGGTAACGTCCACAAATACAATAAAATGCGAGTATTATTATAAAGTGTAATAATTATGTGGAGGTCATATGCACTTACATCTGGTTATATTTGTGTGCGTTATTTATGTATGTTGTCAAAACTTGTTATTCAGATAGCATTACTTTAAAGTAATGTGTCATGGACTTTTTGCTATTTCATTGTCTATTTTATTTTGTTTTTGTTTATGATCCATATATTTTGATGTTTATCTTTTTCTTTTAAAAATATATATATATATATATATATATACACACCTTTTTGCTTTATTATAGTAGATTATATGCAACAATACTAACCTGATATGAAAAGCAGATTCTATACTATCCAATTTTTATACAATAATATATTTATGTTTGACGCTAAAAATAAAATGTAAAGTTAAAAAAAAGGGTCAAATTATATGCAGTAATATAAGCAACAATGATTAGAGATAGTAAAAAAATTAGAAGAAAAATATGTGATGTAACAACGTGAGCGAATTTTTTTAAAAAAAAATTATAATTGATAGGTAAAAAATAAATAGATAATGAATAACTAACGGTTGGTAGGGTACTAATTCCAAAGATTTTAAAATATAAAAGAGTTGTGCTACATCTATATGTTTTAAGGTATTACCGCATTGTCACCACACATTAAATATGCTTTGACCCCACTAGTAATCTCTCCAACCACAAATCTCACGGATTCCCTTTTTGATAAATGATATTATCGATCGATTAAGAGTTATTCACCCTCGTAATTATATATATATATATATATATATAGCATTAAATCCTATTTCTTAGTGCTTCAATTATAAATGATTTGTTACTACCCATTACCCATTAAACCTTGAAACAAGTGTTATAGTAGAATAAGGTTGGGTTCCCACACCCATCCTCTTCAGAGGCCGCATTCCCTGTATCTCACGAACATTATCAAAGATTTGTATAGCATGCATTTAAGAGAAGATGTGAGTTTAGAAACTAAAATAGGGTTGAAATTAAACTAAGGAATATACAACACATCTATCAAATACAGATTGTGAGTAAAAGAAATAGTCTGTGAGATGGTAGCAGATAATGTGTTGCCATCTGGGAGCTTAACTAGGATAGGTTTTATGGCCTAGCATTGGAAATTGGAAAGTTTGTAACAGACATGATTTGTTGCACCCGAATCCAAAATCCAATACTTTGGGTTTGAGTGAGCTATGGATAACATGTAGCGAGCACACCTTGCACATGAATTATGGTTCTGATGTGGGTGAGGCTAGCGGCAAAGAGGCGAATTGATTCACAAGGTGTGTAGATGCATTTCATCATACTGTTGGAGCATATCTAAGAAAGCTTGAAACTGTTGTGGAGTGAAAATAGGTTCTGGATCATCAAAAGTGTGCCTCTAAGAAGAAACACTATCAATGTCATCAAGATGAAGGACAAAGCGAGTCTTGGGCCACAAGATGCCCTCACTTCCCACTATGTATGTGTACAAGACTTGGAACTATAACCTCTGCCAATAGAGCTCCCTGTGATGGTTCTCCCAAGAGGCTTACCATGGCCCTTATCGTAGCCAGAGGACAACATTTGCCATGGCCTGTACATCCTCAAAACTAGCATGGAATTGCCTTTTTTGGTTGAGAAAAGAGGGAGAATACACAACTGGTGTCAGGGAGGGGTTCCATGAGCATTACTTGTAATCTCACATTTTTGTAGGTATCACTAAGGCCTCACAAGAAACAAACTACATATAATCTTTCTTCCTATAGTCTTGAACGGAAGCCAAAAAAGGAAAGAGCATTAGGGAAGTGGGCAAAAGCAGACAGGATTAGGGAGAAAGTTCTCTAACTCTTCCCAAATTTGCTTCAATTAAGTGAAATAAGCAGAAATGGAAGACTCTCCTTGCTTGAGGGAGTAAAGTTCTTCTTGAAGATCAACAATCCAAGAAAGATCTCCTTGACGAAACCAAGAGGAAAGATCATTCCATTGATCAAACGAATCTTCAATGAATATTGCGCTCTCATTAGAAGCGTCAAAGGTTGGGTCATCAGCTCGTGGCTTACGAAGGGTGCCGTCGACGAACTTCAGTTTGTTCTTCGAACAAAGTGCCGTACGCTTAGATCATCTCCAAGTGCGTGTGTAAATTCTTGTCATCCAAGACTGCGGATGTGATAACAGCTCCACGATTCTCACTTGGATGCAGAAAGAATAAACTTGGATGATCCAAAAGGGGATTAGAGTTTGGCACCGCCAAATTGTGATTCACCGACGGAACACACACGTGGAATAGGAGAGACAGTAGCGTCATGCGTCGGAAGATGATGGGGCAATTGATATTCCATGAGCAAAGAAAGGAATGGTTGAAGAAGATTGAGGAAGCACGCTGCAGAATCACCAATTGAATTCTTCTGAAGATTCCGAAGTAAATTGCTCGAGAAAATTGGGAAATTCAGGGTGGATTCGCTCAAAACTAAGTGAATTCTCAAAGTTAAGCTCAAGATCGAGAAAAATATCAAGAGACACCGAGAACTCGGTGATGAGAGGCGCAAAATCATGGTGCGAAAGAGAGAAGGGATCGAATAGATGGCAAATGATACCATGCAACAATGAGAATGAGTTCTTGGTGATGAACTTAAAACGGAGAGAGAACATAAAAAATTGTAATTATTGAATTGCACATTCTAATTTGTGTGTAGTGGAAAATGAGTTTATATTCAAGGGAACTTATCTCAACTAAGCCATATTCTCTAGTCTAAGTACAATAAGTTACCTAAGTGCACTTCAACAGTGCTAATAGAAAAGGATTAACTAACTATTCTATTACAGTCAGTTAGAGTAATTACACGTGTACAAGGTATATATGTGCCAACATTCTCACTTCGGTAAACTTCGTCCCTAACAAAAATGGTTAACAAAAATCGTTCCTACAAAATTTTAAATCAATCAAATTAATCTCTCCATCAACTTCCTAATGGTAACTGCTAACGGGAATACAATGAGTGTATGTCTCACAATAAATATAAAATTCAATATGAAACTGTCTCATTTCCATCAAGTCTCTCTCTCTTTCTCACCTGTTGTTACAACAACCACAAAGGTTTATAACCTTAATTAAATTTGTAACAAAACGAAAATGCATGTAACTAGAGATAAAAAATATATATATTTTTACCTGTTTAAGGTGACAAACAAATATTTCATTAAAAAAATATGATAGAGATACTGAAAGAGATAACATTTCACTCAAATCTAAATCTCAAATACAATCAAAATGCTTCACAATAATTTCTTATCAGTTTAGACACTTAACATACAAATAGAATGCGCAAAAAAAAAAAAAAACAAAACTCTTTATTGACTAACTTAAACCAAATGGTTTTTATATTGTTGAGTGCCTTATTGGATCTACGAAGCTCTTGGCTTTAATTTTCTTGAAGCTCCATATGGATGCCTTTATACAGGCATCAATGTTCACAAAATGCTAAAGGTTGCCACACTGCCATATGTATACATCACTTGGTGTCCAGATATCCACTTAATTTCTTGCTTTTTCTATTAAAGTATATGACGCAGCCAGAGTTAAACTCTTAGCACATGATAAGCATCAAAATTTGGCTTGACTTGGTAAGTGGAGCAACCATGTTGTTTACGTCACTTTCACTATCAGTTGTAAACGCACACAACTTTTGCTAAAAAACCAAGCTTATATCAAAATCAAATGGTTCATACCGATATGATTGCATAGCTGATCCGATGATTCACTTGGTCCTGATACTTGGTTCCGATCGTACCGATCGAGTTTAATAACACTTAGGCCTTTTAAACAGCTCCATATGATTAAGACTTATACATTATTCAAACCAAGCATAAGTTCCAGAACCATAAATATCTCAACAGTTTAGAATGTGGCCGGCTCGGTAGGATTGGACTAATAATGTATCCAAAATGTTTATCCTAACGATTTCTTAATTTGTGTTTAGTTACATAGTTTTCTCAATTTTTATTTCTGAAAATTGAATCCCTAAATTACATGGCTATATAAGATTTTATCAGTTTTATAGTTTAAATTTGGGGATTCAATTTTTTAAAATAAAAATAGAAGAAACTATGTAACTAAACATAAACTAAATTATTAGTGTAAACATTTTTATGATTATTTAATAATTTTTAAATTAATATAATTCAAAATTACATTTTTTAGAGTAGAAGGATATAATGCCCCTAGGGACACCAAAAAAATCCACCGAATTAATTTTCAATATGAAAAATGATTGATGGCCCAAAGAAATATTCCCGAAACGGCATACGAAATAATGGAATAAGCAGCAAATGAGCTGCATTTTGTAAAAGTCGAAAATTTTCTCTCTCCAACTCTCAATTATCAGAGCCCACTATGTAAGGTTATAACACTGATGGTTATATTTTAACGAAAGGAAGTCTTGGTGTACACCAAATTTTGTGTCACAGTATAACCAACCAAGTTTTATACGTATAAGGATTTGTATTTCTCACTCCCACTCACTCTCTCACCTCACGTTCCCCTCTCTCTCACAACAATCAATCTCTTTTTTCTTTCTCATGGTCACATTCCCCTTCCTCTCTCTCTCCCTCTCTCTCTCTCTCTCTCTCTCTCTCTCTCTCTCTCTCTCTCTCTCTCTCTCTCTCTCTCTCTCTCTCTCTCTCTCTCTCTCTCTCTCTCTCTCTCTCTCTCTCTCTCTCTCTCTCTCTCTCTCTCTCTCTCTCTCTCTCTCTCTCTCTCTCTCTCTCTCTCTCTCTCTCTCTCTCTCTCTCTCTCTCTCTCTCTCTCTCTCTCTCTCTCTCTCTCTCTCTCTCTCTCTCTCTCTCTCTCTCTCTCTCTCTCTCTCTCTCTCTCTCTCTCTCTCTCTCTCTCTCTCTCTCTCTCTCTCTCTCTCTCTCTCTCTCTCTCTCTCTCTCTCTCTCTCTCTCTCTCTCTCTCTCTCTCTCTCTCTCTCTCTCTCTCTCTCTCTCTCTCTCTCTCTCTCTCTCTCTCTCTCTCTCTCTCTCTCTTGTTTCTCTTCTCTCTATCCCACAGCGCCCCATATCTGTTCATTTTTTTCTTTCTTTTCTGTCAATCTCTATTTTCTCTCATTCTTGTTCGCCGCGGGGGAAAACGCAGAAGACGTTGGTTGAAGGCAGTTGAAGGTGTTGCAATGTCAATTGGTTCTGCAGATATCGACTTAGAGGTAAGTTAGATTTGTGGGTTTTGTATTCTTCTAAATTTGGATTTGTAACTAAACAATTTGTGGGTTTGTCATTTTTTTTGTTTGTTCTGAAAGGATTTTGCGATTACATTGATAGTTTATTTAACCAATAAAGTTTTGTTCATGAGTGTTGGAAATTTATATTTCCAAGATTTGTAGGCTCATATTCGTTAACGATTATATTAGCTATTTATCATATATAGCTTAATTCAGTAATATAATTATTTGGTTAAAAGCCTTTTAGACTTAAGGAAAAGCGGCGAATGTGAGCCCAAATGGGTAGATGCCAGTATTGGCCCATCAGGGGATAGTGGGAACCCTGGTGAGCTTAAATACATGAGGAAGGGTTATGGTCCCCAAGACACCAAATCAAAAAACGTTTCATGGAAGAGAAACAGAAAGTCCTATTGAGGAATTAAGGAGGTTTGGTTGAGGAAGACCACGGAACCAACGTTCTTCTAGTTAATGGGAAGTGTGTGAAGTGTGTGATTATTCTAAAGTGATGTTAATTATTCATTTATTTATTTATTTTCCAAGTCCTGTGAACCCCAAATTGTGAATTTGGGAATTGGAAAATTTGTAAAATTGAGATACAGAATATTGAATAAAGAAGTATTCCTCTGTGGTTGTTTCCCATTATCCCCGATTTGAACACAATGTCGTCCTCCTTTTTTTCCACGCCCCTCCACATTTCTGCGCCTGCGCCGCCACTGACAACGGCATCGGGAGAGCATCTCCGAGGCTGTGTTCGGCACCGTCTTCCTCGCTGAAACCGCGATGACGGCGATGGTGATGGCTGCTCCCGGTTTCCTCCCCACGTCTGCATCTGCACATCACTGATGGTGAGGTGGTGGTGTTGCGGGGCGGCGTATGGCGGGGTGGGTAAAGGGAGTTGCTGCTCTCGGTGCCGCCGCTGTTGCAGAGGTCGAGGAAGCCTTCCTGCTGTGCTGCGCTGCGCTGTGCTGGCCGTGCGGTGTCGGCGGCGGTTTCTCCTGCTAGCAGCGTTTGCGTGCAGGGAAGGCGCGGGCTTGTTGCCGCGATATGCGTAGTAACCACCCTGTGGCTGGCGCCGTGCTTTGGGGTTGCTGTCGTGATTCGTGTTGCTATCGTGATTTGCACCACGGTTGCGGGATGATTGGGAGCTGATTATGTGCTGATTATTTGATCTAATATGTGCCATTAATTTTTCTGTGATTATTGCCATTAAAATTTGCCACTATATTCTGAATATTTGCTGCATATATGACCACTGTTTGCGATTCTTAATTGATGAATATATGCCCACTGTTTGTTATTGTGAAATTGCTGAATCTATAACATTATTATGCTCTGATACGGGCTGTTATTACCATGTTTTGAGCCCATGAGGATTTGCTGGCTATTATGGCCATGATTTGGGCTAAATATTGTCATCATATATGCTGTGATTTGGGCAATTAATGGGATTGCATAATAATTGGTTGTTTGAATTCAGATGGGCTATTAACATTTGAATTGAATGGGCCAAAAATATTTTTGGTGGAAATCAAACAGAATTCATTATGGGCCAATATGTGCCATGAAATTCTGATTTGGTGAAGGTTAGCTATAAGGGTCGTTTTTGTTCTGGATTAAATTGGCTGGTTGAAAATTTATTTTTCATACAAAATGGGCCTCTTCAAGGTAATTTTAATTTTATCTCCCATAAAATTATAGCAATGCTTCCATTTACTAAGGAAGACTAAATGGGCATTGATTTCAGATTGGGCTGATAAATGACAATGGGTCATTATGTTTTCTGCTTATGACTTTGTTGTTTTGCTGAATGGGCCACTATCCTTCCTGTTTTTTGTCAAAACATTTGGTTTTGTTTTGAATATGGATGAGCCCTGTTTTATTTTGGAGAAATACAAACAATATTATATGGGCTAACAAAATCAATTGACGCTGACATTAGACATTGTGGTTTAGTCTGTGACAAGCGCTATTGATTTAAAAGGTGATTAATTTAATGAGCTCAAAAATATTGGACCATTTAACCTTGAGGTAATTTGGGTAGCCAAAATGATTAATTAATGTTTGTTATTTATGCGAATAATAATCGGCCAAAATGAAGTTTATTATTTGGCCAAATAATGAACATTAAACATTTAACTCATTTTCTATTAATTATGCGAGCATTAATCGGTCCAAAGGAAGATTATTGTTTGACCAATTTATAGAAAATATATGTGATAATAAATAGGTTGCAAATTCTCATGTTTCCATGTGAATACTTTGTCAGTCCAAAGAAAGGCTAAGTATTTGACAGGATATTTTGACAATTTTTATATGTATGATTTTAAAATAATGAATGTGAGAGTTTAATACATCTATTGATATAACAAAATTTGATTGAATAACAACAGAAATTAAATTTATTCAAATAAATCCTTAAGTAAGGGTTTGTATATATATACGAGTTACTATAAATGTGACTTACGAGAAGTTAAGTGAAAATCACTCAATTATGTGTGTGTGTGTGTGTGTAATACACTGACTTTTTGTCGGCTTTGTACTTAATAAGTTTTCTGGGATGGAACAAACTTAGCATAAAGACAATTTTAACTTATCTTTGTAAACAGTTTGTGGGGCCCATAAACAGCGTGGGTAAAATAAGTCAATGATATTTTTGTAAGTATATTTAAATATAAAAGTGTTAAAACAAAAAACAATCAAAATATTTATATTATCCCTCAGAGCGAACTAAAATTCTCTAAAGGGAGATTCGTACGAATCGATAAAATATAAATAAATTCACAATAATGGCCGGCTATCCCTTACGTAACAATTTATATATATAATTCCATATTTGGGAGAAACCAAAGTAAGCAGAAGGAAGAAACATGGCTCTTGTACAATCCCTTTGTTTATCCATCATCATTGGCATCGTTAGCGTCTGGTTTATTGTGATTAAGGTCAAAAGTAGAAACAAGCTCAATCTCCCTCCTTCCCCACCTAAGCTACCTTTCATTGGAAACCTCCATCAGCTAGGAACACTTCCACACCGATCCTTCTATGAACTCTCCAAAAAGTATGGCCCTCTCATGTTTCTGCAGCTGGGTCAAACTCCGACTCTTGTGGTCTCATCCGCTGACGTGGCCAGAGAAATCATCGGATCCCACGACGTCGTTTTTGCCGGCAGGCCCCAGACAACCGCCGCTAAATTCTTTCTCTATGATGGCAAGGACGTTGCTTTCGCGCCCTACGGAGAAGAGTGGAGGCAGAAGAGGAAGGTCTGTGTTCTTGAGCTTCTGAGCCATAAGAGGGTCAAATCCTTTCAGTCTATTCGTCAAGAAGAGGTTGCGGAATTGGTTGGTACCTATCATCATACGTAAATAATTTATTTTTCTTCTTCACGACCACCAATTTTTTTAACTAAGTAAGGCGGTTCATTTTATTTTTCATTTTTTATCTATTTTTTAAAACAAATTATTATATTTAAAATAAAACTTGTTTAAGTTTTTAAATTTAAAGATCATGATTAAAATTATTATAAATATATACTTCCTCATGTCAATTATAAACATCACTTTGACCAAATATGCTAGTATTAAGAAAGTTATAATTAAGAGTGATTTAGAGGATAAGTTATAAAATTAAAGAGTTACTATTTTTAAGGCTTCAATAAATTAAGGATACAATTGTAAACTTAACAATAAATTTTGCTTTCAAAAGTAAGAATGACAAATAATTTGGATCAAATTTTTTTTGTCAAGTGACAGTTAAAATGGACCAGAATAAGTAATATTATATAGGGTTAAATATGTTTTTATTTCCTATAAAATTTTAAAAAAATTGTTTGGTCCTTGAAAATTTGTTCGGTACGAATTAGTCCGGCAAAATTTTTTTGGTAGGTTTTATTCTCTATCATTAGAAGGAGACGTTAAGTGTTGACGTGACCGTTAAGTGTGACACGTAGCATCGTTAAAGGTGGGTTTTAGCCCATGTTATTAGAAGGAGGTGCTTACAGAACCATTAAATTTGTTACGTGTGGTGCCACATAACACATTTAAAGGTCATGTTAATTAGCATTAACATTTTTTTCTAACGGTAGAAACTAACATCTACAAAAAAAAATTCAAACTAATTTCTAACAAAAAAATTTCAGGCACCAGACACAAATTTTTTAATTTTACAGAGATAAAAAACATATTTAACCCTATTATATAAATAAATGCAGACGGTATGTGTATTACTTTTTGCAAGGCTTAGTTTTTCGTTTGTTTTTTCCACTCACCAAAAAAATATATTATTGTATTGTAAAGCATTATTGTATTAAATACTCGAATTTGTATTCGTCCAACATAGGTTGGTACCATAAGGGAAGTAGCACGTGCGAGTAAAGGGTCACGAGTGAATCTGAGTGATATGTTGATGGCAGCCACAAACAACATAGTGTCTAGATGCGTTCTTGGGCAAAAGTATGACACCCCAGATGGTAGCAGCAGCTTTGGGGTGCTTGGGAGGAAGATTACAAGACAATTTGCAAGTTTTAGTGTGAGAGATTTCTTTCCTTCATTGGGTTGGGTTGACGTTCTTACAGGGTTGATTCCTGATTTTAGGGCCACTTTTTTGGCATTAAATGCTTTCTTTGATGAAATGATTGCGGAACATAGTACGAGAATCAAAAGCGACAGTTATGATCGGTCCCATTGCAAAGACTTTGTGGAGATACTGCTTCAACTACAAGAGAGTGGTAGGCTTGATTTTGATCTCACCATGGATGACCTTAAAGCAATCCTAGTGGTATGTTTCTCTCTCCCCTTCTAATTAATTAATTAATTAGCATATCCACCCGTATTTTCTCTTTTTGGCAAGAGAAGTGCTCTTTTTACGTGGTTTTTTAATACCCAAATTAACCTATGGTGATAAAGGAGTTATAAATAATATTAAATTTTAGTTATATAAATGTTGAATTAGTTTTCAACGATAGATGAGAAATATTTTACGTTCACTTAACATTTACTTAACTAAAATCAACACTTACTTGCATGTCATTCACCATATGTTAATTTCAGCATCTAAATTATTATATTAAAATGATAGATCTCTTTTTTGTAAATATTAGTTTCACATAGGCCAATGATGTGGTGCACCCTAAACACACCTTGTGATGTCAAGTTGAAGATCACAAATTATGGATATTTGAGAAACTTCCTTGTATTACATAAGAGTTGTTCACTCTATCCATACTTTAGAAATATGGTTAAATGCTTTTTTGAGTTGACCACATTTTATTTGTGTTTTTTGAGAATTTAATTTTAGATGTTAAAAAAAACTTAAGTCCAAAACGGACAAGTAAGTGCAAAGAGGACCGTCTACCGAGAACAACACCTGGCTCATGTGACTCGAGCCTCATTTGTTTTTTAGAATTAAATGTTTTTCAAAAGTGATTATATCTTATTTTTGGAGTATCGTGCAAATAAATTTAGTCACTTCTAAACTAAATTTAACTACATTTTTGAGTTATGGCTATGCATCAAATGTGATTTCGTATATTTACACCTTGTGATTGCATCACACCCTTGGCTAGGCCGTGCTGCTTACCACAACTATAAATTTCCCAAAACTAAATGAAATGGTTGTAGCTGTTGATTTCTACATCTGCTATGGGGGGAGGGGTGGGTGAGAGAGAGATATGTGAGAGCGTGAGAGAATTTGCATGGTCAACATTAAATTTTAAAATAAATATATGATTTAGGAGAAAGAATGAATTTGTGTATGTGAGTGGGCACCCTTGTGGTTTAGGTGAGAGAGAGTTTTGTGAAATGTGAGAGAATTTGCATGATCAACATTAAAACATTTAATTTCGTGTATATATATATATATATATATATATATCATTTAGGAGAAAGAATGAATAATGAGTTGCAATTAGAGCATTTAATTTTGCACGAATGATCAAGATTAAAACACAAAATTCATGTGATTTTTTAAGTAATCAAATGACATCTGCATACCTTTTAATCTCAACTATTCATGTAAGATCTAATCATCTAGGTTTGCTCATTTGACTCTCAAATTTTAAAAAAGGAAATGTGTCTGAACTAATTGCAGTTCATTAATTCATTCTTTCTCCTGATATATTTTCTTTTAAGATTTAATCTTGACCATTCAAATATGATATAAGGGCTAAAAGTGTTTTGTGATAACCAACCACTATTGTCTATATATGTACTTTAACCTCTAAGGGTGCGTTTGTGAGTTGAATTTAGGAGGAGAAAGAAATGATTTGGGGGACTTAGTAATGAATTTTACAACTGTACTTTAGAGGAGCCACTTCCTACCTACCTACATTGTAATAATTACATACCATATAATTGTGCCTCATATAAGATATAGTTTAATAATCATAGGAATGTGTGTGTGTGTGTGTATATATATATATCACAATGAATTATGTCTTTATAGTTGGGTGTATTTATATGGTTTAGTTCTGTTGTTATTATGTAAAGTCTAGATTAACCCTTTTCAACAATTTCAGGATATGTTTATTGGAGGTAGTGACACTACTTCAACAGCTCTAGAATGGGCTTTTGCCGAGCTCATTAAGAAACCAAATACCATGAAGAAAGCCCAAGACGAGGTAAGGAGAGTTGTGGGGAGCAAATCAACAGTGGATGAGACTGATGTAAGTCAAATGAACTACTTAAAATGTGTGATCAAAGAAACTCTTAGATTACATCCA
>QANU01026574.1:4182-31067 GCA_003254905.1 Nissolia schottii | reverse complement strand
CTTATGCTTCCAAGCATGTTAACGGTGTATACTCTATTAAGTTGTATGTGCTGATTTCATGTGAACTGGCCTGTGTCGAGCCTGATCAACTCGGGATTGTGCAAGTGCGACAGATAGCCATGTGGCCTTGTAGGGACAATACAGAACGTATCGTCGAACCGAAGCACTGGAAGAAGACAATCTCGCTTTAGGGTAAGTGAGTACAAAATATTTGGAACTTTAGACATATGGAAATTTCGAGGGCGAAATTTTTCGAAGGAGGGAGGAATGTAACATCCCGTTTTCCCCGTAGCGGAATTTCTCTAGATAATTGTTGAGATATTTATATTTTTGGTTAAATCAGTAGAATTAGGAACCCTTGGGATTAAGAATTGTCTGTAGAAATATTTCTGCTCATTTTCTTAAAATTCTGCAGACACTTGAACGAACCCTTTCTGCCGTTTGCACACAACCGCGCGTTTAAAGTATCCGAAAAAGGGTACGGCTACAGACGAGCATTCCTAAATACCTAAGTGACCCTAGAATATTACTTAGGAAGAAGTAGGAGATCACAAAGGTGTGATCGGAATATTTTTAGAACAACCGTACGTGAAGTACCGGGACTGGAAAAATGCCAAAAGCCTGATCAAAATTGATCTGCTGGAGCCCATAAAATTTTGGCCACAAATCAGCCAAGAAACAAAAACATACATGGCCAAGAAGCAGCCCAAGTGTGGCCAAGGAGTCAAAAGGTGGATAAGTCATGAAAATGACATTTAGGAAAAGGACAAAATAAGGGTATTTTGGTAATTTTGCCCCAAAGACAAAATGGGAAAGTGAATTTCGTCCCATGGCCTATAAATACCCCTCTAAATCTGAAAATGTGGAGGAAAAATGGAAAATCTTGCCAAAACTCTGTCCGAGCACACAATTAACCGTTATTCAGTTAAACCGGAGACCTAGAGACCTCCTGCACTAAACCTAGACAAAGCTCTTCCATAACTCCCTAACCTTAACCCACAAAAGCCCTCATAATCCCTAGAGAAAGCTTGTAGAAATTCAGCCCAAGAAGAACTAGGAAGCATCATCAGTGGAGACAAGGCTAAGGAAGTAGCAGAAACCGTCGTCGGACGCGAAAACGTGGGTAAACCGACATAATCACTGTCTATGTGATTTAAGATGTGTTGAGCTGTGTTTTGTGCTAGAAATACCTGTGGTTAGGATTTCTTTTATGTGATTTTGATGTATATTTATGTTGTTGATGATTGTCTGGATCTGTTGGTGCTGTTTGTGATTCTGTCAGAATTTAGGAACACCTAAGACGGAAATAGGCATATGACATGATTTTAAACGGAACTGTATGCTGAGATTTTTATCATGAAAAACTAATGTTATTTTTGGATTCTACACGAAATTTTGAGTGGGGATGTCAAGTTTTATGATTTTTGGAGTCGCCGATGAATTTCTCAGCAAATAGGCAGCAAACGGGATTTTTATGAAAAAGGGCAAAACAGGAAATTCATGGCTTTGGACTGAAACACTGGGTTGATTTTCAGAAAATATGGGTTTAGAACTATCAAAAACCCTAAGGGCAAGTCTTGAGTCCATCGGGTCTTTGAGAACTAAAATTCCAAAGAAAACAGGGCTTTTACGGGGCAAAACAGTAATTTTGAAGAAAAGGGCAAAACAACCATTTCGTGAATTTGGGTCCAAAATCTGAATTTCTAGGCATGAAAAGTGATCTTAGGATTATCAAAAATCTTGGGGTAAGGTCTTGGACCTCTCCGGTTTCTGATCACTTATTTCTGACAGAAAACAGATGTATGCTTTGTGATTTTTAGAATAACTGCTGGGTATGTTTGTTTATGCTTAGGAAATGCTTGAGCACGAAATATTGAGCTATGCATGTTCTATGTGTTATGTGTTACATAACTATGTGAGTCTATTCATGCTTTGTGGTTTATGGAATAAATGCTTGGATATGCTATGTTAGGTTTTAGCATGTAAAAGTATGTTTCCTATGCTTATGAGAACATGATCATGGATGAATGATATATGATTATATGATTATAACACGTTAATGCTTTATGAGATATTTAATGATAGTTATGTTAAGAACATGATATGTGATGATTTGCCTATGCTACACATGTTTTATAATGCATTTTAAGACACGAATACGACAACATGACATGACAATACACGTAAATTAAAGGATACGACATCATGCATATTAAGACATGGATATGACATCATGATAGGACAGATATGTAACTTAAAGGATACGACATCATGCATATTAAGACATGGATATGACATTATGATATGACAGACATGTAACTTAAAGGATACGACATCATGCATATTAAGACTTGGATATGACATCATGATATGACAGACATGTAAATTAAAGGATATGATAACATGCATATTGAGACATGAATATGACATCATGATATGATATGGATACGACATCATGTTAAGATATGGATACGACATCATGATACGGCAAGTGAATTTCCTCAGGCATTCTACATGCCCTACAGGTTTATGATACATAAATGAAACATGAATATGATATGATACGATACATGGACATGATGATATGCATATGTACTGATGATATGTTTATATGATACGTGAAGATGGTGATATGTGATTTAACTGTATATGGCAATATGTGCTTTAATGACATATAATGATATGAGATTTAACTGTATATGCGATTCAGGAACCAGAATAGAGAACAGATGACCTAGATAAGGAAAGATAGGTTCCCTCAGTCACCTAGTAATCATAGGTAGGTGCTCAGGCTTAAGATGAATATTAATAAATAGTAGGGATGTAGTATAACTGTGACACTTAGAGACCCCTGAGCGGCGGAATCATAATTGAGAGTAAAATGAGCAACGACGGCAAAGGTTTCCCACTGAGAACGCAGAGTTCTCACACCCGCTCCTTTATGGTTCTAGGTAAGCAAGACAAGACCTCAACTTGATGTACACAGCGGCGACCTCGATGGCGAGGAATCAAGGAATAGCATAGCAAGAACTAGACTAAGGAGGATACGATCCATGTATTGTACTGCTATGAAAACTTATGTGTATGTATTAACTAAGATATTATCTATGTAAATGTTTGTGATTATATGCTATGGACCACTTGCCTGCTTCTTGTTTGACATTGTTATATTAGAGCAGCTATTATACGGTTTTAACGCTTGTAGCATAAATTCTGTCTGACGCGCACGACTCATATTTTATATCATATGTACAGAAAGAAAAAGTTTCAAAATGGTCCATATTTTCCAAGTAAGAAATATTTTCAAAGCTAAAGTAGGGGCTAAAGTAACCCCAACCAAAGCAGATAAAAACCTAATGAGCATTGTTTGCGATGTACACGTAAGCAGCTAGCTAGGGTGTTACATTTGGCATCAGAGCAGTTTGGTCCAAGTGAGCCTGGGGACTGAGCTGCACTTATGCTTCCAAGCATGTTAACGGTGTATACTCTATTAAGTTGTATGTGCTGATTTCATGTGCACTGGCCTGTGTCGAGCCTGATCAACTCGGGATTGTGCAAGTGCGACAGATAGCCATGCAGCCCTGTAGGGACAATACAGAACGTATCGTCGAACCCAAGCACTGGAAGAAGACAATATCGCTTTAGGGTAAGTGAGTACAAAATATTTGGAACTTTAGACATATGGAAATTTCGAGGGCGAAATTTTTCGAAGGGGGGAGGAATGTAACATCCCGTTTTCCTCGTAGCGGAATTTCGCTAGATAATTGTTGAGATATTTATATTTTTGGTTAAATCAGTAGAATTAGGAACCCTTGGGATTAAGAATTGTCTGTAGAAATATTTCTGCTCATTTTCTTAAAATTCTGCAGACACTAGAACGAACCCTTTCTGCCGTTTGCACACAACCGCGCGTCTAAAGTATCCGAAAAAGGGTACGGCTACAGACGAGCATTCCTAAATACCTAAGTGACCCTAGAATATTACTTAGGAAGAATTAGGAGATCACAAAGGTGTGATCGGAATATTTTTAGAACAACCGTACGTGAAGTACCGGGACTGGAAAAACGCCAAAAGCCTGATCAAAATTGATCTGCTGGAGCCCATAAAATTTTGGCCACAAATCAGCCAAGAAACAACAACATACATGGCCAAGAAGCAGCCCAAGTGTGGTCCAGGAGTCAAAAGGTGGATAAGTCATGAAAATGACATTTAGGAAAAAGACAAAATAAGGATATTTTGGTAATTTTGCCCCAAGGGCAAAATTGGAAAGCAAATTTCGTGCAAGAGGCCTATAAATACCCCTCAAACCAGAAAAATTGTGTAAAAATTGGAAAACCTAGCCAAAGCTCTGTCCGATTACACAATCGACTGTTATTCAGTCAAAACAGAGACCCAGACACTTCCTGTACACAACCTAGTTCCTGTTCTTCAAAAATCCCCTAACCTAATCCCACAAAGAACCCTCATAATCCCTAGAGAAAGCTTGTAGAAATTCAGCCCAAGAAGAACTAGGAAGCATCATCAGTGGAGACAAGGCTAAGGAAGTAGCAGAAACCGTCGTCGGACGCGAAAACGTGGGTAAACCGACATAATCACTGTCTATGTGATTTAAGATGTGTTGAGCTGTGTTTTGTGCTAGAAATACCTGTGGTTAGGATTTCTTTTATGTGATTTTGATGTATATTTATGTTGTTGATGATTATCTGGATCTGTTGGTGCTGTTTGTGATTCTGTCAGAATTTAGGAACGCCTAAGACGGAAATAGGCATATGACATGATTTTAAAGGGAACTGTATGCTGAGATTTTTATCATGAAAAACTAATGTTATTTTTGGATTCTACACGAAATTTTGAGTGGGGATGTCAAGTTTTATGATTTTTGGAGTCCCCGATGAATTTCTCAGCAAACAGGCAGAAAACGGGATTTTTATGAAAAAGGGCAAAACGGGAATTTCGTGGTTGGGACTGAAAAACTGGGTTGATTTTCAGAAAATATGGGTTTAGAACTATCAAAAACCCTAAGGGCAAGTCTTGAGTCCATCGGGTTTTTGAGAACTAAAATTCCAAAGAAAACAGGGCTTTTACGGGGCAAAACAGTAATTTTGAGGAAAAGGGCAAAACAGCCATTTCGTGAATTTGGGTTCAAAATCTGAATTTATAAGCATGAAAAATGATCTTAGGATTATCAAAAACCTTGGGGTAAGGTCTTGGACCTTTCTGGTTTCTGATCACTAATTTCTGACAGAAAACAGATGTATGCTTTGTGATTTTTAGAATAACTGCTGGGTATGTTTGTTTATGTTTAGGAAATGCTTGAGCATGAAATATTGAGCTATGCATGTTCTATGTGTTATGTGTTACATAACTATGTGAGTCTATTCATGCTTTGTGGTTTATGGAATAAATGCTTGGATATGCTATGTTAGGTTTTAGCATATAAAAGTATGTTCCCTATGCTTATGAGAACATGATCATGGATGAATGATATATGATTATATGATTATAACACGTGAATGCTTTATGAGATATTTAATGATAGTTATGTTAAGAACATGATATGTGATGATTTGCCTATGCTACACATGCTTTATAATGCATTTTAAGACACGAATACGACAACATGACATGACAATACACGTAAATTAAAGGATACGACATCATGCATATTAAGACTTGGATATGACATCATGATATGACAGACATGTAACTTAAAGGATACAACATCATGCATATCAAGACACGAATATGACATCATGATATGACAGACATGTAAATTAAAGGATATGATAACATGCATATTTAGACATGAATATGACATCATGATATGATATGGATACGACATCATGTTAAGATATGGATACGACATCATGATACGGCAAGTGAATTTCCTCAGGCATGCTACATGCCCTACAGGTTTATGATACATAGATGAAACATGAATATGATATGATACGATACATGGACATGATGATATGCATACGTACTGATGATATGTTTATATGATACGTGAAGATGGTGATATGTGATTTAGCTGTATATGGCGATATGTGCTTTAATGACATATAATGATATGAGATTTAACTATATATGCGATTCAGGAACTAGAATAGAGAACAGATGACCTAGATGAGGAAAGATAGGTTCCTTCAGTCACCTAGTAATATTATGACACTTAGAGACCCCTGAGCGGCGGAATCATAATTGAGAGTAAAATGAGCAATGACGACAGAGGTTTTCCACTGAGAACGCAGAGTTCTCACACCCGCTCCTTTATGGTTCTAGGTAAGCAAGACAAGACCTCAACTTGATGTACACAGCGGCGACCTCGATGGCGAGGAATCAAGGAATAGCATAGCAAGAACTAGACTAAGGAGGATACGATCCATGTATTGTACTGCTATGAAAACTTATGTGTATGTATTAACTAAGATATTATCTATGTAAATGTTTGTGATTATATGCTATGGACCACTTGCCTGCTTCTTGTTTGACATTGTTATATTAGAGCAGCTATTATACGGTTTTAACGCTTGCAGTATAAATTCTGTCTTACGCGCACGGCTCATATTTTATATCATATGTACAGAAAGAAAAAGTTTCAAAATGGTCCATATTTTCCAAGTAAGAAATAGTTTCAAAGCTAAAGTAGGGGCTAAACGTAACCCCAACCAAAGCAGATAACAACCTAGTGAGCATTGTTTGCGATGTACACGTAAGCAGCTAGCTAGGGTGTTACAGTACCATCGTAGGCTTCCATATCTGTTGGTGCCCGAAACCCTCGGGGGGGAATGGCTGCGAGGATGTCTTCAGCGAAGGGATGGTTATCCCTTCCTCGGATTCTTCTCGGGACGGAGCGGATTTTTTCCATGGTAGGGAAAGCTTTCGCGGACCGTTCGCGGTACACTGATTCAGCTTCTCTGTCCTATTTGGCTTGGCTGGGGCCCTCGTTGTGGTTAAAACCGGCAAAGGGGCGTTTCTGTTCGAAGTCCTTCTTCGCCTTTTCTGCTGCTTCGCGGAGCTCTTTTGTCTCCGCTCCTCGTCCATGCGGGCGAGCTCGCTTAGGGCCGCCTCTAGGCGGGCGATCTTTTCCGCTTGAGTTTGGACCACGTCAGCCAGAGTCGGTGGGGGAGGTAGGTCTTCTCCCGCAGGTTGCTGCTACGGCTGGCTGCGCGGAGGTGACGACATGGGAGGGATTGGTGGTGTGTACAGTGCCGGGGATGCCTGTGATGCCAGTGGTGCTTGGGATGGCACCACCGGGGAGTCAATGGGTGCTGATTCCCTCGAGTTCACCACTCTGTAAGTCCTTCGTGTGTTCTTTGGAGGCATGTTGCTGGCGATGATGGTGATGATGAGTGCTCAGGTTTCCGAGAGAAGGTGGGGATGCCAAAACAGTCCCCACAGAAGGCGCCAATGTTCCGAAGTATGCACCTCGGTACAAGCTTTGGATCCTGAGGCTCTGGAAGGTTTGGAGGCTCTGGCATGATCAATCTCTGGACTCGCGTTGCGGTGGATACTTGCAATCACTCCAACGCTCAAATAAGCAAAGGTGTAAGGAGTATAGTGAATGATTATTGGATGATCTTCATACCTGGGGTGTGGGCTGTTATATAACTGAGATGGTTGAGGTTGTTCCGCGTATCACGGCGGTGGGAGAATATCTCGACCACGCGCATGGTGGGCTGCCCCGGTGGTGCCGGGTTGGCTATCTTCGAGTAGATAAGATGAATGGAATCTCAGGATCGCTTATCCGAGCAGATTCGTGGCCGGGGATCTCGGGATTGTTATCCTGAGTAGTTACGCGGACGGGAATCGCAGACTGGATTATCCCGAGCGATTACGCNGGAAAAATAAGGCAAATATGTCAAAAATAAAGAAAAACTGAAAAAGCATAGCAACTATATATGTAATATATGATTTCATTAATTAAAGCATTAAAGCTTTTAGTTCATAGTAGTTCATATTAATTGTACAGGCAGGGACGATGGACTACACTAGTCCTAGTCCTTATTTTTCAAACACGCATGACAACACAGTGCAGGAGGGTAATCACACAACGCTTGCAATATAACCACCCTCCTTCCTCATCCCAAGTTCTGAAGAGAAAGACCAATTTATAAGCTCGTTAATTTCAGTGGACCCTCCCGTGGAACCCGTGAACCCTATCTTAACCATTTCAGGAAGTTCAGTGGCCAAGTCGATGTGGTAAGTGAAGTGCACCTCCGATCCACCGAAATTCTCCACAATAACACTCAGCAATGAACTGAAAGGTTTATAGGTTATTGTTACTTGGACTCCCTCCTTGTTCACCCAGTTCCACTTCGTAGTCATCTTTGAAATTTTAGAGTTGATATTGACCCCAACGTGCCTATAATTTGGATCCGGAATGTCAGTATTAATGAAAGTGTCAAATTCAATGGCAACAACTTTGTCGTCCCTGGTGGCATGGCCGAAGAGGCCGAGGTTGCCCCCACTAGTACCAAGAGGGTAGTCAGGCGAGGCGATGAAGAAAGTAAGGCCATCCCCAGGGTTGGAACCAGGTGATGAGATGCGAAATTCGAAGGAGGTTGTGAAGCCTGCTTCTACTCCGGATGATGCATCGTAGAGGTGGAAGGGTTTTGAGTATGTGACTCGGCCAGCACTGTGACCTGTTGGGTTTCCGCCACTGCCCACCTTGGTGAGTTGTAAGACATTACTGCCAATGGAGGCATCACCATCGAGGACGAGGCCCTTTGTATCTTTGTCAAACTTGGGGAAGTCAAAAGTGACGCTCTCTATTGAGTTCACCCCGTGGAGTAGCACGAGGAAGGTGGTTATGAAGGCAACATGTGGAAGGAATGATAGGCCTTTCTTTGAGGTAGCCATATTAATGGTCCGTAATTGGTAAGTGGAAATGGTGAGTTTGGGATGCCAATTTTAGGTCTTACCTCGGCTATATATATAGTTGATTTGCATTTGCCCTAAGTAGTATACCCCATCTTAACTTGGCACATAGTGGAATTTGATTTAAGATGATTTATGTTATGTGGACTTATTTATTTATTGGACATCATTCTAACTTATCAGTTATATATCATTAGACGAGATTTTAATTAGAGGTATGTTATTTAAATTTATTGTATATATTTATATTAGATATGTGCTTACTCACTCATCTTATTTAATGAAATTTAGTGGGTGTGCATCTCATTATAATCTCATTTAATGATAGATGATGAGTGCGTCAACACGATGTCGCACTCAACATATGTATAAATAATATTTTTCTTTTTAATTGGAGATGCATGCTTTATTGAGATAATATTATATTAAATGATAAACATTATTTAATGAGTAAACACTTTCTCTCATAATCAACAAGTTCTCTTTAAAGTTATCGTAATGTCTATCTACACTCCCACCTAACAATTTATAAACGTAATTCTCTAAATTTCATAATATTTCTCATAAAGTTATCGGAATCAACCCTTCTCATTCATAGCGAACACCTCGATGCAGGCATAGGATTATTAAAACAAAGAAATGCCCGTGATTTGCATGCAGGGATCATTATATGATCTGCACGCATGCAAAGTATGAACAAGTGTTCAGGCAAAGCATATGTACAAGACCGCCACCACTACAAACGAGGTTATCTCGAGTTTCACAACGAAGTTTTTAATGCACTGCAAACTTAATTTTACATTTTAATAAAACTTTTTGTTTTTTATTTTTTAACCAATGTCTTAATGATACTTATTACCAAAACTCAAATTTTATAATAATTCTTCTTCTCAACGATTTTTGAATTTATAATGTTATCCTAATTAACTCTTTTGACCCATAACCAACAGCACCATGTCTTAATTTGTTTGTGTCTTTATTTTTATCTGTCATTTTGAACAAATGTGCATGTACTAAAAAAATTTAAAATCAAGAATAATTTATGGAGCAATTTTATTAAATTACCCTTATTTAATTTTTAGCTTTTTACTACTGTTATCGTTGGTGGGTGATAACTCGGGTTGGGTTGATCCGTGGACCTTCGGGTTTAGGTTCCAAGATGGGCCTTAATGGTCCAGTCTATAACAGGAGCCTCCCAGCTCGGAGTGCGGAGTGAAGTCCAAGTTAGATACATGTGTGTAATCTCGAAATTGTTCGTGGAAGAGGGTTCCGTGGTGTTAGGGACGTATGATAATATGAATTTGTTCCCTGGAAGCTTATGCGTTTTATGATTTTATTGCTCTCGGTTTGGTACTGGGCTTATGATTTGGTTATTTTATTGCTCTTAGTTTTGTACCGGGCTTGTGACTTGGTTATTTTATTGCTCACAATTTTGTACCGGGCTTATGACTTGGTTATTTTATTACTCTCAGTTTTGTACCAGGCTTCTGATGAAAGCCTTTTTAACCACTTTCTAGGATCTTGACATAGTTCTAGGTCTTGTCACAACCATGCCAATCTCTTAGAAAGTTTGTCTGCGCTTTTGCTGTTCAAATTAAATATTTATATTCATACCTACTTTACGGCTTTCAGATTCCAAAAGGAATCCGATTGCAGTATAGGGTATGGTCGATCCCACAGGGAGTTGTAAAAATACCGTTCTTGAGTTCATTGAATTAAACAGTAAGGTGAAGGATTTGATAATTTGATTTATAATAAAATAAGTAAATAAATGACATAAAAAATAAATAGGAAACAAATCAGAGGTAGTTCCGGAGCTTGTTGGGAATTTTAATCACATCATAGTTTCATGCATCCAGTTACTTATTACATAGAACTATCGTTTGATTGCCCGCCACCAGTTCTTAACTTGTCATCACTTTCGCGCATGACAAGATCACAGGTTTCCTTTGTTAAACTGTCACTCTCGCACACAAGCTTAACAAAGTACGCCAGCATTAATCCAGATGTTAAAACGGCTAACCTTTATTCCAGTTACGGCAACAAGGTTAGATGAAATGATTTAGGTCAGACTCTAATGATTGTAACTTTCGTTCACAACGTTCAAGTCTAGGTTCTAGTTAAGCATAGCATTATTGATTTTAATTTGGTTATGACCTAATTAGCATAACTTTCGTTCATGTAAATAAGTCCCAAATCAAGAATCAAAACACTAAACAAAACTAGCATTAGGCATGAAATCATTCAAGCAAATCATAAGAAAAAGATAGATTCATATGTAATAGTTACATGGATACAAGCAAACTACAATAGTAATCAAAATCCCAACAAAAAGAGGGTTAGGAACCCATCTTACAAGAGAATCTCGGAGGCAAGGTTTAGGCACTTACCATGACACGTGCTCACGCCGTCATGGCCATGGCTTCGCCAAGCTTCCTCGATCTCCGGCTCCTTCACAAGCCTCGTCTTTGTTCCTAACCTAACCTAAACTAAACTAAGCTTTAAAAGTGCAAAATAAATGAAGAAGAATGGTGTTTGGAGGGGGGGAAAGAGATGGTTTCGAAGTGGTCTCGGCCTCCCTATTTATAGGCAAAATTTGGGGTCCATCGCTCAGCGGTTTTGGTACCATCGCTGAGCGATAAGCTTTGAATCGCTGGGCGGCGGCGCTTAATCGCTCAGCGCCTTATCTCTTCACGCGCTTCATTAATTGCTCCGGCAGCTTTTGCAGGGCGGCGGTCAAGTCGTGTCAGGGCGGCGCCGCAATCTGAGTTGGCTCCAGCTGGCGCAATAAATGCGCCGACGCAAGTGGCTGCCGACGTACTTTCGCTCAGCGATACAGGTTCCATCGCTGAGCGATTCTTCCTTATGCGCTGAGCGGTGACTTGTTCCTCGCTGAGCGACGCTTCGTCCAGAATCTTCTCTTTTAAGCTTTTTTCCAATTCTGCCCTTTCTTTCCATTCTTCATGGGATTATTCTTTATAAATTATGCTTGCATCCATTCTTCAAAATATATTAATATCCTACAAAACATAGAGATTTAATTAGATAATTCTTTAAAATATGTGAGAATAAGTGCCATTTTGAATGATGAAAATTGTGTATTTTGGGCACTTATCACTCCCCCTGACTTAAGACCTTGTTTGTCCTCAAACAAGAGGTAGTAGACTTATTTCACAAGAGATTAATGCTTATGAACATTCGGTTAATGCAATGAATTGAAATGTTTCAGACAGTTTAAGCTTGAGACCATGTGAAACATAAAAGAACCTGACCAAGTCAAATGCATAACTTTCTTGAATAGCATAAGCAATTCACTCTATCCAATGTCTTTTCCACCAAGGAAATTATCTTTTATGTGCACAATGGTCAGTGGACCAATTTGGGGTGAGTGTTTTCGCTCTATATCACCATTGAATTCAACAATTTAAATTTGTTATCTGTCTCACCATTCAATGCAAAGTATGGTCATGCAAGGATCACAGAAGGACTTTAAAGGGTTGTAATGGGGCTAGGCTACAAAGAACATTGGTTTTTCTGGATATGCAAATTTTCCAATTTAAGAGAGCAATGAAAACCAACTTCTTGTTGTCACCTGTTTTCTTTTCAACAATTTTCTTTTTCGTTTTTCTTTTTGAACCCCTTTTATCCTTGATTGTCTTTTGTCTTCTATCCCTTTTTCTTTTTCTTCTTTTTGTTTTGGGATAGAATGTGTTCTTTTGCACATGCTTCTTTTGTTCTTTTTATCTTTTGTTTCTTCCACCACTTTGGCTCACCCTTACCTCCCCCTGACTTAGATCTTTTGCACATAATCCAACTTAAAATGCTCTCTTAATTTTGAAATTAAGGGACGACATTGTTTTTCTTTTAAGGTTCGGGGATTATGAACAAGATTTCTCATGTTAGGCTCAACTGGGGTAACAAAGGATGTTCCTAAGTAAGGTTGGTTTTATTTGGCCAAGTGAGTTTAAATTCTAAAGAACAAAAATGCCTTGATCATCTCCTATTATTTCCATACAAATATTAAAATCGGAGACTCAAACAAATTCAATTGTGCAAAAACAATGGTGATTCTCTCTTCTCACTAAGTGTATGGTTCACTCCCTTATTTGGTTTAAGTTTTATTTCCTTGATTTCAAAACATTTTCAAGGTTATGCTTATGCAAACAAGCAAAAATGCATATGAACTTGTGCATGGTATCTGTGTATGAATCACAAAGTCTAGTATAGCTATTGAAACAGTTCAATTCATGATATATGTGTTTCTGCATTAAACCAAGTAAAATAACCACTACTTTGTTATTAAACAAACATCTTAAGAAAATATATTAAACTACTAAGGAATTAATTAAGTAAGGTGCTAGAAAATTTAAAGTACTCCCTGTTCATGGTGAATATTTTGAAGTAGCTTTCATTATGTAGCGTCTCTTCCTGCTACTTCATCTCGCTTCAATGTGTTGAGGAGATAGAGGCTCATCTTTTCCTTGAAGAATCATGCTCTTCATCCTCAGATGTGTGTCTCTTTTTTGATGTTGTTAGGAATCTTCATTTGTTGTTCTTCGGCCTGCAAAAACAATCAAAGAAAACTTCCTTTCTTCCAAGTAGCGTTAGAGACATAATGTTTTTATTTTGAATCCATTTTGTAGACAGAATTTCCTACAGCTTGCGGACAGAAATCCCCGCTTAAGTGGCCAGAATTTCCCACCTTTTGTGGACAGAATTTCCCACAATATTTACAGATTCAAAAATAAACATTTTAATGGTGCTTTGAACAGATTCTTTTCTTAAGAATTTATTTTCATTTCCTTAACAGATAAGAATCATTTTCCAAGTGAAGCATGTGCACCTTTTTTAAACAAGTGTAAAGATTCAAAATCAGTGATTAAGTTTGAAATTAAAGTGCTTCAATTTAAGCTTAATGGAAAAAGATTAGCACTTTTGAATTCCAAATCTAATTACATGATTTAAGAAAACCTTTCTTTTCTTTTTCACCATATTTTATAAAGATTGTTTTTAACACCTTAAATTAATTAAAATAAATAAACTACTAATAATAATAAAAACTTACAAATTTCTGGATTGCCTTCCAGACAGCGCTTTGTTTAACGTCGTTAGCCCGACGCATTTTTCTTTCTAGCTCTCCTCCTCATCATCAACTCTTCTCCCATGGCAAGAGTCCTTGGGATTCAGCTCCGGATTAGCCGTAAATCTTTTCTTTTTCAGCTCCGCTATATCAGTAGCCAACTGTCCCAATTGTGTCTCCAAGTTCCTAATAGAGGCTTCGTTATTCTTTTGATTCATCATTGATTGTTGCATAAATTGATTGAACGTTTCCTCTATTTTGGAACTAGAGTGCACAGGTGGTTGGTTCTGATATGGGCGGGGTGGTTGGTACGGCTGTTGCGGGGCTCGGAATGATGGTCCAGCTTCTTGCCTCCATGGCTGATTAAAATTTTGATTCGGCCCCCTTTGGAAATTGTTTTGATAGGGTGGCCGTGGCTGGTTTTCAAGGAAGTGAACCTCCTCTTCCCTGAAATGACAAACATTGGACGGGTGATCGCCATTACAAATTTCACAGAAAAATACCTGTTGCCTTTTTGCATCGCGAGCTTCTCTTATTTGTTTTGGCAACTCGTTCATGGCTTTTTTCAACTCGTCCACCTGTTGTTGGAGTTGCTTTTGTTGGGCAAGGATAGCATCGTTGGGTCCCAGCTCAAGCACTCCTCCTCTCCTAGGACCTCTGTTATACTGGCCTTGTTGGTCCGTCAAGGCCATGGAATCAATTATGGAGATGGCCTCCTCCGGCGTCTTGGACATGATTTGTCCACCGGCGGCAGCATCCAGCATCAGTTTGTGCTGTTGTTGGAGTCCGTTTCTAAAGATGTGGATTTGTGTAAGTGCATCGAACCCATGATTTGGGCACTTTCTCAGCATGGATTTATATCTTTCCCAGGCTTCGCATAGACTTTCTCCTGGAGCCTGCACAAATGTAGCAATAGCAGTTTTTAAATCCATAAATTTAGATTGAGAAAAGTACCTTGCACAAAACTTTTCCTCCAGTTGATCCCAGTTTGACAAGACATTTTGTGGCTGATCCAGCAACCACTCTTTAGCTTTTCCAATCAAGGTCAGGGGAAACATCCTTAAAAAGATAGATTCTTCGTCGGCCTCGGACATTCCCGCGGTCCCACAGAGTTCATAGAATTTTGTTAAATGAGCATATGGATCCTCATGATCCAAACCTGCAAAAGGGTTAGCATATAACAATTGAACTAAACCAGGCTGCATCTGAGGTTGTCTTTGAGCTCCAGTTGTCCTGCTCATGCGAATAATGTTTCTAGGGGTGAAATTTACAAAACCCCTATTGTCACTGACTCCTGTGTCAGCGCCAGCTCCACCAGCTCCAGTATTGTCAGCCATGGTTTCTTCTTGATTAGTTGAAGAATTTGATGATGATGTTGTTTCTTGTTCCTCTCTTTCTTTGGCTAATTGCTTTTTCTTCTTTTTCCTGTTTTTTCTTGAAGTAGCTTCAATCTCAGGATCAAACAACAATGGTTCTTTTGAAGTCTTACCTCGCAATTGCTAAGAAAATTCACACTAGCCAAATAAGATCAAAACAAGAGTTCACAAAATAACAAAATAGTTTATAAAATAACGAAAATAAAGACTATACAATATTTTACAAATATTCACAATTGTTTAACTAAACAAAACTCAAGCAATGTATTTTTGACGCAACTCCCCGGCAACGGCGCCAAATTTGATGAAAGCCTTTTTAACCACTTTCTCGGATCTTGACACGGCTTAGGTTTTGTCACAACCATGCCAAGCTCGTTGAAAGCTTCTATGCGCTTTTGTCGTTCAAATTAAATATTTATATACATACCTACTTTACGGCTTTCAGATTCCAAAAGGAATCCAATTGCAGTATAGGGTATGGTCGATCCCACAGGGAGTTGTAAAAATACCATTCTTGAGTTCATTTAATTAAACAATGAGGTGAAAGATTTGTGATTTGATTTATATTTAAATAGACTAAATAAATAAAAGACAGGAAAATAAAATAGGAAACAAATCAGAGGTAGTTCCGGAGCTTGTTGGGAATTTTAATCACATCATAGTTTCATGCATCCAGTTACTTATTACATAGAACTATCGTTTGATTGCCCGCCATCAGTTCTTAACTTGTCATCACTTTCGCGCATGACAAGATCACAGGTTTCCCTTGTTAAACTGTCACTTTCGCACACTAGCTTAACAAGGTACGCCAGCATTAATCCAGATGTTAAAACGGCTAACCTTTATTCCAGTTACGGCAACAAGGTTAGATGAAATGATTTAGGTCAGACTCTAATGATTGTAACTTTCGTTCACAACGTTCAAGTCTAGGTTCTAGTTAAGCATAGCATTATTGATTTTAATTTGGTTATGACCTAGTTAGCATAACTTTCGTTCATGTAATTAAGTCCCAAATCAAGAATCAAAACACTAAACAAAACTAGCATTAGGCATGAAATCATTCAAGCAAATCATAAGAAAAAGGATAGATTCATATATAATAGTTACATGGATACAAGCAAACTACAATAGTAATCAAAATCCCAACAAAAAGAGGGTTAGGAACCCATCTTACAAGAGAATCTCGGAGGCAAGGTTGTGGCACTTACCATGACACGTGCTCACGCTATCATGGCCATGGCTTCGCCAAGCTTCCTTGATCTCCGGCTCCTTCACAGGCCTCGTCTTTGTTCCTAGCCTAATCTAAACTAAACTAAGCTTTAAAATACAAAGAAAATATGTAAAAGAAGTGAAGAATGGAGGGGGAAAGGGATTGTTTCGAAGTGGTCTCGGCCTCCCTATTTATAGGCAAAATTTGGGGTCTGTCGCTCAGCGGTTTTGGTTCCTTCGCTGAGCGATAAGATCTGAATCGCTGGGCGGCGGCGCTTAATCGCTGAGCGATCGTACTTGTACGCGTCTTCATTAAATGCTCGGCAGCTTTTTGCAGGGCGGCGCTGACGTGGCATGCGACTATTGGTTGGCTCCAGCTGGCTCAATGATGGCGCCGGCGCAAGTGGCTTGCCGACTTAAGTTCGCTGAGCGATAACCTCATGGCCGCTGAGCGATATTGTTCAAAGCGCTGAGCGATGCACGTCATTCGCTGAGCGACGCTTTCGTCCAGAATCTTCTCTGTTAAGCTCTTTTCCAATTCTGCCCTTTTCTTCCCTTCTTCATGGGATTATTCTTTGATTAACTACTTGCATCCATCTTCCAAAATAAATTATAAATCCTACAAAATACGGGGAATTCATTAGATAATTCGTTAAAAACATAACAGATAAGTGCAATTTTGATATGTCAATTTAGTGTAAATTGGGCACTTATCAGCTTCTGATGGTTATTTTATTACTCTCGGTTTTGTATTGGGCTTATGACTTGGTTATTTTATTGCTCTCGATTTTGGTTACTGGGCTAAAGTAATTTTCCTTTCCGCGGATTGTTGTCGACGCCTGAGTGATCAGTTCGGGGGAATTATTTCTTTATTGCTTTTTCAACGATTTTTTCTAATGCTTGACCAAGAAAAGTATTGGGAATCCTGCATTTATTGTTTCATACTGGGGTTACTGGTTCCCTAGAAAAACTCACAGGATCTTCCTCGGACCTTCTCCGTCATCTCGGGCTCCATCTCGGGAAGGTTCGCTTATGGGCCACATACCTTCTTCTTGGTATAAGTACTCCTCAGCCCCCTCTTGTACCTCTATCAAACTCCGCGAAGGTTTTTTTAGACAAATTCATCACAAATGGGCTACCCATTTTAATCGCATTCGTGAGGCCCATTAGTACTGCCTTCGGTTGCAAATCTTCTACCTGGGTGCATTCTTGGTAGAAGTGGTCCAGGTATTGGCAGAATGACTCGTCTCCTCTTTGTATTACTCCTAAGAGGCTTACTACCATCTTAGGTTTTGTCCTCCGCATGGTAAAGTTAGCCAGAAAACACTCTGCCAGATCGTCAAAAGATTGGATGCACTTGAGTAGAAGTGCATTAAACCATTCTAAGGCTTCTTTCCTCAGAGTGATCTTGAATGATTTGCATTGGATGGCGTTTGAGGCTCCGTCCAACACCATCCTGTGACCAAAAGCATCTAAGTGATGCTGAGGGTCTGTGGTCCCATCATACGGTTCCATGTCCATGGGAGGACGGAAACCGTGTGAGGGCATCATGTTGAGAATTTCATTTGCGAGAGGGTGGTTCTCCTTCCCTTTCACTTTCCTCACCCTGGTGCGTACTTTTTCAGCATTGTGGGTGTTTACTTCCACGAATGCCTTGTACATGGATTCTTGTGCCTCTTTGTCTGTCAATGATTCACTTTGGCCATCACTGCAGTTAAGACCATCGATGTGGCGCTTCCTCTCTCTCGAGCCTCTTGTATGATCTGTTTTTGTTTCCACTCGGCATCCTTCTTGGCTTTCTCCGCCGCAGTGTGAATTTCTCTAAGCTTCTTCCTCTCCTCTTCTGCCTGTGTTAGTTGTAGTAGAACCACTTCTAGTCGTGCAATCTTTTCTGCCTGTGTTAGTTGTAGTAGAACCACTTCTAGTCGTGCAATCTTTTCTGCCTGGGTCCTGACCACATCAGCAAGGTCTAGGGGAGGGGCCAGATCATTGTCGATAAGTGGGTTTTGCAGTTGGCTGGGTGGTGAGGGTGGGATTTGTTCAGGGGGAGGTGGGGTGCTATTAGCTTGGGAGAAGGTGGAGGTAGTTGGGAAGGTGGCCACTACTAGAAATTTGACTATTACCCTCGCCATTACCGTCGGTATTTAAGGGTGTTATCGTCGGCAAGTAGTATTACCGTCGGCATTACCATCAGAACTTAGTCAGCGGTAAAGAGGTCGATGGTAATCAAATTAGCGTCGGTAAGGCACACACGACGCTAATTTCCGGCGGATAAAACTGCCGGTAGACCGGTTCGAACAAAATCGAACTGGACCATATTTACCGTTGGTTATATATAACGGAAACAAATAATAATATTTTATTTCAAATGTTACCGCTTGCCACTACCGATAATAACGTCGTAACTAATTTAAGAGATTACCCTGGTGATATACGACGATAATTATAATATTATTTTATTCTTTTTTTATCGTCATTTAGGATCGATGGTAATATAATTTAATTTATCATTTATTACTGTCGTGTTAAGCCGGCGGTAATATAATTTTATTTTATTTATTTATTACCGTCGTTTTACACCGACGGTAATGTAGTACTATTTTATTTATTTATAACCGTCGAGCGAAACCGACGGTAAGATATGAATTTTTTATTTTTCCAAATTTTGATTTTGTATGATTATTTACTTAAAATAATTATAATATATTTTAATTAGATTTGCAGTAGATAATTATATTATTTAAATAATTTAATGTCATTTTATTATTTAAATAATTATATAATAATTATTATACCCTAATTTTCATACCTTACCCAAAAAAGCTAGATTTTATTTAATTAATTTATAAAACTTAAACCCTTAATTGACACGGAGAAATCTACAATCTCACATGTAACTTAATAAAACATTTGGAATAAGGTCATGTAATGTCACATAAATAATGGTAAATAAATTTTTTTGGTTTATTACTAAACATAAATTTATATTTAATAGCTAATTATGGAATTAATCAATTAATACTGAGAAGGTAAAGGATAATAGATCAATTAAAAAGCACACAGCAATATGGAGCATGGATTTCTATGGATATTGAATCGCGGGTCTCCTTAGATGTTGCGACACGGGATGTTTTTTTGGTGTGTTTGGGTGGCGTGGTGGTAGAGATTCTTCAGGGCCAAAAAAAAGTTGTGGGATGCTGTAAAAGGTTTTCACAGACAAAGCCAATATATTGAAGGGGTACAATTTGGATCTTGGAGCTCCTCTGCAGGTTCGGGGTCTCCAGGACGGGTACCTACAAGGACTCCGACGCTCAAGTCAGTGAAGGTTCAAAGCAATAGGGGATAATACGTGAAGAAAAAGGAAGGAAAGTGTAATAATACATGAAGAAAGGAAAGCATTAGATAAGGACAAAATTTGAAAATAATTAAGAAAGGGGAAAGAAGAAAGTGACGTGATGTCACCAGAAAATGGGAAAGAAAATAAAAGAGAAGCCAATCAAGGAGAGTGATTGACATTGACATATCCATGGAAAGTAACATTAGGAAACAAATCTCTATTCCCAAGGTATAAAAGGAAAATAAAGAAAGGAACCATGCTGCCACGGTCAGCACTCTGGGAAACGAAGAAAGAAAAAGAAAGAGGATGAAGACATGGAATCAATGACCCTACAAATATGGAAACTACACGAAAATTTTGTCAAGAAAAATGTTAAAGAGGAAATTTCAGGAACAACTTGAAAAGAAAGAAATTAAAGGGAAGCAAGAAAAGGAAGAAAGTGATGGTGCAACGATCAAGATAAATTAATGGAAGAAAAGGAAGAAAATAAAGAAAGATGAAAAATGTGAGGAAAAGCCTCCATTAAAGAGTGTCAACAGAAAACTTGAAAACAAGAAAGGAAGAACTAGTTTCATGAAAATCAAAAAGGAAAGCAAAGCTATATCAAGCAAGAATCATAGGAGAAAAGGGAAAGATAACATGAATGAAGGACATGGCATCAAGCTTGAAGAATCTGCTTAAATTCAAGTATAAATAAAACGTTCTTCATCATGCATCAGTGCAAAAAAAGAGAGAAAATAGCCCACAATTGATATACATCCTCACAAGTTCCTCCCCTAAACATCTTCTACTCTGAATTATTTTTCTAGCCTCTAATTTGTGATTGTGTGTTTTGTTCGTTGGTAAGAAAAAAACTTTGTTATTTGAGAGTTTGTTTTGGGAGCAACAGAGAGCTTGAGAGAGATTTTATTTCAAGATTCTTTGTATTTAAAGTTTGTTTTGTAAGGTTTTGAAAGGTGCCATTGGTATTTGTACTTGAAAGTTGTGTGAAAGAAAAGAGTTTTTGGTGTTTGAAGAATTGGACATAGATTCCTAACATTTAGGAATTGAACAAGTATAAATCTTGTGTGTTCTTCTTTCTTCCATTCACTATTTACGTTTCCTATCTTTTAAAAGAAATTTTGTTTTCGTTTTTGAAAAAGATTTATTTTTTCATAAAACTTGTCTCCCTGAACACAAGGAGATATCTCCTAAGTTTTTAATAAATAACTTTTCAACTCAAAAGAAAGTTTGATTTTCGAAAAAGTATTTGTTAAATTCAACCACCTTCTCTAAGCCACATAAAACCATCATATACTGTTAACGACATATCCAGACTCTTACTTATTATTGAGCGGTGCTATGTTTTTAGGATTCCAATGCCAACAAGACTCGTGCCAAACTGCCAATCGATTATTGTGACAATTTTATTATAATATCCCTGTGACACAAATTAATTATTAAAATATCTTTATTTTTAAACATTTTACAAATCTTTTAAGTGTTAAGTCATTTGTTGAAAAATGTTATGTATTTCAAAAACTCTAATCCTACATTGGTTAGATCACAAACCTTTTAACTGTTTATATACATTTAGTAGTTATTGTATTGGTAAAAAGCTTTGGGCTTGCGCGCATGAGTCCAAGCCATTTGGGCTCTTCGAGGTGGGATTTGCCCCACTGCGCTCACAACAAAGAGTGTCCTGGTCTTTTTGCAAGATTAATTTTTAAACTTTTGCAGCTTATCCGAGAAACCATATTTCTCACATATTTTTTAATATAATCATGCTTCCTTATTAAATTAAACAATGAAATTTCATTGTATTTTTCTTTACTTAGTTCACAAGGGGTATAAGAGTAAAAAAGTCATTTAATTATATGTATGTATAATATACATTATAATGTATTAAGAATTTTATATACATAATATATATGGATAAAATAATGTTTAAATATATTATATAATTTTTGAATATTATATAATTTTAATATAAAATATATTATATAATTTTTGAATATTATTAATTACGGATTCGCCAAATCGGGTGACGAATTTGGGTTGAATTTGCCAACCCGGTTGGCGATTTTACTGAGGATTTGCCAACGTTAGTGGCGAATTTAACCAGGACTTGGCAACCTTGTTGGTGAAATTAGGAAATATTCGGCATATCCATAGGCGAATTTCCGGTGAATTCGCCAACCTCATAGGCGAACATTAGCCAAATCGGGACAGTTGTGTTAAATGTTTAAAAACAAGAATATTTTGGTAATTAATTTGTGTAACAGGCCTATTATAATAAAATTGTGGATTCTTGTTTTTTAAAATGAAAAGGTAATTTTCTAAACTAACGGTTCTTATTATTTATTTATTTATTATTAAAATGGATTTGAGGAGGACCACGTCCACGTGCCATTACAACACAATTCCATGGTGTTGATTGGTGCCAGCTACCAATTCCAACGTACAAAACTAGTGAAAATATATGACAATAAAGAAGTCCAATTACCCCGTGGAAATCATGCAATTGAAAGGTATTATTTATTCTTATTACGTATTATAAGATAATGTTTTGATAATATAAATTAATTTGATATATAAAGTTTGATGACATACAGTACAATTTGATATACATACATACATACATACATATATATATATATATATATATATATCCATAACATCCAAAACTTGATGTGATGTGGAGTTTAGCATCTTTTCTTAAATCAAATTAAGTATGAATAATTTTGTAATTTTATTGCATTTACATTAATTATTGGTTAACAATTTCTCTCTCTTTAATAATAATAATATCCTCCTTATATTTCTATGATTCTATCTCAAACATTACAGTCATCTTCTCCTATCCATGACCTGTAGTCTTATTTGTTTATAATTATTTTTCTCAGTTTTTTGTTTAGGAGATTAAATCTTCCAAACTAAAATAAGATTCTTAGGATTTGAAATTTATCAAGGAACGATAGCCCCAATCCAGAGATCCTTAGAATTTGCCTCAAAATTTCCAGATAAAATTACAGATAAAACTCAACTACAAAGATTCCTAGGCTGCCTAAACTACATAGCAGACTTCATCCCTAACATTAGAGTTATCTGTGCACCCCTGTATACCAGACTTAAGAAGAATCCTCCGCCATGGGATGACACCATGACTAGGGTCGTTAGCCAAGTAAAATCTGTTGGTCTTGGCAACCAATACCCAAGAGGGTGGTGAATTGGGTATTTTAGAAATTATTCCAATTTCAACAAATATTGCATTTTCATGCAATTAACGTTACTACGCAGCGGAATATAACAATTAAAGATGTAATATAAGCATGCTCAATTATGTTTGTAATAAAACAATAAGATCAACAGAGCAACTTATAAACAATTATCAACAGATGCAATTCTCAAATATGCAAGACAATAATATAAGTTTGCAATAAATAAAGAGATAGAGTTAGAGAGATTGCAAACAGTGATTTATCCTGGTTCGACCACCCTTGTGATCTACGTCCAGTCCCCAAGCGACTTGCTCAAGATTTCTCCACTATCATCAAGCTTCTAACTTAGGTGCTTGACAAACCTTTACATCCAAGAGCACTCCTCACACTTAGGATCCCCCACCTTTGTGTAGAAGCCTCAAGAACCAAACCTTAGGGATACCACACCCTAAGCAACTAGAGGGATACCTCACCCTCTTTACAAGTGTATGGAAATTTTGTGTTTGATAAGAAACTCTCTCAAGAGTAGATAATACAAATTGAAGCTCTATAGGAATATTGACAATATCTCTCTTTTTGCTCTTATGATGATGGAAAATATTAATCCATTGATAGAATGAAGTATGAGGATGATGGGAATCAAAGGCTTGGCTAGAAATGAGAGTTTAATGGGTATTTATAGGGTTTCTAAGTGTACTAGCCGTTTATAGCCGTTACCCATTATTTTAATCAATTTTATCCATTGAAAAACTAGCCGTTTCTGGCTTCAGGACTCGAGTCATTCGAATGACTCTTGAGGATTCATTCGAATGGCTGATGTAATATAGCGGTTGGGCCTCTGATGACAGAGTCATTCGAATGACCATTCTTGAGTCATTCGAATGACTCAACAAAATGACTTGCTCTACAAATTTGTAGATCTTTCTCTTAGCTTTATGTAGCAATTTGAACCACCTCAATTGGAGTTCTATAGCCCAAGATATCATCATTTTACTAACTACTGTGCAAGTCACTTTGCTGAGCGCGCCACTCATCCATTTTCTTATCTTTCTTGATTCCTAAGTTTGTCTAATTCATTTTACGTCCTGGAATCAATTAAGATCATTTAAGAGCATCATTCTAAGAGTTTAGAGAGAGATATATATCAATTTTCCCTTGACAAGAATACCTTAAGTCCTAAGAAACTATTTCCCTTTTTACCGTTTGCTTGGACTTGGTATTCTTCGTGAATCCTATCTTCGGCATTACCATGTTCTTCATGGAATTGACATTTCATGCTTCGCCTTTTGTCTTTGGGCATCATATGAATGTTCCTTCTTGTTCCATCTTGTTCTTGATGCCTTGGACTTTCCTATACACAAGATAATTCACTAGAAAGTATAGTTAGTCCAATGTGTTCCAATATCTTCATATGCATATATAGATTAATCAATGCATCATACATATACAATTAGGCAAAGATCAAATTATATTAATCAAATAATATTCTTTGCCTAGCATGCATGCATTGTAACACTATAGCACTTGATATTCATGCATATACACATATAGACACAAATATATCCAATAGTTAATCCATCAAGCACATATAGAGAGTTATTGGATATGTTCTCAAAAGGATGTTTCTCATATAACATTGTATGATGTGTAAGCTATATGATTACCATCAAGTTCAATCATACAAGATCAAATGTATTCTATTTAGCATATAACATCCTTTTGCATTCTAATTGTCATTATCTATTTGTTGTGTTCTATTTGTCATCATCAAGATATAGAACAACTAGGGAACCTAGTTCTACAAATATAAGCATATACAATAAGCATAGACAATTAGAACATATTGTATTTGTCATCATCAAAACATATTGTATTAAACAATTGGAACAACTAGGGAAACCTAGTTCCACAATCTCCCCCTTTTTGATGATGACAAATCACCAAAAGATAAATATGTCATTTAAGATTAACAACCATAAGCATAGACATATTTTTGTGTCTCTTGACAAATAGGCATAACATATTTTCTTTTCTTTTGTTATTTCTCCCCCTATTTGTCATAAGCAAAAAGGGGAGGAGAAATTTTCTCCCCTTATTTGTTTGTCTCCCCTCAACATTATTTCTCCCCCATATTGATATTATCAATCTTATCGTGTCCTAACTTTTCACAAGGAAAAAGATGCAAGAGAAATAATAGATAAGATATAAAGCACATCTCTCACTATTTATATCCTCCCCCTATTTAGTCATTAAAAAGATTTTCCCTTGATTTTTAGCACTCATCTCCATATATATGCATACAAAAAAAAAAAACACATCTCCCCCTTTGTTTTTCAATGAGATCATCTCATGATTTTATCTCCTTTGAGAATCAAATGGTTTAAGCAAGATGTAAATCATGTGATAGACAATAACCATTTAAAAGACATTCATCATTGAGACATGATGGGGTATGGATCATTGAGCTTTAAAAGTGTGTACCTTACAATGCATTTTTGAATTTCACACTAAGAAAGCAAGAGAATGTGAAAGTGAAGAATATGTACCTTATTCTCTTTAAGAGTGCAATAGAGGATTTTCTAGCAACACAAAACACTTGCAAGCCATGGGTGCCACTTGATGGTCATGTTAACCGCTTGTGTGTTTTGGTTTGTTGTTTTGGGAAATAATCATCTTAACTTACCACTTATAAGCATGTACAATCCTCTTTAGTTGAAGATTAAGGCCCCCCCTTAATTGATGCATGGTCTCAAAATACATTCACAAACATGTAGTATGCATATTCAACAAAGCAATGTCATGATATATGGTTATCTCATAGAAGCATATGATGAAATTAACCAATTAGAAGCTTAGGTATATGACATACTATGACATCTTGAGCTCCCCCTTTGAAAAATAATTTTTCAAGAAATTATCCCCTAAGACATGTATAAGAAATATATTTTCCTTGAGAGAAAGCATGTAGGGAATTCCAATCAAAACCACTTGTTATTCTTAAGACAACAAGTGTCAAGAAATTTTAATACCACTTGCTAATAGAAATCAGAGCAAGCACAGTGGTGAGAACTTGTGGTGGCAGGGAAGCATAAATAAATTTAGCTTTAAACACACTTGTTATTTATCACTTATTGTTTACATGAGGCACATTTCAAAATATCCCATGAATATAACCATAATGGTGCAAGTATAACTATGTGTGCCAAAAGTAATTAAGGAACATGATGGGGATTTAGAATCAAACATTTCAAATCTAAATGATAAGGTGTCATAGCATTTCAAATCTAAATCATACCACTTGTTATTTATAGGAGGCACATTTCAAGTTATCACAATGGTGCAACCATATTGGAGCAAAAATAGTTATGTGTACCAAAGCATAATATTAGAACCAAGCATTTCAACCTTTTGATCATAAGGGCACATGTTATAAGGATAAAGAAATATTATCTAGTAAGATCCACCGTATATCTCATGACATAGTTAAAATATGTAATTCAAATAAGATGATTTTCATGAAGATGATGATTTGAGAAAACATATGTCATGATAATCATATTTTTGGAACAATACTGAGCATTCAAGTATCATATTATCCAAACTACAAATAACCATGTAAGATTAGGGATAGAGATACTTATTGAAGTCGATTGGGTGTGATGTTCCTCTTGAGTGATCCCTTGAGCTTTAGCTTTCCTCTTTGAATGTTCCATTCCATTGTATGTGAAGAGATCTCTTTTAAGTTCTTGTTCATTCTAGCTCCTTTCAACTCCTCCATGATTCACTTGGGCTTGTATCTCACT
>QANU01026562.1:0-12249 GCA_003254905.1 Nissolia schottii | reverse complement strand
CATAGGTCCTCCTAGTCCTCTTATGGCTTCTTGATCTTGGGCTTTGAACATGTCCTCATCAGAATATTTTTCGGACGACCGTGCACGACGCACCGATACTGCAAGCAATAAAACACGAGCGAACCGGAACCGGGAGGGAAGTGAAATTTCAGCAGCTGAAAGAGAGGGCTGCACAGTTAGGAGATGAGATTTTTATCCAAAAATAATTCCTTAAATTGTGCTTCCAAATTTACCATCACCATACATTTCTTACACATCAAACCAAACCCATCACTTAGCCATACCTACACCCATACCTTCTACTATTCATCTAATTTTATTAAATCCCGAAATTCAATTAATTTCCCCTCACCATCAGTCCCCACAAAACCGAGTCTTCTCCCCCAAAATTCTAAGCAAAATTTCATTTCCCACATCCTCCATAAACACACTAAGCCAAGCCTCAAGAACACCACCTAGTCTTCAAGAAATCAAGCACTCTTGCCACCCCCTTCCACCTCCCAAAAACCAAAACATAGCCTCAAAGTCTCCTTATCTTAGTTTTCATTTTCTTCCATCCACAACCAAGAGGAACAACATCATCACCCTCCTCCTTTGCTCAAAGTTTTTCATCTTGAAGAAAGGTGATCTCAAGCTTTGGGAAACATCAAGGCTAGTGGAACTTCACTCCAAACTTCCCTCACCAACACCAACCTTCTTGACAGGTGGGTAACTATGCATAAATCACCTCCTTGGTGATCTATTTATGGTTATTATGAATATGTGATAAAATGAACATAATATGTGTTTTATGCCTTGAAATGAACTTGCATGTGTTAAATAGTTTAGTATGATATATCATGTTGGACACTATGTTGCATGTGAAATGTTTCTGGTATTGTTGGTGCCTTGTTAGGTTACATGGAGAGTTATTGAGTGGGCACCAGGAGTGGTGCTGAGTGGGTTTCGCAGAGGTTCCCTGGAGTTGCGAGAGGGTTACGTGGAGAGTTGCTGAGTGGGCACCAGGAGTGGTGCTGAGTGGGTTCCACAGAGGTTCCCTAGAGTTGTTGAGAGGGTTACGTGGAGAGTTGCTGAGTGGGAACCAGGAGTGGTGCTGAGGGGGTTCCGCGGAGGTTCCCTGGAGGGTATGCCGAAGGGTTTCGCGGACGATCTCTTAGCAGGGTGCTGAATGATTAAGTTGCTACAAGGGACTAGGTTCCGGGGAGTGTTCCCTAGAGGGGTTTTCAAGGTCCCATATATTCCAACAAGCACTTAGCAGTAGAGTTTATGTGATAAGTTTATGTAGTTATATAATGTCATTTGCATTACTGTAAGCCATCCAAGGGTGCAGAGAACAAGAACAGATTATGAGTACCGAGCAGTGCATGCATCATGAGGTAGTGTTGCCACAGGCTTAGGGCAACCATAGATCACTAGAATTGAATGAACTAATGTGCAAAGATGGTAACTTAAATTAGGAAAAACAGTTAAGTCTAAAGTCGGGCCCCGGCCACAGAGGGTCGGAGTAGCCCGAAGTTATGATAGTTATGTAATAGGAATCCCTCTCTTGGCACGTCATACCTGACAAGCCCCTCCCCAGCCGTGCGAGACGGACTAGGTTATGATTAAGTTACACAGAGAATGATCTGAACGCGGGTTTCCACCCGGACGAGAGAAAAGAAAGTAAGGAGTGCTTGAGCTTTTATGTCATGACATTTAAAAGACAGGTAAGATGTCCACGATGTTCGGACATATGAGAGAAAAAGAGATTCAGTCAACGAAGTTTGGACTCAGGCCTTAAAGTCATCCACGAAGTTCGGATGCAGATGATTAAGTCGTCCATGAAGTTCGGACATAAGTGAGTAAGTCGTCCACGAAGTTCGGACGCATACGAGCCTCACTCCTAGTGTTACCACACGTCGTAGCTGGAGAAGGGATGACAATCGCCCAGTCTACATGGGAGCGATGGCAACCCAGCAGCGAAGAAGGACGCGGCCACAGGCGCGTAAGAGAAACCCCTATCCCCTTATGCATTACATTTATGTGCTATTTGTATAAGCTGTATGATTATATCTGATTATGTATGGTTATGTATATATGATTATAAATGCATGTTGGGTAAACCGTCCGTGAGACACGTACGAGACGATCACAGTAGCACCGCGAGTCTGGTTAATAAGCACGAGAACTTAGTAAGAAAGATTAGATCCCAGTCACCTAGTAATTAGGTAAAGCCGCCCAGGAACTTAGGCAAGAAATAACTGGTAGGGTGTCTAGATGCATGAACACTTAGAGATCTCCTGGACGGCCGGAAGCATAATTGAGTAACCGGATCCCCACCACTCCATAGTTGTCCGCTGAGAACCACCGTTCTCACCCCCACTCACTTATGACTTCAAGTGAGCTAGATGACGACCCTGTCGAAGAAGCAGCAGATCCTCCGCAGCAGGTTTAGGACCATAGACCCTGAGACAGGGGAGGAAGCGGAGCTGTGGTCAGTACTTGTGGTGAACCGTCCCACACCCCTCTGAGTTGCACTACCGGCTTTCCCAAAGCCGGAGACTCCTACCGACGGCGAGCCCGCTCCTTACGAGAAGGACATGGAGGTTGATCCAGTTTCCGTGAGGCTGCGACCGCCCAAGGCCTATCGGCGAGGCACACGGATGATGACGTCCAAAGACTACCGCCGCCAGTTTGCACCTCGTACTCCCTACCACGAGGCAGGCCCGTCCCGCGGCCCACGAGACCCGCCAGATGTACCTGTGCCCTCATCACCCGAGGAGGATTATCCCATGGAGATCGTGGAGGAGGAGGACGAGGCAGAGGAGCCGGAGCCGGAGCAGGAGGATGAGGAGGAGGATCCGGAGGAGGAGCCCAGCGAGGATGAGCCAGAGATCTGACCAGCCCTGTTCCCAGACCCTGTCATCAATGACGACACCTTTTTGCCAGTAGCCCTAGCTATATGTGTACTTTGATGTATGTCATTTTGTAGCTCTGACAGTATGTACGGACCTAGGATATGTATAGGCCCTTTTGATGTACTAGTACAGTATCTGATGCATATAAGACTCTATGATATGTATATATGACTTTTTGACATGTATGGCTTTAACTGTTGGACCCACTTGGTACTGTTTACTTTACTGCTTATGTATGTACTTGTATGACAGATGACGCTCGCATTTATCTATTATACGACTATATGGGACTATGATAGTTCGCACGCATGGCTTTAGTCTGACGCATAACAATAACTTATGTTTAAAAAGAAAAAAAATGGGTCCTTACTTTCAGTTAACTTAATTATTTTCCTAAGTAAAGTATGGACTATCAGTATTCCCACACAATAGATAACAACCTAGCAGACGCAGATTATGACTTAAGCATAAGCTGCTAACCTAGGGTGTTACAGACCCCACAGTGGAATCTGCTTAGCCGGGAAGGACGTCTGCTATCAATGTGGGAAGCCCAACCACCTCTCCAAAACCTGCACAGTGACCCTACCTGCCAACCAACATGGACTTAGCCACCAATGTAGGAAAAGTGGCCATTTTGCCAGAGACGGCAAAGTGAACCCCGCTCCACGATCGGGAGTAGTTTTTACCATGGCAGCGGAAGAGCAACGCCCTACCTAAGGTATGTAAATAGTAAAAAGTAGGAACCTTAATTGCGAAAGAAGGATACTCGAAGATTTTAGCAACGCGAAAATTTCAAGAACAAAATTTTTCTAAGGGGGATGGATTGTAACATCCCACTTTTTCCTTAGTAAGAATTTCACAGGAGAAATACCCATCTAAGCCCTAATATGGGTTAACCGGGTAGAAAACCTAAACCCTTAGGACAGACGTGTCTGTAGAAGATTTTTGGTTGAGTTTTTGGAATTCCGATTTCCTTTAAACAATCCCTTATGACCCTTAGGATTGGATGGTAAGTTCAGACTATCGGAAAAACGGAGTTCCGCTCAGTTTCGGACGATTCTGCAGACACTATGATATGAACCTCTAGAGGAAGTTGGCCCAATCTTCACGGCGTAGGCAAAACAAAAGGAATTCAAATAAAACGGATAATTGAAAAGAGGGATATGAGCAAACACTCCAGATTTGGAAAGGAAAAATTGGGAGTGATAGACCCTAAGTTTGTAGAGTTCAATGACCTGACAATTGTAATTAGCCAACCAACATTAAAGGGAAACTGACCTGCTAATTAGACGATTGTCCAACCACGAACACAATTAAACCAAACCACACAACAACGCACCTGGGTTGAAGCACGAATTGGGGGCTTTTGGAAGCTTGAATCACCAACCTTATAAAGAAGATTGACAAGACAAGGTCTCACAAGAGCAAAAGAAGATATAATAAAAACTCTCACAATGGGAGAAAGAATTCTGAAAATTCAGATTGTATTTCACTTCAAGGATGCCTTATGAATTACAAAGTTCTCCTATTTATAGGACTTATTAGAACCCTTTCAAATCACCACTATTCAGAAATTTATTGGTCACTATTTAACATTGATTACCCACTACATTATTAGCCACTAAAACCCATGCACTAAAATTCCACCTTCCAAAGTTAAATGCTCCACTAATAAAAGCTGTTAACTTCACCAACGAAAATGACCACCTAAAAGACTTCGTTTGGTCTTCTTGTCTTCATGGAAGTTGAAGCATTTTGTCTTAGCTTTCAAATGGCACCGGTTTCATCTTAATTGGATCACTACAGCCCAAGTTATGACCCAATTATCACAAACTGCTCAGAGTCCAGCAACAACATTATTTAATTGGGCTTGGATGATCATTACTTCTTTTGGACTTGTATTTTCGGATTGCCATTGATTATTTGGAGCCAATATTTCTTTATTAACTATTTCTTGTATTCTTCTCATCTTTCCCCTTGTCATTGGGCCCCCATTTACTTGGACTTGGTCAATTGACTTGATGGCTGAGTTCATATCACACTAGAACAGTCCCGTTTTGTCCCGTTTAGCCGGTAAAATTGAGCAGAGAGCCCCGAGTCTCTGGAAACCCTACCAGTAGCAGGTAAAAGTTTCAGACACCTTAGAATAGTCACACGACCCCATTGGGAAAGTCAGGAAGTGACGAAACCGCAAGCAGAACAGCGGTCTGCGGTCACCGGGGCTCGATGACGGGTTAAAGGTATCTGTGAAAAATAATCCTCTGGATAAAAATTCACAAATGCCTTAAACCAATAATATTCCCATGTAGGGGGAAAATAGAGGATCGCGACGGTATAAGCGGAATATTTTTCAGACGATCGGCACCGGCACTGCGAGCGATAAAACACGAGCTAAACGGAACAGGGAGAGGTCAAATTTTGGGGCAGCCCACGTGATTAATTCATATGGCAAGGAAAATAATTACAAATTCTATTTACTATTCATTGATGTGACACATGAATTATCATTTAAATTAATTAATTTTTAAAGAAAATGATAATGGCAAAATTGTAAATAAGCATAGGGGCAAAAAGGTCAATTCAAGGGCAGCCTCTTGGCTATAAATAGCCAGCCCCATAATCAGAAAAATTAGAAAAAATTAATATCCTAGGGGAAACTCTGTTTGTGTGCTCTGTGATCCCGTTGCAGAAACTCCGTCAGGAAGGTTGGATCGCGCCCGAAGCTCGGAGGACGACTTCCCCGCCTCTCTTCCCTTCACCGAACAACCCTCCAAGAAGTGGGTAACTATGGATTACTCACCTCCTTGGTGGTTATGTTTGATTATGTGTATGTGTATGCTTCTATGTTTATGTATGCTAGGATAGCGAGATGATTCTGAAGGGTCCTGTGACTTGGACTAGCTAGGTTTATGATGGTTGGAATATGTGTGAAAATCTCAAGGAGTAACCATGAGCAAAGGGGAAGAGAAAGGAAAGAAAATAATGAATACGGTTTTCAGTTTCGCCCAATGACCGCTGAGCGACCCTTGGTACTGCTAAGCGGTCCCGAGTCACCGCTGAGCGGCCCTAGGGTACCACTGAGCGGTCTGAGACCTGAAATTGTTATGGATACTGTTTTGAGGCACATAGTCCAACAAGTGATGATTTGTATGATGTGTGTGACTGAAGGACGTGAACTATGTGACATAATAAGTAGGATTCCATGCATGATAGTTATGTAAGTATTATGTTAGCATGCCATGCATCATGTTAAGGTACATTTAGAGGACTAGAAGTTAATCAAGAAATGAGTAAAGATTATAACTGAAATGAACCATAGGAAACAAGTCATGTCATGATATGTGCAAAGATCAACATTGAACGCTAAAGAAAAAGGATGTAGTTATATTAGTAGGAATGTCTAAGCAGAATAAAGCAAACAGTAATAAGAACAGATTAACAGTAAAGAAGAGCAGAACAGACAATCAGATATTAGTTCGCTTCCGGTCTTGCTGTGAGGGCAAACCCTTCGCCACCTGGTGAGCGGGTGGAGTCGTGTTGTCTCGAGGAACAGGCAGAAAAGGTTAGGTCGTACACCACCAGGGGATGAGTCCTAAGGTGTACGAGGAGGCGTGGACCAGTAGCTAAAGTAAGAGAAAAGTAAAATAAGAGAAAGTTAAAGCAAAGAAAGAGTGACACTAACCCGGGTGAGCCGGTATGCGTAAGATCAGTAAGGAAGAGCGCTAACCCGGGTGAGCCGGTATGCATAAAAAAAAGAGGAAAGTAAAAAAAGAGTAAAGTATAAAAGAAAAAAAGAAAGAATTATAGTATGTGACGTATGCTTGAATGTATGTATGTATGTAAGGTATGTAAGAATGTATGTAAACATAAATGAATATGATGTGAGTACCATCAAGAGAACGCTCGAGACGGCTATGCAAGTATCCGCAGGAAAGTAGCAAGCACGAGAACTTAGTAAGCAAGAGTAGTTCCCCTATCACCTAGTAACGTAGATAAAGTTGTTCAGGACCTTAGGCCAGACAATAATCAGTAGGGATATTAGTATGCATGTTCACTTAGAAACACCTGAACGGCTTGGAGTATAACTAATTGAACCACGAGATCTCAGAGCTACAGTTTCCACTGAGAACCTACCGTTCTCACCCCCACTGCCTTGTGACTCCAGGGACACATGACGAGTCTTATTATGAGGATGCGGCCGAGGAGCTATGATGCGGTCCAGACCAGCCAGAGACACCAGAGCCAGCCAGAACTAGTATTTTCTTAGGGTATACTGAGCAGTGTTACAGTAGCCCTTGTATTTTGAGACTATGTACTGTATATGATGCACATGTTATTTGTACTTATTGTAATTATAATTGTGTGACTTTGTATGATGGACCGAAATGAATATACAGTTTATGCTTTGCTATTTCCATACTGTTGATCGTTACGCCGCAATGGCTTTACCGCTTGTTATAATTGTTCTTTCTGACGTATGGCTCCTATTTTATGCAATAATCTATACAATGAAAAAGTTTGAAAACGGTCCATATTTTGAATAAGAAATATTTGCTAAGCTAAAAGTAGGGGCTAGAAGTAACCCCACCAAAGCAGAAAATAACCTAGTGAGCATTGTTTACTACGTACGGGTAAACAGTTAGCTAGCCCAACTTTATATCCTCTCCTCCAGTTCTGCCAGACGCTGACCCTCTCTTCCATCTGTCTCCTTCGTCGCTTACTGCGGCCAGGTTTCTTGCTAACCTCTCCACAATTCTGGCACTTGTCCACCCTAGCCACATAGTCATAGGTGTCCTGGTGCTAGACGGACACATGTGGCTCACGCTTCCAACCTCTAAAGGAGTTTGTACATGAATTTATTATGCGAAATCTTTGCTAAGGGAAAACTGGGATGTTACAGAAGATATCAAGCAACGATAGGTACTACCACCCACCTTGTGGGATGGTGAGGGATTGTCCCTTTGACTTTATCTAGTGTGGACATGTCGGTCGGCCCTTTGACTCGACTATGGTCAGCCCTCTGACTTGATCTCACTTTTCTTTCTCTTGTTGAATGGATCCATCAACCAGGCCTATGCCTGTCTTTCATAAGGCCTATGCCTTCATAGTAGGGCCTATGCCCGTCATTTAGGCCTATGGCTGCATAGTAGGGCCTATGCCCATCATTTAGGCCTATGCCTGTGATATCGTGATCAGACCTTCGTCTGCGTTGTCATAACTAATCCATCTTACTGAATTGGTGAGGGGCGTGTCTGTAAGACATGCCAAGAGAAAAGAAATCATCCTAGTCATATAACTACGTAATTTAGCTAAGGTCTTCTGAGCCCTTAGTGGTCGGAATCTTCTTAACATCTCTTTATTCCATATTGTTCAATTGTGATCTTCTTTAAATGTTAGGTGATGACTTCTAGTTATCTACGGTCGTCCTAAGGCGTATGACGGCCAGCTCCTCGTGATGCATGCTTCTCAAAGTTCTTTCATTTGGATGAATTGGGAATTTAATCGAATGAAACCTCAAAGTTCTTTCATTCAGATGAATTGGGAATTCAATCGAATGAAAGTGTTAAAAATCTCTCTAGTCATCAGTTCTCACATTTCTCCAGAGACTTCGCTGTAACTTTCCAAAACATTGTTTCCAGGGTTCCAATCAGTACAGTTACACTTTTCTTTTATTAAAAATACTCAAAACCATTTTCACAGCATGATCTACCTAATTTCTACTTAAATTTTCCACAATCAGTCACATATAAAAACACATAGAAAATCATAAAGAAAACCACATAGACAGTGGGCTTAGGGTTACCCACTTCAAACGAAGATTCTGATTCAGTAGCTTCACTGGGGACAATTTACTGGTCGCGTTGGCATGCTCCGGAGATTTTTCTGGAGTCCGACAAAGTAATCGTGATGTGTATGAACGGGACTGGCGTTTGTGAAAATGAAAGAAAGAGACTAAAGTCTTTGGCAACTTTGGGCTATTTATAGCCCCTTTTTCTTTTTCTTTTTTCCTTTTCTTTTTATTTTACTTTTATTATTATTATTATTATTATATTATTAGTTTATTTATATTATTACCTTCTATTGAAGGTGAAACCCATGGCCCCCTGGCCGATTTTGCTCCTGTTCAATCGCGTTTTGTCTGAAATCTCTCGTACCTAGTTGTCCTAAAAATATTTCGAATATACCGTTGCAATCCACTAATTTTTCTTGTTAATTCTATGAGTTTAAGTAAGGTATTCTCGACTTCTTATCTTGTTAAGAAATTCCATGAGCATTTCTGGTATCAGGAAAAATTTTCGTTCAGACTGAAACTCGACCAAAATCTCTGGCACACATCCGCAAGACCGTGAAACCCTAACCCTAAGCACAAATCATGAGTTAGGGGCAAAATTCCACTTTCTCGCCTTCCCGACCGACTTTCTAATTACCTATTTGCAGGAATTTTCCGTACAGGAAAAGTCGGGATGTTACACTCCGCGTACTGGTTGTGCTAGTCTGGAATCATAACGGAGTGAGGGTGAGAACGTTGCGTTCTCAGTGGGGATCTTAGGCTATAATTAGCATTTGGTAACTCAATTATGATCCAGGCCACTCAGGAGATCTCTACGTGTTCATGCATACTAGAACTTCTACTGATTTTTAATAGCCATTCTAGTCCTGAGCAGCTTTATCTACATTACTAGGTGACTGGGGAATCTAATCTTGCTTTCCTAATTATAGGTTCTCATGCTTTTTATTCCTAGTCATCTGGGTATCGTGTCCTGTGATCACGAACCCACGTAACTCGTACTTGGTGGGGTAGTCTGGTCACACTGTATCACTCGACCAAGCCCAACGCACACATGCACATACATACATACTTACATATACATGCTTACTTATACATACTTACATATATACGTATACATACTTTCATACATACATCCATACATACATCTCATGCATGAGGGGGATCTGGGGTTCTCTTACACGCCTTGTGGCTGCGTCCTTCTTGATACATAGTCCTTTCACCTTTGTAACCGTGGCTGTGACTACAACCTACTTGCGTTCCCTATCGTTGACGACCTGGCAGCGGTTTTGACTGGTGTGGTAGTTAGCCACGTAAAGCTCATAGGAGGAAGACATCGAGCAATGATAGGTACAACCTCCTTATTAAGGGGATGGCGAGGGATCGACCCTGTGACTCGATCAGGCTTGGACTCGTGGGTCGGCCCTGTGACTCGACCAGGTTAGCCCTATGACTAGACCTCGCGTTACTACGTTCATTCATTTAATGGGCCCATTCTTTAGTCAGGCCTGTGCTTGTAATCATCATAGTAAGGCATGTGCCTTCATAGTCAGGCTTGTGCTTGCATTCGTCAACTTAGGCATCTGCCTGTGGCATCGTAGTCAGGTCAGTGCCTGCGTTCATAACCAGTTGATGAACTGGTGAGGGGCTTGTCTGTTGGACGTGCCAAGAGAGGGAATACCCTAATCATATAACTATGTTCTTTAAGGCACACCGAGCCCTCTGGGGTCGGAGCCTCCTAAGACATGTCATTGTTCCCTAAGATTTAGTTATGATCTTTTTAAAACATTAGGTGATGACTTCTAGTTATCTACGGTCGTCCTAAGTTGTAATGGCTACCGAGTCCTAATGATGCATATGTACAATAAATCCACAGTTACTTTCATATACGTTTACAAGTTTCTGTGCTAGTTGGAACAGGTAGGAAAGCTAAGCTCTTTTATGTTCTATAATGGTTATTCAAACGTCAAGGCTTTGTCATCCGAATAACATAAGAATTGGGCCATTGGTTTGTCAAAAATCATGCATTCTCAGGTTAGGCTGCTCAGTGGGTTAACTCAAGGTCAGGCTGCTCAGCGCACCGCTCAATGTGTCGTTGGCTAAATTAGTTCCAGCATCAAATTACGTTTCGTAAACCTAAGGCCTTTCCATACAGTTCCTAATAGTACAATTATATTTTTCTAACATCAAAACTACTCAAATTCATTTGTACAACTTTATCTTTGCATTTTTTACATAATATTTTCTAAATCAGTTTCTCAAAAGTAACATAAAAATTGACATAGACAGTGGGTCTAGGGTTACCCACCTTCCATGCGTAGTTGGAGGCAGTGAAAGCTATAAGAAATTGCTCCCACGAACTTTGGTGCGATCTTACTATTTTTCCTTGACCCGACAGCATAACTGCAGAGTGCACGAATGGAACAGAAATAATTTTAGCATTATGGAATTATGAACTTTGAGGTACTGGGAATGGCCTTTGATAAGCCATATTTATAGGGGATTCGAGGCAATGCCAATGGCCACTGTGCTTGATATTTTATCATTTTTTTATTATTATATTATATTATATTATATTATTATTACTATATATATATATATAGGATGCTTATCCGTGCCGTGGCAAGATAAGTTTAAAACAAAATATCTCACGACTTAGTATAATTTTGATCATGTTTGATCGTTATTTGTTTACGAACAGATGTCCTAAAAATATTTCAGACATGCCATTGTGATCTACTTATTTTCCTTATTAGTAGTTTAATTCTGGTTAGGGTATTCTTGAATTTATTTTCATATTAGTATATTTTACGAACTCCTTTGAGTCATAAATAAATTCTGGTAATGACCAAAATCACCCCAAACTCGTGAAAGTCTTACGGGATCGCGAAGTCATTATTTTGACTGGTATTTTAGGAATTAAATTTAATAATTTAATTTTCCAGACTTAATAATTGACTCGCCTTTATTTATTACACGAAATCTTTGCAAGGGAAAAATTCGGGATGTTACATTCCATCCACTTAAAAGAATTTCGCCCTGAAATTCCAGCGTTGCCAGAGTTTCCGAGTCTTTCCCTTTTCCAGTTAAGGTTCCTCCCTATTTCCACTCACTTACCCTGATTGTCCGCATCCCAGTGTCTCTTCGGCTGCAATGGCAAGGATCCATCCTAGCCATTGGGCTACAGGTAAAGACATTGAGCAATTTTCGGCGAAGTGGCCGTGCCTCCCGCATTGGCAGCAGACATTTCTCCCTGCTAAAATGAACTCCATAGTGTAGCGTATTTCATTTCTGACTGGGTGGGTTGCCTGCTTCCTATACTTTTCCTGCTGGCACAATATCCGCTTGTGTAACACCCCTACTTTCAGCTTACGCTATAGTTGTAACACTAATTATAGAGTTGTTATTTTCTTGGTTGGGGTTACTTCTAGCCCCTACTTTTAATCTGGAAAATATCTCTTACTCGAAAATGTGGGACCAATTTGAAATTTGTAATTCTAATGATATGAACCTCTAGAGGAATTTGGCCCAATCTTCACAGCGTAGGCAAAACAAAAGGAATTC
>QANU01026561.1:6649-18129 GCA_003254905.1 Nissolia schottii | reverse complement strand
TAAGAATATATTTACCCAAAATCAATATATAACATATTTACCCAAAATCAATAAAAAAATAAGAATATATAATATATTTACAATAATAACAATTTACAATTTAAATAAATAATTTAACTGTCCAAAATCACAGGTTCACAACTAATACTTTTTAATTAGAGGAACCAATTTAAGGATTTACACTGTTTATGTGTGTTTAATTTAAAAGGCGTTATGAAGTTGAACTTTTTTCATACTTATACAATAGAGTAATTTAGGTTTGAGCTTAATTGTTTGTTTAGTTAAGCAAATGAGTTTGATCAATTATATATTGCTTATCAAGTTGAGTTCATATAGTTTATGAATATTTAACACGTTTTCATCCTAAAATATTATTAAAATGTAAATGAAATGGCAATTACTTATTGTAAAAAAAAAAAAAAATGGCAATTACTTGCAAGTTGTTGTGGTTAATTTGCAATATTCTCAGCCTTGAAAATGCGCTAATGAAGTAATAATTAGACAGAGTCATACTGCAATTTAAAACAGGAATTGGGGAAAAGAAAATGTATAAGTAAGTTAGGATTTTTTAAACTGAATCTTATCTGTCTTAACTGCGTCTCACTGAATTTTAGCCCTCATTTTTCAAAATTTTCATAGCTAAAAGCAAAATATGTGAAAGAAACTAAAAAAGGTAACGCAACGAATTCACAAGGTTTACCAAATAAATACACATTTCATCTTCATCTTATATATATATATATATATATATATATATTAGGTTGCTTACCCGGTATCCAAGGCCTAGCCTTGACCAATCGGGATTGACTCGGATCGCGCACCTAGTTATGACAGGTGAGCTTCACTGCGAGGATAACTGCGTACACAAGGTCTCGAACTCGGGACCTTGCTTAAGCGATACCAAGCCGCTTACTACTTGGACCAACCTCTGTTGGTATGTATATATGTGTGTGTATGCATGTATTAATTATATCCATGCATGCTTAAAATGCCAGGTAATATTAGATGGGTAATCGAAAGTGGAATATTCCACTGTTGTACAATATGGATCCGAGAACTGCGCAGGAAATCAATCCCCAACCCAAGTGCTTTCCACTTGCGCCCATGGAATTTCTTCATAAATTTCAGAGACACGTGCTAAATGAGAATAGAACATTTGGTTTTAGTCAAGGAAAAAAGTATTTTAGTCTTCTAAGTCAAGGAGGAAAAGGGAGACTTGTTTTCCCTATGTGTAATTTGGTTTGGAGAATGACTTATCACTCATATATCAATTTTACTGTTTAATTATAATTTAATTATGACGTATTCTCAACTTGAAATATTTCCATATAATCATTTATTATTTATTATCATATTATTAAAAATATTAAAATTTTGTTATTAATTATTCAAAAATTGCACATATAATAACACGTAGTTGGATGTTAATTAGTTATATATATATATATATATATATATATATATGTATGTATGTATATAGGATGTTAATTAGTATACAAAGTATATCAAAATTAATGAGTAATGCTAGGTGTACAATTCAAATGTTGTCAATCATGTTATTAATCCATGGTATATACAGTGACACCGGGTGTATAAACTTTTGCATATACATGCACAAACTTTTTCTACACACATGCACAAACTTTTTTAAATACAAAACCAAATCAAACCAAATATGCGGTGCATTAAATAGTAAAAAGTAACTTCCACACTCTCTCTCCATCTCCCCACTCACACTCTAAGCGAGTGGGCTCACTTTCTACCGTGCACAAACATTTTAAGCATATACACAAACTTTTGAATTGACATGTACTTTTCAACAACCAGAAACAAGAAATATGACGGCAAGGTAAATGAAAATGAAGACAAAGAAAAAAACTTTTGTGTTCACATATACAAACTTTTGAACAAGAATGCACAAACTTTTCTATACACATACACAAACTTTTGATTAACCAGACATGCACAAACTTTTGAATAAGCATGCACAAACTTTTCTTTACACATGCACATACATTTGAAAAACAAAAAAAAAAATGAATATGATGGAAACAAAAATTAAAACTCTTGGATTCATAAAGAATAAGATAGAAACCAAAAAAATGATGGGAGATTGGGAAAGAAGAAAGAAAAAATAAAGAATAAGAAAAAAAAAACACATATTAAGGGGAGTGGATTGCACAACAGTTGACAAATTTTGGATTGTACACAAAACATTTCTCAAAATCAATCTCCCTTTTAATATACTCGTTTTGTTCTTGTTATTTTTAAGGTAATATGGTAAAACATTTTTGAAGAAGTTTTAACATTAGATAGAAAAGTTATTGGTCAAGGTAGTGTTGGGAAAATTGGCTCATGGTTGATAATTAGATTGCAATTGATTTTATTTATATTTTATCTTTAAGATGTATATCCTTGAGAATATCTTCTGATTTAGTAATATTTAAATTATTGGTTTGGATATGGATAGATTTTGTTAGGATATAGAAAATCTGTTGAAATTTGAAATAAAGATTCTTACTGGTTAAGAATCATTGGTTAAAAATAAAGTCAATGGTCTAGGTGTATAGCAGAAGTATGAGAGAACAAGATGTGAGTAATACTTTGGGTTATAAGAGATGGTGTACAAGGGGTTTTGGGTGTGAGAACCAATGGATACTTATATTGTTTTTCTTCTCATAATGAAAGTATTGATTCTCTAGGGTGGATGTAGGCATGGGATTTGCCGAGCCACATTAAACTCTTGTATTTCTTTACTCATTATCATCTTGTTAATTTCTTCTATTTGGTGTTTGTGTTTATATTTGGCACATTGGATTCGTATGAGGTTGTGTGTGGGACTTGTTTCACTGCGCATATCCTAACAACTGGTATCAGAAATAAAAACTCAGTATGATCCAACAAATATGTGTGACACAAGATCAAATCTTGGCAAATTTTCTGATTTGATGGAACGAGAAGAAGATGACGGATTGTGGAGTTACACATGTTCATTGGTTGAAGTTTTCAATTGGGTAGAACTGTGAGATTTGGTTGATTCTGATGATGTGTAGTTGGTACACGTTGAGACCAATGATACTTATTTGCGGTAATTACAAATAAGGGTCTTCATGGTTTTTCATGGAGATTTGCACTTGACTAGGCAACTTGTATCAAGGTGGAGCTATTAACGATTTCCTTGGTGGTGGAGCATTTGCCTAGGTGGAGATTTGTTAGGAAAATTGGCTTATGCTTGATAGGATTGCAATTGATTTTATTTATGTTTTATCTTTAAGATATATATCCTTGACAATATCCTCAGATTTAGTAATATTTAAATTATTGGTATAGATATGAATAGATTCTGTTAGGATATAGGAAATTTGTTTAGATTTGAAATAAGGACTATTAGTGGTTAAGAATCCTTGGTTATAAATAAAGTCAATGGTCTAAGTGTCAGGGGTGAACATGGGTCGGGTCGGGTAGGACCCGCCCATGTCACCGACTCGACCCGCCAAATAATGGGTGGGTCGGGTCGGGTAAAATTCGCTTTGAAAAAATGGGTACCCGCCAAACCCGTCACCCGCCTGGGTCGGATCAGATTTGGCGGGTCGGCGGGTGACCCGCCTTCATAGAAGATAAACAAGAGAGGAAAAACAACCAGACCAAAACACAACCAAACCGCAGACTCATTACATTCCGTTCATTTCTTGATTCCCTCTGTCACTAAATCAAAACCAAAAACAAACAAAAAAAAACAGCAGCAGCAGCATAATATAAAATATAAAAACCCCAACTTACTAATNAATTTTATTTTATTTTTCCTCCGTAAGCGGGAACATAGAAGAACCATGTACGGATTGGTTTTGATGTATTCCATAGAGTGTTTTGAGTCATTTTTTAACTATAAAGAAAAAGGAAAAAGAAAGAAGAAGGGCCTTGTATTGAGGATACAATTTGGTTTCTGCCGTTAATATGAAAACTACTTTCGTGGATGATATAAGAAAATATGCAATAATTTGTGTTTTTCAAAACATTATTTCTCATCGTGTACTTTCTAATCTACTTCATAATGAATATTTTATTTTTATTGATATTGTTATTTTTTATTTTATTTTAATATATAGTTTTTTTTATCTCAAAGTATAGCTTAAAGAAATTTTGACAAAAAACGTACCCAAAAGTATAATGTTTAATTATGATGTTCAAAATAGAAACAATTCATTAACCAACCCAATTCAATTCAATAGTACTAAAATTCTAAAGCACGGTGAATACAAAAAATGTTATTTGCATACCAGAAAATAATCACTTAATAATCAAAAAACAGAGAAATAAACATTGCAAAAAATTTGTGTCATTCTTTCTTTTTATTTTATTATATTATTGACTAATTCATTCAACTTATACAAATTGACCAGACAAGCTTGCACTGGTGGACATCACAATCGTGTAAAAAAAATAATTGATCATCGTAAGTCTTTGCACCTATTAAAAAAATTAAAACGAATTCTTACACTATAGATAAATAAACATTGACACCATACATTTTTGTGTGCTCATGCACATGTGAGTTTAATATTGTTACAAAATAAAGAAATACTGTCACAAACATTTATGTATACCTGTGCACATGTGTGTTTAATATGCTCATTTTTGTGTTTGACAATGTTAGTTTATCTATTGTGTAATGTTTATGCTTTGTTTTGTAATGTTTGTTTCTCACACATGCACGGTTACACAGAAATGTTTAGTGACAATGTTTCTGTGTTGTGTAATGTTTATTTCTCTGTTTTGTAATGTTTAGGTGGCTATTTTAGGGGACAATGTTTGTTTCTCTGTTGTGTAATATTTGTTTATCTGTTTTGTAATGTTTATGTAATTGTTAGGTATGATTAATGAAAAATGTTAAATCTTATCTTTTAAGTGGTGTGACTAGTTCAAAACTTTCTAATTAAAATCTCTCATATAAAAAAAAACTCTCTCATATCTATTAATCATTTATATTAATTTAAGAATATGTCAATTTTTTTCTCTCAAAAATAGCTATATTGTTGGTCAAACACATTATATGTTTTCTAATAAGAGTTGAATATGACTCATTTAATATGTCACATAGGCTATTGACTCTTGACAATATGTCAATTTTTATTATAAACTATCCCCAAAACTCTTTTGTTTTTGAATTAACATTACTTTTTGTGGAATTAGTACTTCTTTTGGCTTTTGAAACTTGTGTAAAGAGGGCCGGTGCTGGTGTTACCATTCCTTAATTCGGTCTTATTATTCATGAATTAAGAAACCCAGCTCTTAGCCAATGTGAGTAATTTGTTTCATTTGTCAAACTTTTGATGATATTTTTTTATTACTTAAGCACGATCTGTATATCCAGATTTTAAATAGACACGAGCCATTTTACAATTTACATTTGTCCTTATAAAAATGGAAAATGACTCATTTAAAGCTAAAAACTACTTTAGCCTTTAGCTTTAGTGTTTTCAATGGCAAGAAAGAGTCTTTCTTGTAATATTAATTTCATTGTCAATTCAACGTATATAAAACCTCGATAAATTGTAAAACATGAATGTTGAATTGATCAATATGCCAATAAACTTCTAGCTAGTGAAAGAGAAAGTTTTTAACTTTCATGAAAAAGAGGAATCGCATAGTGGGAAAGTATGAAAGTGATTAAAACAAAAAGTAAGAATTCTGACTCGATTGCCGGGTAGAAAATTGTTTGTGAAGAAAATTGAATACATAAAGTTTTCCAAGATGCTAAAGATGCTAAAGACGTACATATGGAACAAGATGAGGCGACCAATACAATTAACATTCATAAAAATAACCAATAATGAATGTTTAATGTACTAAGAAAGAGAAAAGGGTCATTGTGAATTTATGGTATTGTTTGTTATTCGAAGTTTGAAGACCAAGAAAAAAGAAATAAAAGAAACAAAAATGGATTATCTATTTATAATATATAAATTTTGATAACTTCTTTTTTTAGTATATGTCATGTCAACATATTTTTAGAATTGTCATACTCTTATTCATTCTCTTTATTTACTCACTTCGAACCTCATTTGTGCCATTTTCTTTTTTCAACTTGTATTTTAATCTATCATCATTCTTTGCTAAACCCCAATAGCTCTTCCTAGTTACATGTGTTAGGGTCACCAAATTTGGCAACGCAACGAGAGGCAAGGACGACTTAATGATGGATAGCGATTAAGGTGTAGTGACGGGCAGGTGAATGATTGCATTTAGAATAAGAAGATGAGTAACTCGACTGGTTTAATTTAGTCGCCAACGGCTATACCAGCGACTTGTTTGGTGGATATAGAATGGGCACTGGTATTAGTGACAAAGAAGTTGGTCCCATCATGGTAGAAGTTTTGGTGATAAATATGATGAGCTTAGGAATTGGTCAAATATTGGCGATGGTGATGACGATAGGATGTTAGTGACGTAACATAGCCTCAGTGGTAAGAAGATGGGGATGTTAGTAGACAAGAACGAAGTCGTCGACGTGGTAGAGTTTGTGACGAGTAAACTAGCTAGCGGTGAAGATTTAATCACAAATGAGGTCGGCATGGACGCATGAGGTATTGCAACTAGATGGAGAGACGGTCGAGCCAAGAATCTTGGTGAGTAAAGCGTTTTGGTCACTTTTAAGCAAAATAGTGGCCAGTGAAAAAAGGAAAAAAAATACTTGCCAACAAGTTCAAATTAGCAGCGCATTTCAGGAATTGGTGATCAGAATGTTAGCTTAGCAATTTAAGAGTTGTTCAAGAAAGGGTGGTTGAATATTAATATTTGAATGAATATTTTTGTAGGGAACGATTATTTATCACCACAGAGGGGCTGCTACCCATTGATGCACATGAACGGTTATGTACGTGAAAACTTCCCACTACTTGGATATGGCATGCAGATAGTGGTAACTACCCACTGTTTGAACGTGTCACACAGAAGACTAACACAATTGTCACAGATTTGGTGGACAGTGGCAAGTTCAGAAAACCGCCACCAGAGTGTGGGTTGACAGTTAAGGAAGCTGTAGACACTATAAATAGGCATCATTTTGAAGGTTTTAAAGGTGGTTCATTTCTGCCAAGATTGAAAAACGCTCATGGTCATTCATGACAAAATGAGCTCACAAAAGTCCAAGTAATTGCCACCACTTTGTTTCTTTTTTCCTTTCAAGTTTTTACTTCTATTTCTTTGCTTATCTTTCAATTTCATTGTAATTAAGATTCTATACTTAGTTCTTATTGCCTACTATAATTGCATCACTCAAGTGACAATCTGTGACAATTTTCTTGTTAATAAAATTTATAATCTTCGTCTCCACTTGTTCGCCATTTGCATGATACAAATCACTTCCCAGTTCCTTACCTAGAGCGCCATAATCGTCTATCTCATTTAAAACAATTCTTTTTGACTTTCGGCAACCAATTCTTGCACTTGGAATTTTTTGCGTGAAACAAAATGGCACGCTCGGTGGGACAGGAATTATAGAGCTTTGTGATTTGTTATATGTTCATGCATTTGAGAAGTGGTACCATTTTCAGTAACATGTCAAATGAAGTAAATGAGGAAACAGAGTCTCAAGTGTTTAGAACAACTGAATGATGTAACACCCTAGCTAGCTCGCCTACACTTAAGTCACAGGCTGCTGACTAAGTTGTTATCTGCTTTTGTGGGGATAATACTTAGTCCTGTTAGTACTTTGAAAATATTGTTACCCAAGATAGGGACCAATTTAACACTTAGTTTGTACAATGCATAAGGTAAATTAGGAGCCTTATAGCGTTAGAGCATATATTGCGCGCGAAAACATAGCATGCTTTATCAAAGAGAAAAGAAATATACTCCATATATGTCAAGATACAAACACTGGTCCTTTACATATTCATAAACAAGTGCATAGGTTATGTTCTCAGTAGTAAGTACAAATATCACATAACAGTGCAGATACTCATATACAATCTACTAGCTAACAATCTAATCTTCTGTTGTCCTGCCTTGGGATGCCTCCTCCTCATACCGCTCCTCTTCTTGTGCTTCATCAAATCCTGCAGTCATGGATAAGTGGGGTGAGAACATAGCGCTCTCGGTGGGAAACCTTAGGGATTAGGGGACTTTTTATTCTTATTCATACTCCAGGCTGCTCAGGGATTTCTAGGTGTGACAGTTATACTATATCCTTATTCATTATTAAAATCCATGCTAAGCCTGAGCAGCTTTATCTAAATTAAGTATGTGACTGGGAAACCTATTGTTCATTAACTAAGTCATCTGTTCTCTACCTTCCTTCCTAAGTCACATATAATCACATAATTCACATAGTCACATAATAAGCTTCCGTGTGCGTCCACTTCTAACCGTGCCCATTTTAATTATAAGCTTCTTCACACATCCACTTATGTACAATTATATATCACGTAGAGCACATAATCAAGCTTAACCCCATCGTAGCGGTGGCCATAACCGATACAAACTAGGTTTCATCTCAATATCATGAGGACCAGGCAGCGCTTAACCTGAGTGGTTCCTCTTTCCACGAAATATCATCGCCCACGATAGGAGTATCCATCCTTGTACTAGGGATGGCGAGGAGATCTACCGCCATCCTTATGCTAGGGACGAGGTAACCTCAGGATTCAGCTTGCCTTTCCTGCTGCTCCCCGCACAGCTAGGAAAAGATTCGTTTCCTTTAACATCATTATCCTTCATTTCCTTTTGGAGACTTAGTGACGTCACGCCCGAGGGTTCCTTTTTCCTTTCCTTTCCTTTCCTTTCATAAATCCATTCATTAATCCATTTCATGACACATAATCACATAACTCATACATCAATATATTCCATTCCAGTTAACAGTTCATCTATCCAGTCAACAGTTCGTTCACATATCTAGTCAACAGTTCATATACCTTGAATATGTATCATCTGTTCATAACTTCATACTTTCCTAAAAATCTATTCATGAAGCACATAGCACATCTGGCATGTAGAACACATATTCACATAGAACATTCATAGCTCAACATTTCATGTCCAAACATACTCTAAACATAAACATACTCAGCAGTTATTCTAAATATCACGAAGCATGCGTTCGTTCCTGTCAGAAACTAGTAATCAGAAACCGAAGAGGTCCAAGACCTTACCCCAAGGTTTTTGATAGTCCTAAGATCATTTTTAATGCTTAAAAATTCAGATTTTGAACCCAAAATCACCTTTTTTCCAAAATTACCATTTTGCCCCCGTAAACGCCATGTTTTCTTCGAAAATTTTGTTCTCAAAAACCCGATGGACTCAAGACTTGCCCTTAAGGTTTTTGATAGTTCTAAACCCATATTTTCTGAAAAAAAAAACCCAGTTTTTTCAGTCCCAAGACGTGAAATTCCCGTTTTGCCCTTTTTCACAAAAAATCCTGTTTTTTGTCTGTTTGCTGGGAAATTCATCGGGAACTCCAAAAATCATAAAACTTGACATCCCCACTCAAAATTTCGTGTAGAATCCAAAAATAACCTTAGTTTTTCAAGATAAAAATGCCACCATACAGTTCTTGATAAAAACGTGATATAGTTCTGTTTACCGCTTAGGCTTTCCTAACTTCTGACAGAAGCACAGACAGTACCAACAGATCCAGACAATCATCAACGATATATATATACATCAAAGTCACATAAAAGGCATCCTAACCACAGGTATTTCTAGCACAAACACAGCTCAATACATCCTAAATCACAGACAATGATTATGTCGGTTTACCCATTTTTCCCAGTCTCGGTGTTTCCTGCGGACGTCTAACTTGCTATGATGCCTTCTAACTCCTCTTGGGATGAGTTTCTTAAAGCTCTCTCTAGGGATTTTGAGGGATTTTGTGAGCTTAAGTTAGGGGATTTCTGAAGAAGTTGGACTAGGTTGGATATAGGAAGTGTCTGGGTCTTAGATTTGACAGAATAATGATCGATTGTGCAATTTGACAGAGCTTTGGCAATGTTTTCTAATTTTTACATAAATTTTCTGGTTTGGGGGGTATTTATAGACCTCTTGGTCGAATTCCCCTTTCCCATTTTGTCCTTGGGGCCAAAATTACCAAAATACCCTTAGTTTGTCTTATGTACATGTCCTTGTCATGACTCACCATGACTTTTGACTCCTTTGACCACACTTGGATGCTTCTTGGCCATGAAATCAGCCTGTATCTTGGCCACTTGTGTGGCCGAGAATTAGAGGTCTCTGGCAGATTAATTTTGATCAGGTTTTGGCGTTTCCGGTCGCGGTGCTCCGCGTACGGCTGGTCTAAAAATATTTCGATCACGTATTTGTGATCTACTAAAATTTCCTAAGTAATTAGGTATTTATGAATGCTCGTTTGTAGCCATACCCTTTTACGAATACTTTAGACGTGCGGGTGTGTGCAGACGGCAGAAAGGGTTTGTTCTAATGTCTGCAGAACTTCCAGAAAACATACAAAGATATTCCTGCAGACAAATTTTAAATCCTAAGGGTCCATGATTCTAATGGTTCAACTGTAAATGGAAATGTCTAAACAATTCGCTCGCGAAATTTCGCTAAGGAGAAAGCGGGATGTTACACACGAGATAATGAAAGCCAAATTTACGTGTTTGTTCAAGGCTTTTGTCAGAAGCCTATTTGCACTTTCCAGTTGAAAGATTAATTTGAAATCTCAATCATTTAAAATAATATATCCTTCTTTACGGCTTTCAGATCCACAAGGGATCCAATTGAAGTATAATCAGGTATAGTCGAATCTACAGGGAGTTGCAAAAATACCTTTCTTGAGTTTAGTTAATTAAACAATGAAGTGAAGGATTGGTAAATTGTTGATAGTTTAAATATGTAAATAAACAACATAAAAGTAAATAGGCAACAAATCAAAGGTAGATCCAGAAGCTTGTTGGGAATTGAATCATATCACAGTTTCATGCATCCAGTTACTTATTACATAGAACTATCATTTCATTGATTGCCTGCCACCAGTTCTTAACTTGTTCATCGCTTTCGCGCATGAAAAGATCACAGGTTTCCTTTCTTAAACTGTCACTTTCACACACAAGCTTAACAAAGTACGCCAGCGTTATTCCAGATGTTAAAACGACTAATCCTTTATTCCAGTTACGGCAACAAGAATTAGATGAATCGATTTAGATCCAACTCTAATGATTGTAACTTTCGTTCACAACGTTCAAGTCTAGAATCTAGCTTAGCATAGCAATATTGATCTTAACTTAGTTACAACTTAATTAGTATAACTTTCATTCATACAGGTAAGTCCCAAATCAAGAATCAAAACATTAAACAAAAGCTAGCATTAAGCATAAAATCATTCAAGCGAATCATAAGAAAATGATAAATTCATATGCAAAAGTACATGGATACAATCATACTACAATATTCATCAAAATCCCAACAACAAGAGGATTAGAAATCCATCTTACAAGAGAATCTCAGAGGCAAGGTTTGGA
>QANU01026559.1:0-10615 GCA_003254905.1 Nissolia schottii | reverse complement strand
CAGTTCTTTGCAAAATTTTGATTGGTTGATGAATGTTCCATTCTTAGCTTGCTTAATTTGCAAACCAAGAAAGAAATTCAATTTACCCATCATGGACATTTCAAATTCTCCTTTCATGAGATTTGAAAACTCCTTGCATAAAATCTCGTTAGTTGAACCAAATATTATATCATCAACATAGATTTGAACTAGTAAAGTGAAACACCCCTAGCCGATTCCGTACGCTCGAGCCGTACGTAATGCCCACTAGGTTGTTTACTTCATGGTCTTTGCCTTAGTTTTTCAAAAACACTGGCCTTAATAAAATAGGGACCCCATTTCTCTTTTTCCCCTTTTTTTTTTTGTTAAGCATACAGTTCAAAACATACGAGCCGTGCGTGCGATAGAATAATATAACAAGCGATATTTCTAATGAGTCGAACTTAAGTTAGTGGATACATAGATTACACACATCAGGGGTCCTTTGCAAATACAACTACACACCATATACTAGTGCTATTACATAGTCCATACATATATTCTACAACCACATTTATTTCCTTATGATGCTTATTACACAGCTGTCTAAGTTTCCTTGTGCACGTCCTCCTCAGGTTCCACAGCATCGGCATAGTAAGACTCATCTTCCATCCCTGGAGCCATACACGAGTGGGGATAAGAACGACTGCGTTCTTAGTGGAAACTCTACGTGGCTACTATAGTTCAATTACTCGGGCATTCTCCAGCCACTCAGGAAAACCTCTACGTTTCATGCAATACTAAATCCTACCAGTTATTATCTTGTACCTACGCCCTGAGCAGCTTTATCTATTTTACTAGGTGACTGGGTGTCTAGTCTTGTCATTACCTAGGCTTCGTGCTTGTTACCTGTACGTTGTTCCTGAAGACATACTATTCGTATTGGGACGTTCCCTTGACGATACATAATGCATGAGCAGTTATACATAATGCTTAAACAGGTATACATACATATTTATCATCATATCATAATTCATCAAATCATACATGTGACTGCATAGTGCATGAGGGGATTTGGGGCATCTCTTACGCGCTCTGTGGCTGCGTCCTACTTAGTCCTTGCACCTTTGTAGCCGTGGCCTCGGACTACAACCTCTTTTTGCTACTATTACATCGACCCGGCGGCACTCTTTACCGGTGTGGTAGCTAACCACGTAAGGCTCATAGGAGGTAAACATCGAATGCAATTAGTGCAACCATCCCCTATGGCATGGCGAGGGATCAGACCTATGAATGATCAGGCGTGGACACGCTTTGACCGGCCCTATGGCGCGATTCATTTCTCTTTCCTCTTTTAGTGGGGCCCCTTAGTTTCATTTCATTCATGCAGGTCTATGCCTGGGTTTCATAGCTGGGCCTATGCCTATTTATTATCATGGTCAGTTCTCTCTACCTGCGTTGCTGGCAACCAATCCATCTTGCTGAATTGGCGAGGGGCGTGTCTGTACAACTTTGCCAAGAGAATAGGGATTCCTAATCATATAACTAGACTCCTTAACGGGGTCTTCCGTACCAACTGGGGTCGGGACCTCCCTAACTTTCTTTATTTCCTAGAATTTCATTATGATCTTCGTTAAACTTTTAAGGTGAACCTCTAATTATCTAAGGTCGCCCTAACTCCTACGACGGCCTTTCCTCATGATGCTTGCTTGAATTATGCAAAGACATCCATAACTATGCAGGTTGGATTCCATAGAACCTTCAAAATTATAAGTTTCCATTAGGCATTCGAATGCTTAAAGGCTGTGCATTCGATTGCTTCTTTCAATCGAATCCCTCAGGGATTCAATCGGCTGAAATCCTTCTCGGGGTTTAAATTCGACTGAAATCTCGGGGTAATCGATTGAATTCCTCCGCGGTCTTTCATTCGATTGAAATCCTTCAGCAATCGATTGAAATCCCAAAGTCTTCTTTCAATAGAATCCGTGGAAATTCAATCGAATGCTACAGTAAAAAAAATCGCCCCGGAGTGCAAATTCTCCAAGGTTTTCTCCGCGAAACATTTTTCGCTTCTACAGTAATCCAATCCATACAGTTATGATTTCCAAACCTCAAAATCCTCCAAATCTAGCTTCCCTAACTCATTTCTCATAGTTTTCGCAAAATAGTTTTTCATTCACATACATAGGAATGCATTTAAACAATCATTAAACAAACCACACAGATAGTGGGCTTAGAGTTACCCATTTCCTACGTGGATTTGAAGTTGATATGTGGAAGGTGGAGAAAATCCTGGTTGCAATGGTATGCTCCAAGAAATTTTTGGAAGTCCGGTAGCACTCTCGCGATGTGCTCGAACGATACTATAAAAGTGAAAATTTTAAAGAAACAGCAGAGCATTTGAATGCTCTGCGGTTTGGTGCACAGGGGCATTTATAGCCGTGGCCCCCCTGTAGCATTTAATTATATCAATAATTATTTACTTAATTATTATTATATTATTATCCTATTGCTTTACTTATCCTAGCCCTTGTTCCTTTTTAAGTATTTCTAACTACTCTGGATCCACCCACGAGTCCCCAAAATATCCTAAATTATATATTCACTATCTAGGGACTGTCCCGGCCCAGATGGTGTCCAAATCCAAGTACCAGGGGAGCTTGTTTCTGCCCGATATTCCTTCGTAGATCACTTTCGGGCCCAACTGGCTTTCCGTTTGCACCCAAAATTTAGCATTACCTTCTGGGGCTTGGCGGGGTCACCCCCCCTAATTTCCTCCAATTTCTAAGGGGACTAGCTTCCTAACTAAATTTTCTCTGACTCTAATTCGGGTTACTCTGCACTCTTGCTTAATCAGCGGCAGATCGTGCCTAAGATCTCCTTACAGAAAATCGGGTTGTTACAATAGCCGTCTCGAGCGTTCTCTTGACAGTATTTACAGAATAACAGTTACATATAATCATGCATATCAGAATGAACATGTTGTTGGAATATATGTTATTCTCACTATAATAGTGCCCTCTTCCGACACTATTATGACAGAATAACCTCACACCCTCAATGTAGGCCCTCTTTCGACCTTCCTGCGATGGGCTTCCACCTGCCATGTGCCCTCGCTGGCCCCCTGGCAGTGGGCGAATATTGTACCCCCACCTAGCATTGCCCTCTTTCGACTCTGCTAGGCGTGATAACCGCACACCTCCGGGTATGCCATATCGACACCACCTGTGGCGGGCTTCCATCCTCAGTATGTTTTTCTGACCTACTGAAATGGGCTCATTATTTGGCTCTCGTGATCACAGCCTCAGCATTTTTCATTTAGCATTTTCACAGCATTTCAGAATTCATTTCCTTTCAGTACCTGCAACATGACATGACTTGTTCACTATGGTTCAATTCATAATCTTTACTTATTGCATACTTACTTCTAATTCTTTAACTTTCCTTATCATAAAATGCATGGAATGCACATACATCCCATATTTCAGTTACAAATTACAGTTACAGCATTGAGTGTTAGACTATGTGCCTCAAAATAGCTTCCATGAGCACTTCGGGTCTCAGACCGCTCAGCGGTACCTTGGGTTCGCTCAGCGGTCCGGGCCACGTGTCAAAAATATTTTCTGTTCAAATCGCTCAGCGGTTAGGAAAATATTGCTCAGCGGTTTAAAAGTGTCGCTCAGCGGTTCATGCTTCCGCTCAGCGGTCACTGGCGAACCTGAAACCGAATACTTGGTTTTTCTTGCTTTCTTTTCCTCTTTTCTCATGGATGCTTCTTGAGCTTTTCACACATATTCCACACATAAAAATCCTATCTAGTCCAGGTCACAGGACCCTTCAGAATCACTCCTAAATCCTAGCCAAACTTCTAACATACATACACTTCCATGCATAGAAACATACGCACACACACACATAATCACATACAAGCAAACATAACCACCAAAGAGGTGAGAAACTAGAGTCACCCACTTAGTGGAGGGCTGTTCGATGGTGAGGAAGAGGGTAGGAGAGTCGTTCTCCGAGCTCCGGGCGCGATCCAAGCTTCCTGGCAAAGTTTTTGCATACAGTCACTAGGCACACGGACAGAGTTTCCCCTAGGTTATGAATTTTTCTCTCATTTTTTTGATTATGGGCTGGCTATTTATAGCCAAGAGGCTGTCCCTAACAATTACCATTTTGCCCCTATGCTTATTTACAAGTTTGCCATTATGCATTTTCTTTTAGAATTAATTAATTCCAATAATTATCCATATGTCCCATCAATGAATAGTAAATGAATTTAAAATTATTTCCCTTGGCAATTCAAATCAGCTCACGTGGGTTTTGGGAAATTTGACTTTTTCCGGTTCCGTTTCGCTCGTGTTTTATCGCTCGCAATGCCAGTGCGTCGCGCAGGGTCGTCCGAAAATTATTCCGCTTGTACCGTCGTAATCCTCTAATTTCCCTCTACCTAGGGATATTAATCTTAGAAGGTGTTTGTGAATTTTCCTCCAGAGAGTACTTTTCACAGATACCTTCGACCCGTTTCTACGCTCTTGTGTCTGCCGACAACCTTTCGGCTCGCGGTTTCGTTCTTTCCCAACCATCCCAATAGGGTCGTGGGACCACCCTAAGGTGTCTGAGACTTTTCCCTGGTACCGGTGGGGTTCCCAGAGGCTTCGGGCTCTGCTCAATTCTACACGCAAAACGGAGCAGTTTTAGTGTCTGCGGAATCGTCCGAAACTCCGCAGAACTCCGTCTAAAAGCCAGTTAAACCTCATCATCCAATTCTGAGGGTCAGTAAGAATCATTTGACTGTCATCGAAATTTATCAAGACCCAACAGAATAATTCCTACAGACTTCCACGCACTTACTCATACCAGGGTTCTACGAACAATTATTCAGGAAATTTCTACTAAGAAAAGAGTGGGTTGTTACACATCTCCACAACATCAGCTATGTCTTGGTTGAGACCATGCAAGAATTGAGCCATTGTTGCTTCTCTGTCCTCCTTAATGTTGGCTCTAATCATGGTAATCTCTATCTCCTTGTGGTACTCATCTACACTCCTTTATCCTTGGGTAAGACGCTGCAGTTTGTTGTGAAGCTCTCTATGGCAATAAGATGGAATAAATCTTCTTCTCATGATTGCTTTCATTTCCTCCCAAGTAGCAATAGGTTGTTCTCCATACCTATTTCTCTCCTTTTGAATCTGATCCCACCAAATAAGAGCATAATCAAATTCAATGGCAGCAAGTATTACCTTTTTCCTTTCAGAATATTTGTGACATGAGAAAATTTGTTCAACTCGCATCTCTCACTCCAAATAGGCTTCTAGATCATTTTCGCCTTGAAATGAAGGAATTTTGAGTTTAACTCCTCCCAGATTTTCTTCTCTATTTCTATGCCTCCTTTGATTAGTATGACGCCTCCTCCTTCTTAAATGATGATCTTCATCGTCCTCGAATTGGCTCACCCTATCTGTATGAGACGAACCATCATGACTAGAATTGTTTGAAGGATTATCTCTAGCAGCACCTTGATTCTCCATTTGGTCCATTCTTTCATGAAGTTCTTCAAATTTGCTATTCCATAATCTTTCAAGTTGTCTTACTAGTGCTTGCATTTGGATAGGTGCTAACCCGTGTGCATTTTCTTCATTCCCTGCCATGTTAATGAAAAATAGGGAAAAAAAATAGGACCTCACCAAATTATCACACCAAAGCATTTTCACTCTTAAATTTTACCACTCATGTTTACGCTTCACTCTTAATAATCTCACAACTCTCAAATCACTCAATATCTTCAAAAGCTCTTATGCAACCTAAATCCTTATATGACTCAAAATGCCAATTACTCAACTTCAACCANTTTGCCTCTATTGTATCGACCCGGCAGCGCTCTTTACCGGTATGGTAGCTAACCATGCAAGGCTCATAGGAGGTAATCATCGAATACAATAGGTGCAACCATCCCCTCTGGCATGGCGAGGGATCAAACCTATGAGTGATCAGGTGTGGACACGTTTTGACTGGCCCTATGGCTCGATCCGTTTCTCTTTTCTCTCTTAGTAGGGCCCCTTAGTTATCATATCATTATGCCTGTTTTACATCTCTGGGCCTATGCCCATTTTACATGTCTGGGCCTATGCCCGTTTTGCATATCGTGATCAGGCCTCTTTACATGTCTGTGAGACCTTGCCAAGAGAATAGGGGTTTCCTAATCATATAACTAGACTCCTTAACTATGGTCTACCTTGCCAACTGGGGTCGGGACCTCCCTAATCTTTCTTTGTTTCCTAAGGTTCCATTATGATCTTCATTAAACTTTAACGTGAACTTCTAATTATCTACGGTCGTCCTAACTCTTACGACGGCCATTCCTCATGATTAGGTTGGATTCCATAGAACCCTTAAAATCATAAGTTTTCAGTTGGCATTCGAATACCTAGGGTTTTGGCATTCGATTGCTTCTTTCAATCGAATCCCATAGGGATTCAATCGGCTGAACTCCTTCTCGGACTTTCATTCGAATGAAATCCTCAAGTATTCGATTGAAATCCTTCGCGGTCTTTCATTCGAATGAAATCCTCAAGTATTCGATTGAAATCCAAAATCTTCTTTTATTCGAATCCGTGGGAATTCAATCGAATGCTACAGTAAAAAAAAATCACCCCGAGAGTAACTTTCTCAGGGGTTTTCTCTGCGAAGCATTTTCAATGTCTACAGTGATCCAATCCATACAGTTATGGTTTCCAAACCTCAAAATCTTCAAAATCTAACCCCCATAACTCATTTCCTATAGTTTGTACAAAAAGGTTTTTCACTCACATACACAGAAATGCATTTAAATAATCATTAAATAAANAAAAACTCTCACAATGGGAGAAAGAATTCTGAAAATTCAGATTGTATTTCACTTCAAGGATGCCTTATGAATTACAAAGTTCTCCTATTTATAGGACTTATTAGAACCCTTTCAAATCACTACTATTCAGAAATTTATTGGTCACTATTTAACATTGATTACCCACTACATTATAAGCCACTAAAAACCATGCACTAAAATTCCACCTCCCAAAGTTAAATGCTCCACTATTAAAATTGGTTGTTAACTTCACCAACCAAAATGACCATTTAAAAGACTTCATTTGGTTTTCTTGTCTTCATGGAAGTTGAAGCATTTTGTCTTAGCTTTCAAATGGCACTGGTTTCATCTTAATTGGATTACTACAGCCCAAGTTATGACCCATATATCACAGACTACTCAAAGTCTAGTGACAACATTATTTAATTGGGCTTGGATGATCATTACTTCTTTTGGGCTTGTATTTTCATATTGTCATTGATTATTTAGAGTCAATATTTCTTTGTTAACTATTTCTTGTATTCTTCTCATCCTTCCCCTTGTCATGGGACACCCATCTACTTGGACTTTGTAACACCCTAGCTAGCTAGTCCACGCGTAAGTCGAAAACTTGCCTACTAAGTTGTTATCTGCTTTGGTTGGGATAGTGAAACACCCCTAGCCGATTCTGTACACTCGATCCGTACGTAATACCCACTAGGTTGTTTATGTCCTGGTTTTTTCTTTAGTTTTCGAAAGTACTAGTTTTAACAAAATAGGGACCCGATCTTTCTTTTTTCCATACATACAGTTTGGAATATAGGAGCCGTGCGTGCAACAGAATAATATCACAAACGATATCCTTAGTAAGTTGAGTTCAAGTTAGTGGATACATAGGTTACATACATAACGGGTCCTCTGCACATACAAATACACACCATATACTAGTTATATTGCATAGCCCATACACATGTTCAAGAAATACATTTATTCCTTTTGTGGTATCTACTACACAGCCTGCTAAGTGTCCTTGCACGGGTTCTCCTCGGGTTCCACAGCATCAGCATAGTAAGATTCGTTCGCTGTCCCTGGAGCCAAAAGCGAGTGGGGGTGAGAACGGTAGGTCCTCAGTGAGTAACAATTCAATCGTGGCTTTTTGTTTCTCGGTTATTCTCCAGGCTGCTCAGAGTTTATTCTAAGTGTGTATGTAGCTAGTCCCCTACTGATTATTATCTTGGGCCTATACTCTGCGCAGCTTTATCTATGTTACTAGGTGATTGGTCCTCTAATCCCGTTATTACCTGGGCTTCGTGCTTATTAACCGTATGTTACTACTAGGGACATACTATTTGTCTGGGATCGTTCCCTTGACGATATACCATGCATTAACAGTTATACATAATGCTTAGCAAATATACATACCTACTTATCATCATACCATTAGTTATCAATGCATACAGTTAATCTCATAATGCATGGGGGAAATCTGGGGATCTCTTACGCGCTCTGTAGCTGCGTCCTACTTAGTCCTTACACCTTTGTAACCGTGGCCTCGGACTACAACCTCTTTTTGCCTCTATTGTATCGACCCGGTAGCACTCTTTACCGGTATGGTAGCTAACCATGCAAGGCTCATAGGAGGTAATCATCGAATACAATAGGTGCAACCATCCCCTCTGGCATGGCGAGGGATCAAACCTATAAGTGATCAGGTGTGGACACGTTTTGACCGGCCCTATGGCTCGATCCGTTTCTCTTTTCTCTCTTAGTAGGGCCCCTTAGTTATCATATCATTATGCCTGTTTTACATCTCTGGGCCTATGCCCGTTTTGCATATCGTGATCAGGCCTCTTTACCTGTGTTGCTCATAACCAATTCATCTTGCTGAATTGGCGAGGGGCGTGTCTGTGAGACCTTGCCAAGAGAATAGGGGTTTCCTAATCATATAACTAGACTCCTTAACTATGGTCTACCGTGCCAACTGGGGTCGGGACCTCCCTAATCTTTCTTTGTTTCCTAAGGTTCCATTATGATCTTCATTAAACTTTAACGTGAACTTCTAATTATCTACAGTCGTCCTAACTCTTACGACGGCCATTCCTCATGATCAGGTTGGATTCCATAGAACCCTTAAAATCATAAGTTTTCAGTTGGCATTCGAATACCTAGGGTTTTGGCATTCGACTGCTTCTTTCAATCGAATCCCATAGGGATTCAATCGGCTGAACTCCATCTCGGACTTTCATTCGAATGAAATCCTCAAGTATTCGATTGAAATCCTTCGCAGTCTTTCATTCGAATGAAATCCTCAAGTATTCGATTGAAATCCAAAATCTTCTTTCATTCGAATCCGTGGGAATTCAATCGAATGCTACAGTAAAAAAAATCGCCTCGAGAGTAACTTTCTCAGGGGTTTTCTCCGCGAAGCATTTTCAATGTCTACAGTGATCCAATCCATACAGTTATGGTTTCCAAACCTCACAATCTTCAAAATCTAATAACTCATTTCCTATAGTTTGTACAAAAAGGTTTTTCACTCACATACACAGAAATGCATTTAAATAATCATTAAATAAACCACATAGACAGTGGGCTTAGAGTTACCCACTTCCTACGCGGATTTGGAGTCAGTAGGTTGAAAGCAAAGAAAATCCTTGTCGCAATGGTATGCTCCAAGAAATTTTCGGAAGTCCGGTAGCGCTCTAGCGATGTGCTCGAACGGTACTAGAAAAGTGAAGAATTTGAAGAAGCAACAGAGTTCTAAAAATTCTTCTTCGGCTTGCAATCAGGGGGCATTTATAGCCGTGGCCCCCTGTTGCTTTTAATAATTAAGTTAATTATTAATTAATTATAATTAGATTATTATTTTATTATAGTTACTTTAACTATCCGCACTCTGGTCCTATTTTAGTCACCTTTGATCACTCTTGCCCCACACACGGCCTTTGGAAAAATAGGATAAATATACTTCTTTGATCTGTGAATTTTTCCGGTCAGGATGGCGCGCCGAAACAAGGTATTTGGGCACTGGTTTCTGTCAGCCGATCCTTTGCAGATCCCTTTGACCTCCAACTGAATTTCCGTTTTTTTCGAAACTGAGCTTGAACCTCACGGGGCTTAACAAGAGCATAACCTCCTAGCTTTCTCTTCAATTTAAGGGGAGCAAGTCTCAGTATCCACTTTTCCCGTCTCCTAACTCGGTTTACTTCATGATTTTAGCTGAGTCAGAGTTAATAACTTCGCGAAACCCTTCCTAAAGAAAAGCCGGGATGTTACAGATAGTACTTAGTCCCAATTAACGTTTGAAAGTATAGTTACTTAGAAAATACGGACCGATTTTAAACTTTATTTTATATACCTTATGGTATACAGTAGAGCCTTGTATTCATAGAACATGTAATGCGAATAGTAACGTAACATGTTTAATTGACATTAGAAGGGATAACAAGTAAACCTAGTACCGACCATTGGTCCATATCATATATTCACAACCAGATATACATGTACTATTATAGCTGTCACGTACAAATATTTAACACAAAAGTAGTACTATTACATAAGGTCTACTAAGTACAAGCCTATTCTTCGGCTCCTTCCTCGGGGTACTGCTCGTACTCGTTTTGTCTGACTTCTTGCTCCACTTCGAACCCTGGAGTCATGAATAAGTGGGGTTAGAACATAGCGCTCTCAGTGGGAAACATGGGATCTGGGTATTTCTTTTCTCATTTATGATCCAGGCCGCTCAGAGATCTCTAAGTGTTACAGTGATGTGAACCCAAAGTTATTGTTTAAATTGAACTAACCAAGTTTTTCAACAAATTAACTTTC
>QANU01026544.1:0-15468 GCA_003254905.1 Nissolia schottii | reverse complement strand
ATGTGATTTTTCCGCCACCAGTTCTTAACTTAATCATCTTTCTCAAGTATGTTAAGTTCACAAATTCTTTTATTAAGTTGTCAATGTCTTGCACAAACTCAACAAAATACCTTGATATTAAAGCGGGTGTTAATGCGATTAGTTCTTGGTCCCCAGTTACGGCAGTTAAGAACTAAATGAATTGATCTAGGTCAAGCTCAAATAACTGTAACTTTCGTTTACAATATTTAAACGTTTAAATCAAACTTAAAGAATAGCAAGATTGAATTCAACTTGGTTTGTAACTTACTTAGAATAGCTTTCACTCAAACAAGTAAGTCTCAAGTTAAAAATCAAAGCACTAACCAAAAGTTAGCATTAGGTGCAAGATCAGTCATAAAAACCATAGAACTACATAGAATCATACTTATGAATCAAAACGGATACATAAAAGCAAATCCCAACAAAGAAGAAGTTAGCTATCCATTCTCATGGATAGATTACAACTTACTAGGGTTTAGAGCAATGGTTGGTTGAGAAGGGAGGTGAAATGCTTCCACACGTCCACCACGGTTCACAACCGTTTTACAATCCAGCAGCACTTCCGTTAAGGAAAGCTTTTAAACCCTAATTTCCTACCTAACCCTAGCTTAAGAAAGTATGAAATATGAGTGGAATGATGAAGGACGAAGGAGGGAATGAGTGATGCCCTAAATGCCTCGGCCTCCCCCCTATTTATAGAGAAAATTTGGCAGGACCGCTCAGCGGTTGAGCATCGCCGCTGAGCGGTCTGGTAAAAAATGATGGCTCACGCGGCTTGCATTAATGGTGTTGCAGCTTGCAGGGCGGTGCTGAGATTCGCGGCGGCTCCAGCCTGGCGCAATAAATGGGGAGTCAAAGACCGACTTAACCGCTGAGCGATTAGGCTTGTCCGCTGAGCGGTTGAATCCGCTGAGCGCTTGTGTGAATCCGCTGAGCGTTTGTGTGTTTGCTTGCAACCTTCTTACTCTTTTGTCCTCTTTGCCTTTTGATCCATTCTTCTAGGGATTAATCTTCATTATTCTTCTTGTATCCATCTTTCATAATATGTAATAAAACCTACAAAACATAAAGATCTATTTAAGTATTTTGTTAAAACATAAATGGATAAGTGCCATTTTGATTAGCAAGAATTACGTAAATTGGGCACTTATCAGGCGGCGCTTTATCGCTGAGCGATCATACTTGTATGCGTCTTCATTAAATGCTCGGCAGCTTTTTGTAGGGCGGCGCTGACGTGGCACGCGGCTATTGGCTGGCTCCAGCTGGCTTAATGATGGCGCCAGCGCAAGTGGCTTGCCGACGTCCTTTCGCTCAGCGGCCATGGTTTAGTCGCTGAGCGATTCTTCCTTAATCGCTGAGCGAGGCATTACTTACCGCTGAGCGGTGCCTTCGTCCAGAATCTTCTTTTTAAGCTCTTTTCCAATTCTGTCCTTCTCTTCCCTTCTTCATGGGATTATTCTTCAATAAATTATGCTTGCATCCGTTTATCAAAACATATTTAAAACCTACAAAACATAGAGTTTTAATTAGATAATTCTTTAAAATATGTGAGAATAAGTGCCATTTTGAACGATGAAAATTGTGTGTTTTGGGCACTTATCAGCACTCTTCAGAGTTGTATAGTCTGAACCTAGGTACATTAACCCTTTTCGAGTTTGGCGACCCGGAATGGTGTGAGTGTAACTACTCAGCTACGCTACCCTGAGAAATGATACACGACGATGCACTTACTTTGAAGGTTTTGGCAAGAACAGTCAGAGAGGAGGCCCAGGCCTGGAGGATGACAGCAACTTCTTGATGGAACGTAACCCCTGACAACGCCGAAGGCAAACGCCGTAGGTTTTTGGAATCTTCTACGAAGGAGCAGTAGCTGAGAAGAAAAGCGCAAAAATCGAGAAGAGGAAAGCACGGAGGTTCGAGGATTTCTCCTGCCTGGAAATTGAAGGGTCAGATTTACTTCCCGGAGAAATTTCAAGGAACAGCTGAAGGATGGCAAAACAGAACCAAGCCTCATCTGGAGCAAGGAAGAGTCCCGCTTCCCGATCACCACTCTACTGATGCAATGAAGAACGAGGACTTTTGCCAAGAGGAACCGAGAGAGTTGTGATGGGACATAGGTCATGAAGGGGAACGGCGGTCATCTAAGGCAAAGACGATGAGAGTCCTAGCCTCACGATTCGATGACACGGTACCGACAAAAAGTTGCACCGGAGGCCAACCCCAGACAACCGGCCAGGATAGACGGCAAGGACAAACCCCTAGAGGTGGGGAAGACAATCACACAAGGAAGCGCAAACACGTAAATCCGTAAGGGAGTCATTCCTAGCAGACTCTCGAATTTCGACCACAACAATTTTTCCTATTCCTCCTGTTTCCCAAATTTTTCTCAACTTTGTACCCTTTCTCACAATTCGCTCTTTAGAGGGGAGGTTTAAATGGTGGGAAAACCTCTGTGGAAACTCTTTAGAGGATTTCTTTCAGACGTACCCCAAGACTTTCTAGGTTCCAAATCATTACCACCCTGTATAGGTGCATTCGTGTCCCAGGAGTCAGGGATTGGGTTGAACCAACCATAAGGCGGAGGCCAGCACTAATGTCACGTGACTCCCTTTAGAAAGTTGTGGAGATTCAAAAGGATAATTAAGGATTCAAACCTAAAGAACCAGGGTTCGCCCCAACCAGGAACTGAGCTAAATGAAACCCCAAGTCACGCTAACCCTAGTCAGCCCCCAACATTGCAGGAAGATGAGGCACAGAAGTATGTGGGCTTTACGAAGGCCAGACCCCCTACATTCGATAGACTTGTGGACCCAGAGGCAGCCCATAGCTGGGTATAAGAAACAGAGCAGGTAGTTAAAAACATCGTCGACATTGACATTCAACAAGTCGAGATCGCAGCCAGAAGGTGGAAGGATGCAGCGGAAGCATGGAAGGACACCACCAGACCCCTGTTAAAGCAAGGGGAGGTCCAAATCATCAGAAACCGGTTCATGACGGCAGTGGTGGACGAATATTTCCCCAAAGACTACGAGAGAAGAAGGAGGCCAAGGTTCCTAGAACTGACACCAGGATAGATGACAGCGGCGGAGTATACAGACACCTTTGAGAGGCTAGGCCGTTACTCAAACACCCACCAGCTGGACCTTGGCAAGGAATAGGGAATGCGAAAATACTGGGAGTTGCACGATGAATCAAGGTATGGACTCTTTTAGATAGTAGAAGCTTGAGGTGCAAACGTTCGTCATTCGCGTAGACGTGGGCGACTATGCGATGAGGGCGGACAACTGCCAGATTTTGGAAGGGTCAGCAAGAAATCTGACCGTAGCAAGTAGTGAGGAAGAAAAGGGGGGAGGACCGAGCAGGAAAGTGTCTCGCATGACTAAAGGAGAGGGATGCCTTCTCCAGCCCTACGGAAGTAATTCTCGAATGTGTAGGAAGAGACGAGAGACTTAAGTGACTAAGACGAGTGTTAGAGTATACTCTATTGAGGAAGTAAAAGGTTTGAGAGACTAAGTTCTGAGGACGCATGGCGGAAAAAGGCTTAGTGGTCAGGTGTGGAAAATGAGAGAATTACGAGAAGAGTGTAAGAGAAGGTATAAAGAGGGGATGAGGTGTGGAAGTAAAGTGAAACAGTCGTTTAGGAGGAAACGTATAGGGGAAAAACTAGAGAGAGCATGAATAAAAAAGTAAGTGCAAGCATAAATTTAAGGAGATTGAAGGAAGATGAGGAGGCTTAAGTGTGAAAACCACGAATGTAATTCAGATTTCACCTAGGGAAGTAAGGAAAGATTAAGATATGGGAAACATAGGAGAACTTGATATAGGAGCACTGGACATAGGAGAACTTGATAAGCTTTAGGGTGTAAATGAGTAGTGTACGAGCGAGAACAGGATACAGTCAGGAACAATGGGGATTAGAATGATGATAGGTAAGAGCCCTAGCCGGAGAGCGGAAGACTCGACGATTTAGTAGTGCTAAAATTTCGATGACAAAATTTTTCTAAAGGGGTGGAATGTAACATCCCACATTTTTCCCCTTGGTAAAAAGTTTGTAAAAATAAATAAAGCAATGTATAAATGAATTTAGAAAGAAGAAAAACAATACAAGCATATCCCTTAGTGAGAATTTCCCCAAACAACTGTTTATAGAGCCCTTTGTAGGAGTTGACCTGTCGAGGTCAGTAGAAATTATTCCGTTGGGAATTTCCAAATTCTGCTGATACTCAAATGAGTCCTCTCGGCCTCTAAATCGGTTCGGGTTTGGATGATTCCGCAAACACTAGAACGGTCCCGTTTGGCCCCGTTTAGCCAGTGGAACTGAGCAGAGGGCCTCAAGTCTCTGAAAAGCATACCTTATGGAGGGAAACATTTTAAGATGCCTTAGAGTAGCCCAAAACCTCATTAGGAAAAATGGGCAAGAGCGGGCGATCGCGAAAACGCCAGCGGAACGGTCCTGTTCGGACACCGGCGGGAGATAATTGGTCAAAGGTATCTGTGAAAAATACTCCTCCGGAGAAAAATTCACAAATTCCTTAAAGCATTGATATTCCCATGACCGGGGAAATTAGAGGATCGCGACGGTACAAGCGAAATATTTTTCGGACAACCGTGCGCAACGCACCGACACTGCGAGCGATAAAACATGAGCGAAACGGAATCGGGAGAAGTCAAAATTTGGAGCAGCCCACGTAAGTAATCAGATTGCAAGGAAATTAATTTAAAATTTCATTTACTATTCATTGATGTGACATATAGATTATCTTCCAAATTAATTATTTATAAAAGAAAATGATAATGGCAAAATTGTAAATAAACCTAGGGGCAACAAGGTAATTTTCAGGGCAGCCTCTTGGCTATAAATAGACAGGCCCATAATCAGAAAAAAATGAGAAAAATTCATATCCTAGGGGAAACTCTGTCCGTGTGCTCTGAGACATCGCCGAAGAAACTCCGTCGGACAACTTGGAGCGCGCCCGAAGCTTGGAGGACGACTCTTCCGCCCCTCTTCCCTCACCGAATCAGCCTCTTAAGATTTGGGTAACTCTAGTTTACTCACCTCTTTGGTGAATGTATGTGTTTATGTGTGTGTATGTCTTTATGTTTGTGTGTGTGTCTTTATGTTTGCATGATGTTAGAACCTCTGCTAGGACTTAGGGAGATGATTTTGAAGGGTCCCGTGACCTGGATTAGATAGGTTTTGATAGTTATGAAAACCTCAAGGAGTAACCATGAGCAAAAGGGAAGAGAAAGGAAAGAAAATAAGCAATTCGGTTTCAAGTTTCGCCCAGTGACCGCTGAGCGGCCCTTGGTACCGCTGAGCCATCCCAAGTCACCGCTGAGCGGTTCTAGGGTACCGCTGAGCGGTCTGAGACCTAACTTTGTTATGGATACTGTTTTGAGGCACATAGTCTAACAATCAATGATGTGACTGTAAATGGTAACTGATCTAAATGCAGTATGTGCAGTATGTGAAATAATCTGTTAGCATTTCATGCATCATGATAAGAAAATGTTAAGAGGACTAGAAGTAATTCTGCAATAAATACAGATTATGAATTGAACCATAGGGAACAAGTCATGACATGCTGCAGGTACTAAAAGGAAGTAAATGCTGAAATGCTGCTGAAAATGCTGAATGAAATGAAATGCTGAAAAATTCTGAAAAAGGCCGTGATCACGAGATGCCAAATAACGATCCCACTTCAGGAGGTCAGAGGGATATCCTAGAGGTGGAAGCCCGCCACAGGTGGTGTCGATATGGCATACCTGGAGGTGTGTGGTTTTCACACCTTGCAGGGTCGAAAGAGGGCACTGCTAGGTGGGGGTACAATATCCACCCACTGCCAAGGGGTCGAGAGAGGACACGCGGCAGATGGAAGCCCACCGCAGGAAGGTCGAAAGAGGGCCTACACTGGGGGTGCGAGGTTATCCCGTCGTAGTACTGTCGAAAGAGGGCACTACTACGGTGTGGATAACATATACTCCAAAAGCATGTTCATTCTGCTGTGCATGATTATATGAAATGTATGTATCTGCTATTCTGTAATTACCGTCAAGAGAATGCTCAAGACGGCTATGTATGTACACTAATGTTAGCAATAGTAGCCCCCCTATCACTTAGTAACGTAGATAAAGCCGTTCAGAACCTTAGGCCAGATAATAATCAGTAGGATGTTTAGTATGCATGTTCACTTAGAAATCTCTGAGCGGCCTGAAGTCCGACCAATATGACGTGAGATCCAAGATCTAGGGTTATTTCCACTAAGAACCTACCGTTCTCACCCCCACTGCCCTATGACTTTAGGAACATGTGATGACTCATACTACGAGGATGAGGCCGAACCGGCCGAGGAGCTGTGAGGCGGTCAAGACCGGGCAAGGACGCCAGAGCCAGCAGGAGCCAGTATTCTGTTAGGGGTAGACTGAGGAGGGTGACAGTTCGCCTTCGCATTTTGAGGACCTGTATTGTATGTATTGAACATGTTACTTGTATATTACTTATTGTAGTAATAACTATATGATTCTTTGTGGTGGTTCAAATGGATGTACAATTTATGTTTTGCTATTATTAGATTGTTGATCGTTAAGCCTCGATGGCTCTATCGTTTGTAATAACTGTTCTTTTTGACGTATGACTCCTATTTTATGCAATACTGTATATAATGGAAAAATTCAAAAACGGTCCCTATTTTCCTAAACCAGTATTTTCCAGAAATTAATAACAGACTATAAGTATTCCCACCAGATAGTAAACAACCTAGTGAGTATTGTTTACTGCATACGGGTAAACAGTTAGCTAGGGTGTTTCATAACACCCTAGCTAGATCTGCTTTGGTTGGGATAGTACTTAGTCCTAATTAAACGTTTCAAAGTATAGTTACTTCGAAAATACAGACCGATTTTAAACTTTATTTTATATACCTTAGGGTATAAACTAGAGCCTTGTATTCGTAGAACATGTAATGCGAATATTAACGTAACATGTTTAATTGACATTAGAAGGGATAACAACAAGTAAACCTAGTACCAACCGTTGGTCCATATCATATATTCACAACAAGATACACATGTACTATTATAGCTGTCACGTACAAATATTTAACACAAAAGTAGTACTATCACATAGAGTCTACTAAGTACAAGCCTATTCTTCGGCCGCTTCCTATGGGTACCGCTCCTCCTCGTTCTATCCGACTTCGTGCTCCACCTCGAATCCTAGAGTCATGAATGAGTGGGGTGAGAACATAATGCTCTCAGTGGGAAACCATGGGATCTGGGTATTTTTTTCTCATTTATTATCCAGGCCGCTCAGGGATTTCTAAGTGTCACGGTTATACTAAGCCCTACTAGTTATTAATGTCCTTACTAAGCTTGAGCAGCTTTATCTATATTACTAGGTACTGGGGAACCTATACTATCATTAACTACGCCGTCTGTTCTCTAATCTAACTCCTAAATCATATACTTTCACATAGTTCACATAGCTATACTACTGCAAGAATCTCATTTTCTGAAAACTAGTATAAGTTTCAGCTGGCATCCACTTATACGTATGCTCTACAAGGCTGGCCTTATAAGCATATTTGCCCTCGTCCCTTATAGCGGTGGCCACATGGCTATAACCACGCTTACAGCCCGCATCGTGGTGACCAGGTAGCGCCTCACCTGAAGGGTCTTGACCCTAAATAATCGCCAACCACAACCGAGGTTACCACCCTTTGATGGCGTTAGGGTTGGACTTGGGACTCGACCGAGACTAAGACCTTCCCCAAAAGCCGAGCCTTTTTAGGGGGGTTTTCTCTCATCATCATCATGTGCACAGTTCGATCTTTGATGCAACAGTTCATATAAGCACAATTCAATACCTCATATCATCATCTTCATATAACATATAACTTCACTTATAAGGAACATAATCTCATGTCTTAAACAAAACAAACGTAACCCTAGTAACTAGTAAAACAGACGTCTGGTTTCTGTCAGAAATTAGCGATCATAAACTGGAAAGGTCCAAGACCTTGCCCCAAGGTTTTTGATAGTCCTAAGATCATTTTCCACGTCTAAAATTTCAGATTCTGACCTCAACATTACAAAATTTCAATTACCCATTTCCCAAAATTACCGTTTTGCCCCTATAAACGCCCTATTTTCTTTGGAATTTTTGTTCTCAAAAGCCCGATGGACTCAAGACTTGCCCTTAGGGATTTTGACAGTTCTAAACCCATATTTCATGAAAACCAACCCAGTTTTTCAGCCCAAAACACAAATTTCCCGTTTTGCCCTTATTTCCTAAAAACCCCATTTTCTACCTGTCTGCTCAGAAATTCATCGAGGACTCCAAAAATCATAAAACTTGACATTCCCACTCAATTTTTCGTGTAGAATCCAAAAATAACATTAGTTTTTCATGATAAAAGTCTCAGAATACAGGTCCCTTTAAATCGTGTCATATGCCTATTTCTGTCTTAGGCGTTCCTAAATTCTGACAGAATCACAAAGAGCACCAACGGATCCAGACAATCATCAGCCACATATATAAAATCCAAAGTCACATAAAATCCATCCTAACATCATATCTCCTCTAGCAAAAACACATACTTTCATACTCATATTCTCATAAACACAAACCAATCTTATTTCTAACAATTATTCTAACAATATCCAGATCTGCAAAAACTTCTAGATACAAGTATAATCAATTGTCATATTCAAGAATATCACTTAGAAATTAAAACCTAAAATATTCTAACATAACCATAGCACAATCGTCATCATACATCTTAAATCACATAGACAGTGATTATGTCAGTTTGCCCGCGTTTTGTGCTACTGTAACTGGTTCAGGTAGCTTATGTAGACTTTGCTTGGTTGCCTCCAAGATCTTACCCTTAGAATAGAAGGAAGAGAGGTTTTTTCTGAGTTTCTAGGATTGTTTATAAGGTTAGGGTTTAGGAACTTAGGTTAGGTCTTGTGAAGGGAAGTCTCTGAGTTAGGGTTTGGACTGTGTAATGACTGCACGTGCAATTGGACAGAGTTTGGCCAAGGTCTCCAATTTTTCTACTCAAATTCAGACTTTTGGGGGTATTTATAGGCCTTGGGCCGAAATTCCCATGCCCAAAAGGCCCTTGGGCACAATTTACCAAAATACCCTTGCTTATGTCATGCATGACCTAATTAGATGGTGATTCACCACCATGAGTCATCTTTGACTCTTTGACTAGGCCATTTGGCCCTCCTTCTAACCACGCATGGCCTTGTGTCTTGGCCACTTTTTGTGTCCAAGAATTAACGGGCTCTGGTAGATCGATTTTGATCAGGTTTTATCGTTTCCTGTCCTAGTACTTCGCGTATGGTTATTCTAAAAATATTTCGATCATGTCCTTGTGATCTCCTAATTTTTCCTAAGTAATATTCTAGGGTCATTTAGGTAGTTATGAATTCTCGCCGGTAGTCGTACCTTTTACGGATACTTTAGACGCGCGGTTATATTCTGACGACAACAAGGGTTCATTTTAGTGTGTGTAGAATTTTAAGAAAACGACCAGAATTTTTCCTACAGACAAATTTCAATCCCAAGAGTTCATAATTCCAATGGTTCAACCAAACATGGAAATCTGTAAGTATTTATCTAGCGAGATTTTGCTAAGGAAAGAGCGGGATGTTACATTCCTCCCCTTAGAAAAATTTCGCCCTCAAAATTTAGTACTGTACCTGAGAATAGGTCTGGGTAGGCTTTCTCTATATCCTCTTTCAACTCCCATGTTTGTTCCTCTACTTCTTTATTGCTCCAGAGCACTCGTACCATTGGAATTTCCTTGTGCCGCGTTTTTCGAATCTTTTGATCCATGATCCTTTGCGATTGTAATGGTAGGGCGAGGTCTTCTCGTAGCTGAAGATCTTCCGACTCCAAGACATGCTCTAGGATGCATAGTAGTTTCGCAGTTGTGAAACATGGAAGACATCATGGATGTTTGCCAAATTGGAAAGGAGAGATATGCGGTATGCTACCGGTCTGATATGTTCCAGAATTTGGAATGGTCCTATAAAACGAGGATTCAACTTCTTTACCCTTAAAGACCTTCCAATACCAGTTACTGGTGTAACTTTTAAGAAAACATGATCCCCTTCCTAAAACTCGGGGGGCCTCCTTCTCACATCTGCATAGCTTTTCTGACGGCTCTAGGCTGCAAGAAGTCTCTGGCGTACCATTTTTACCATTTCTTCTGCTTCCTGGAGCTCTCCAGGCTCTAAATTTTTATAACGACGACTATCATTCCAGCAGAGGGGAGATTGGCACTTTCGTCCGTAGAGGGCTTCAAAAGGGGGCCATTCCTATACTGGCCTAGTAACTATTGTTATAAGCGAACTCCACGTGCGGTAGTAGCTCGTCCCGATTCCCTGGCGTATCCAACGCACACGATCTTAGCATATCCTCCAAGGTTTGAATAGTCCTCTCAGACTGTCCATCTGTTTGCGGGTGATTAGCGGAGCTTAACTGCAATTTAGATCCATAGGCCTTTTGAAAGGTTGTCCAAAATCTTGAAGTAAACCTTGGATCACGGTCAGAAATGATTGAAGATGGCACTCCATGCAACCTTATTATCTCTTGGACATACAGCTTTGCCAACTTCTCTAGCGAATAATTCATTCTGATCGGAATAAAGTGGGGTGACTTCATGAGTCGGTCCACAATTACCCATATAGCGTCGGCTGCTTTTCTAGTGTGAGGCAGTCCAGAGACGAAATCCATAGCAATACCTTCCCATTTCCAGGTGGGAATTTAGGGAGGATTCAACAACCCGGGAGGTCTCTGGTGTTCAGCCTTCACCTTTTGACATACCAGGCATTTTTGCACCCAGTCTTCCACATCCCTTTTTAAGTCTGGCCACCAAAACATCTTTTTCAAATCATGATACATTTTGGTAGTCCTTGGGTGGATAATAAAGCGACTCTTATGTCCTTCTTGCAAAATCTCCTCTTTTAAACCACACAGGCGCTGACTAAATCGCATCACCCCGTCATCTCCTGTGGTAACTTCAGGGAATTTACCCTCTTCCACTGCTTTCTTGAACTTACACCAAGTGTCTTCCCGAAAACTCGCCTCAGCTTCTCTGATTCTTTGCTAGAAGTCACTAGTGATTTGCAAGTAACACACTCGTATGCTGTCCATTCGAGGCATTACATCCACATTCAGGTTACGAAACTCTTCAACTAATTTCGTTTCTTGCACCATCATCTGCGTGGCGTGCAAGGATTTCCGGCTTAACGTATCTGCTGCCACGTTTGCCTTTCCTGGGTGGTAGTTGAGGCTGAAGTCGTAATCTTTGAGGAATTCCATCCATCTTCGTTGCCTCATGTTGAGTTCCTTTTGATCAAACAGGTATTTTAGGCTTCTGTGGTCTGAGAATACCTCGAACCTTACTCCATACAGATAGTGTCTCCAAATTTTCAATGAAAACACCACTACGGCTAATTCCAGGTCATGTGTTGGATAATTGACTTTGTGAGGCCGTAATTGCCTAGAAGCGTATGCTATTACCTGACGATTTTGCATCAGAATGCAGCCTAGTCCTGCACCAGACGCATTGCAATTAGGGGTGGGAACAGGCCAGGCCTGTTTTGTAAATTTCTGGCCTGGGCCTGGCCTGTTAACTGTGATAGGCTTTTTTTTAGACTGGTCTGGCCTGTTTGGGAAGCCTGGCCTGGCCTGTAGCCTGACAAGCTTGCCTGATTTTTTTTATAATTAAAAAAAGTTGCTACTTTGGCCTGTTATTAAGGCCTGTTATTACGGCCTGTTAATGCGGCCTGTTACACATTTAATAAAATAACATTCACGACCTGTTATTGCGGCCTGTCATTAAGGCCTGTTACACACTCAATAAAATAAAATTCAACAATAATAATCAATCATCTTACAATACCAATAACATCCAAACATCCAAATATGATCTACGTCCAAAACATACAAGACAAATAATATCAAAATACCAAATAAACAAGAATTATTCAATAATCAACAGCATATAAACCAATCAACAACATATAATGAATAAAGTATAAACCAATCAACAGCATATAATGAATAAAGTATAAACCAAAAACCAATCAATTGCATATAAACCAATCAAAAATCTAAATCAACTAGTATTACAATTTACAACGTAGAGCAGTGGAAAAAGAGGACTAAAGCTATTTCCATAATACTTTCAAGTTCTGTTTTTGATAAAATTCAGTGGAAAAAGAGGACTAAAGCTATTTCCATAATACTTTCTGTTTTTTTATTTTTTCATATTCAAACCAATACAACGTAGTTCTGTTTTTGCTAAAATTGATTCTTGATAAAATTAATTATATCAAAGTTGATTTTAGAAGCCATGAAAGACAGAAAAAAACAAAGTGGTGAAATTAGAAGTATATATATTTTGTAGATCTGAAGGTAATGAGAAGCCATGAAAGACAAAAAAATAGAACTTAAATTGAAGCAAACAAATAGAATTTAAATTGAACCAGAAAGCAAACAAATAGAATTTAAATTGAAGTTTATTAAAGTTATTAAATAGCAAACAACCAGAAAGCAAACAAATAGAAGTTTATTAAAGTTTTTTTTTACAAGTTATATCTTAGATCTGTTTTTTACCAACGGACCAGCAAGCAGAAGCGACGAACCAAACAGCAGCAGCAGTATTGAGGGAGGGTACAACAGCCGCACAGAAGCTAGAAGCATATAACGTAATATTGAGATTTGAGGGTATCTGAGAGAGGTGGGGATTCTATTTCTAGGGTTACTTAATTTAAAAAGACTTAGTAAAATTAAAATAATAAAATGTAATTAATAAATATAATTACATAAAATGATACAAAAAGTAATGTTGGTCTAGTGGTTACCATGTTACCTGGTGTGGGGAAGGTCATGGGTTCAAACCCTGCTAGTAGGCAAATGGGATTTTATTTTTTATAGTAAGCATATGGGTATTTTTAAGTAAACAGGTCGTCTGGCCTATTCCCACCCCTAATCGCAATATACCTCAAATGGGGCTTGAGGGTCAGGTAACACCAATACTGGAGTAGTGGTCAACTTTTTCTTTAGTTCGCAAAAGCTGCTCTCGCACTCTGGCGACCATTCCATCATTGCTCATTTCCTGGTGAGCTTAGTTAAAGGCAATGCAATTTGTGAGAATCCCAGATGAGTCTTCGGTAGTAACCAGCCAAACCTAGGAAACTCTGGATCTCGGTAACTGAAGTTGGTCACTCCCATGCTTTGACTGCCTCCACCTTTGCTGGATCCACCGCCACTTGGTGCTTTGTCACTACATGACCAAGGAATTGTACTTCTTTGGTCCAAAACTCGCATTTGGAAAGCTTGGCATATAATTTCTTTTCTCGCAAAATCCCCAGAATTAATCTCAAGTGCTTGGCATGCTCTTCTTCACTCTTCGAGTACACCGGTATGTCATCAATAAACACGATGACGCACTCGTCCAAATAGGTACGAAAAATCCTATTCATGTAATCCAAGAATATAGCCGGTGCATTTGTCAATCCAAATGACATTACGGTAAACTCGTAGTGCCCATAGCGAGATCGGAATGCCGTTTTGGGGATATCTTCTTCTCGCACCCGTATCTGATCGTAACCCGATCGCAAATCTATTTTGGAGAAAACTTGGGCACCTTTCAACTGATCTAACAAATCATCAATCCTATGCAGCGGATATTTATTCTTTACCGTTACCTTATTAAGCTGCCTATAGTCAATGCACATCCTCATGGTGCCATCCTTTTTCTTCACAAACAGAACTGGCGCTCCCCAAGGTGATGCACTGGGTCGGATGAACTTCTTCCCCATCAACTCCTCCAATTTCTTCTTCAACTCTTGTAGTTCTAATGGGGACATTCAGTAAGGTGTGATAGAGATGGGACCTGCTCCTGGCACCAGGTCAATCGAGAACTCCACTTCCCGTTTTGGAGGAAACTCCGGAATTTCATCAGGAAACATATCCGGATACTCCCTTACGACGATAATGTTTTCGACCTCCGATTTTACTGCAGTAACCCCTAAAGATGTTAGGAAGATGCATTCCTGATTCCCCATCGGGCAACAATACAGCACAGTCGGCTCCCCTTTTTGATCCGGCATACTGGCATCGGCTGGAGGGAAGATCATTTGCTTCTTAGCACAATCCAAGACCACCTGATTGGCATTCAACCAATCCATTCCTAGGATTACGTCTAATCCCACTAGGGGAAGACAAATCAAATCCGCTTCCACCAGCTTCTCCTGCGCTTGCAGTGAGCACTTAAGACACGCGCGACACGTGGATACTGGTGGTGTCGTGGGTATAGATACACTCAACGGGTAGGGAAGCACTGTGAAGGGCAGCTCTACCTCCTTCGCAATATCTTCGGATATGAAGGAGTGTGACGCTCCGGAATCATATAAAATGTTTAAACACTTGCCCTTGAGCAAACACTTACCCTGAAGTAGCCCTTCTTCCTCTTTTACCTCGTCTGCCGCCATGGTAAATACCCTGTTTTGATGTTGTACTGGGGGTGGAAAAGTTAGGCAGGATCTGGTATAATGTCCCTCTTTGCCGCATCGGTACCAGGCGTTTTGGCATTCCCTCTTTGTTCGGCATTTCGGACATACTGCTGCCTTGTGTAACATCCCGATTTTTTTTCCTTAGAGAAATATTCGTAAACATAAATAATTAATTAATTTTCTAAGCATGATTAGAGAATTAAGATGGAAAATTTTAGTTAAAATATCCCTAGGAATTTAGAGGTGTCGCAGTAGAAAATTGGGCAGACAACCGAACAGTCGTTATTCGCCGATGAAATTTGGCACGCAAAACGGTATCCGTGAAAATAATCTCCCGGAGAAAAATTCACAAACACCTTTAAATATTAATACCCTTAGGTAGGTGGGAATTAGGGAATCGCGACGATTCAAACGGAATATTTTTCGGACGACCGTACGCGACGCACCGAGACTGCGAGCGATAAAACACGAGCGAACCGGGATCGAGAGAAAATAAAATCTCAGCAGCTGCATGGTGAAGGGCTGCACGGTTTTGAAGGGGTTTTTGGGTCAAAAATATCCCTTAAATTAAGCTTCCAAACATCTCATCACCATACCTTCTCACATCATAAACCATACCCATGCCCATACTTCCCACTATTCATTACATTTAATTAAATCCAAAAAATCAATCAATTTTCTCCCCATTTTAGCTCTCCAAAACCGAGCTCTCCCCCAAAAATCTCAAAGAAATTTTCATCATCTCCAAGCCTCCATAACCACACCTCAAGCCAAGCTCAAGGAACACCACTTTGTCTCCAAGAAAGCAAGCATTCTTGCCACCCTCATTCACCTCCCAAGAACTGTATACACACACCCAAATTCTCCTCCTCTTAGTTTCATTTTCCTACACTCACAACCAAGAGGAAC
>QANU01026539.1:0-14948 GCA_003254905.1 Nissolia schottii | reverse complement strand
AATTAGAATACACTGATAGTGTAAATGAGTATTACACTGTCATCCAATCATATACTGACACATTAACAAAAATAGTTAATGACACATCAACAAAAATAGTTAACTATCACACCTATTACTTGAATGGTAATTTAAATAAAATAATTTGATTGGGTGATTGTATAAAGATCTTTACACTATCGGTGCATCAAAATTAAACTCTTTAAATAGTATGAAAAACGTTTTTGTATGGTAAAACTACAAAAAAAGGTATGAAATAATAATTATTTCTAGGTTTAAATATGTTTCAGGTCCCCAACAAAAGTCTGAAATTTGGTATAGGTCCCTAAAAAATTATTTTTTTGGTCTTGCTCCAAACATATTATAAATTACTTAGTTTTAATCCTTGTTAATAATGAGAATCTAGTTTTAGTCCTTGCATTAGGCGAACTCGTCGGACCATTGAGAACACTCCTAAAAGGAAAGAGCACCTTCGAATGGGTGTCGAAAAAGTAAAGCATGTACTTACTTCATCTCATAAGATGGTACCACCACAAGCAGGAACTCCAACCTCTCATAAAGGTTTACATTACAGTCGGGGATGAAGCAGTGAGAGGACTGATAACCCAAGATAGGGAAGGACACGAAAAACCAATTGGATATGTCAGTTAGGACTGATAATCAAAATGATGGGTATATATGATGGGTAATCATGTTCCCTTCTACTAACAATGAGGCGGAGTACGAAGCTCTCATCCTGGGACTTAATATAGCTCAAGAATTGAGGGTTTAGAGAATTCACGTCAGAGGAGATTCAAATCTGGTAATCAAACAAGTACAGGGCAACTACGGCGTGAAAGAGAGACGAATGGCTATTTGGTGTGAAAAAGTCTAAAACCTGATGAACATTCTTTAGAATGGAACTTTCAAAAATTTCCCGAGATTAGAGAAAAAGCATGAAAATGCCTTCGCAACCCTTGTGGGACAAGTAAACGAAGGCCATCTGAAAGAGTTTCAGACAGTGCAAGAGCCTAACAATGGAGGGGAAAAGGCCATATTGAAGAACGCCCCTGTATGACCAATTAAGGGCTATGGCTATCACCAAAGGAGCCATGGACTTCGAAATGGTGAAGGATTGCTGATTAAGTGTATAAATGAAGTGGAAGGAAGGGCCAGGGTTGTGCCAACGATCACAGACATGGGGCATCTTGGCCTCAAATGAGCAAGGTACTGGGGGAGATACATCAAGGGATAAGTTCGTAGGCATCAAGGTGGAAGGAAACTATGGCTAGAGCTTCTAAGAGCCGGCTACAATTGGCTTAAATTGAAATAAGACGCTATTGAGTGGGAAAAGAATTACCCTTAGTGCCAAAAACTATCAAGAAACATAGGTTTATTGACATTAAAGTATAGGATGGAGTGCCTAAAGTAACTCAGAGTGGGCCCTCGTAGTCAAAATGGTCAACTTTTGGGCCCCAGCAGCAGTGCATGACACCAGCTCTCACTGAGACCAATGTAATTGCGCTTTGGTATTGCAATGGCTCTAGGTTCCTAGTGCAGTTGCGCTAACTCAGCGCAACAGCGCTCTGACCAACATTCAAAAAACCACAAAGCTAGTTTTAGAGAGTTAGAGTGTTATTCTGCCCTATAAATAGAGTCTTACCTCATGAGTCTTAGCATGCATTAGAAAATAATATTATTTTCTCATAAGTGCAAGTGAGGGTCCCTCCAAGAGTGGACCTTTGCAAAGTTTAAGTTTTCATCTTTAGGAAGTGTCGAAGCTCAAAGGCAATTGCTCGAGTGCTCATGAGTGGTAAGTCGTCTTAGCCTCCTTGTGTTTTTCTTTCAAAGTTTTAGCGTTTCTGGCGACTGCACCAGTGCAATGGTGCTACCATAGTGACATGGAGTTGGGTTTGCCAGGGCAATTGTGCTTTAGGGGCACATGTTGTGCCCAGTTGCACTAATTCTCTTTCAATTATGTTGTTTATTTGATTCCATGTGTTATTAATTCCTATGTATGTCTTCGTGTCAGTTCAAGAACGTTGTTCGGAGGTTTGCAGGTCTTCACAGGTTGCGGCACCGCTTTCACAAGCATTGCAGGTGAGTGGATTGTGGGTCATGGCTTATTTTAACCATTATTCTATGTTCATGCATATTATTAAGCATATATAGAAAATAAGGATTTTGAAAGATTGTTTTACGAAAATGTTTTATGTTTTATTCTATTTGTGAGAATCATATTTATGAACATATGAACATGTTTATGAAATTGTTTACGAAAATGTTTATAAAATCATTTACGAAAGAATTTTAGAAATTAATGAAAATCTATTTAGAAAAGCCATGAGATCAACATGTTGCATGTGTATGTTCATGGATTTCAAATGTTATGATCATGTCAATTATTTTAGTTATTAGTTGCTTGTTATCAGTCACCAGTTATCATGTTCATATTATCATATTTAAAATGTTTTCATGAAAGTGAGATATAGGATATAACTGTAAGTCAACAACAACCTATGTTGACCTTGATATACTTTGTATGATTGTCACGTAGAATAGATTCAGACATATAGAATAATTAGGGTAAAACCGTAAATCCTGAACATATGTTATGAATCATATAGATTAAGGATATGGCTGTGTTGTCTAGCAAACAACATCATCGTTATAGCCAGACTGTATGGGATTCGTCTATATAGATACCTCTCCAATTGCTATTAGTGTTGAATGTTTTCATGAACTCTTTATTTATTTATTTATTATTATGATACTATAATATTTTTTGTTGTATAGTATTATTATATGCATTGCATATGTGCGTCCATATTTTGAAATGTCTTGTGGGAGTTGTTGGTGATTGCTTGCTCACTAAGGCTTCCCCTAGAGTTCTCACCCCTCAACTCCCCTTCCAGGTATACGTGAAGTTGTAGCAGCAATTTCATGGAGGTCATGGTCAATTGCAACGATGTCAGGATTCTCGAGTAACCAGTCACCTCAAGGTGAAGCTATCCTTAGGATCATGTTAATGTTTTATTTTATTTTATAATTTTGTTAGTGTTTAGAGCGCTCCAATTGTATACATCCAAGATCTTTGGACTGGTTCCATACTTTACATGTGTATTAATGTTTATGTTTTCAAAGAATTATAAGGGTCTATGTTTATTCAGAAAAGGGAAGTTTAGTTATTTTTATTTGAATTTAAAAAGCATGTTTTTAAATAAAAGGCGTTTAAGAGAATTTCGTAAAAGAACTAGTCCTTGATGTGCCGGTCACAATTTTTGGGACATGACAAAAACATGGAAACCTGATCCATGCCCCAAGTGTAGGATTTCATAGTCTCAAAACCTCTTACCCATTCCATATGTGGTCCCTAAACTTTGTAGGATCTACCACTCCACCATCATAAGGTAAACAGTGGATCTTGGTGGCCACCGAGAATTTTACGGAATCAGTAGAAGCTACGACACTAAGAGAAGCCGACACAAAAGTTTTGGTGTGCTTCATCAAAGAAAACATCATTTGCGAATTTGGCCTACCACAAAGAATAGTGTCAGACAATGACATGAACTTCATAGACTAAAGGGTGGCAAATGTGCTCAAACAAATCATCCCCTTACCACCCTCAAGCAAACGGATAAGTTGAAATGACAAACAAAATTCTGATTCAATCCTTACAAGGATAGTGCATGATGCACCAAGGGATTGGATTGAATACTTGTCGTTGGCCTGGGTTGCTGGTTTTGTGCTTCCTGTCGATACCTCTCCACGAACATCCATAGCGATGGCGGGACGGAAGGACTTCTTGGTGTTCTTGGGTGGCATTTGGTTGAACATGGGAGGAGATCGTCGTCATCCTAGTGTGGGGATATCGTAGTTCCCCACGGACGGTGCTAATGTACCGAAGTTGAGTTCCTCTAATGAGGGTTAGACTTTGGATCTCCTTGGTTGGGATGCTAGGCGGCGACGTGGGTACTTACAAGCACTCCGAAGCCCAAGTTAGAGTTTATAGGAAATAGGGTTAGGTTATCTAGGAAAAGTCTTGATTACGTACCTCGGTGGTAGGTCCTTTTATATCCGTGGAGCAGCTCCTTAATCCCCTAGGTTAAGTGAGTGGCCCCCAATAATTTCTCCATGGACCCGAGTTCGTGGTCTGGGTGAAAACGGGTTGGGCTTCGGGCCCATAATAAGTGGAGGCCTTTTGAGGCCCACTCTGGCTTCTTGTAAGCTAGTCCGTAACAGATATTTTACATCGTCGCTGGAAAAAAAAATAATCTATAATTTAATTGTTAGTTTATTTTACATTTCAATAAATTTATTTTCAGGATGATATATGAAATTAATTAATTTAAAAAATGAGTTAAATGCAACATTTTGATCTTATTTTAAAATTACGAGTTTATAAGATTTTCTAAACAGTCCTACTATTTGTATACCTTAAAGAAAGTCATCCCAAACATTATCATTGAACATTTTTTACATGTCTCGTGCATATGTGGATTTAATATTACTATAAAATAGATAAATAAACATTATTACCTAACATTTTTGCATATTTGTGCACGTGTGCATTTAATATTGCTTGTTTTTTGTGCTTTATAATATTTATTTTTTCTGTTTAGGCGGCTATTAGGTGACTATTTTTGAGGTGTACAAATAATATTTTGTTTCTAAACACACTTCATTATCCAAACTTCATTAATATGAGATTATTCTACATTCTTACTTGAAACATAATGTTTTAAAGTAAGGTTCTAAAATATCCCTCAAGGAGACATGAGAGGGTTCTGCCTTGTAGAATTAGAAGGAGCCATAGTACGAAGAAAAGAAGATGAAGAATTAGGGTTGAGTGCCTCCTTTTTTTAGTTTTGGTTGTCCTCCTTATTATCGTATTTCTCATTATTTTTATATTTATCTCTATAATGGACTGAACATTTCGTGACCTACAAACAAACAGTTTTCTTTTTTTATCTATATATTGTTTTTCCTCCGAAACACGCAACAAATTAAATGGTCTTATTCGTGGATTATTAATAATTATCATTGAGTCACCTTTGTCGGCCACACATATTTACAAATAAACAAAATCAAATCAAAATATTTTCATTACCTGCTCTGATATTTGTAAACTTTATCCAGAAGACAATGAGTTTTCTCTTATATAGATTAAATCAAATAGAATTTGTTGCGTGCATTGCCTTCGAAGGTGCAGAGGCCGTGGCCTCATTTGATTAAAGGCATTGAAGGGCTAATGGTATATACCCTTCAATATTCTTCATATCTCTCGACTGTAAATTAGCGTGTATCATTAGATGCTCAAATTTTGGTCTTCTTCTCAAAAACCATCTCCCCCCCCCTTAAGATAATGAGAAAACATAATTTTAATGGTTTTATANTTTTATTTTTTGTTTTAAAATTTTGTAGATAAATTAAAGAAACATTAAATTAGCATAATTATTTTGATTAGATTACCTTTTTCTCTCTCTTTTTAATTTTTGCTATTTTTCTTTTTCTTAAATTATCTCTTTATTCTTCATGTATTACTACAAAAAAAAAATTGACCTAAGACCACATTTTTTTTTATTTATAAGACTTAAAATTGTGTCCTTTGGTATAAAAAGGAAACACTTTTATTGACTAAAGACTACATTTCATAACCCAAGGTCACCATCAATTAGGCAACGCATTAACAAAAGTAGCCTTAGTTTCATAATTGTTGTGTTTTTATTGTGAATGTTAAAGTCTCACATCAATTAAATTTAAATTAAATAAAGAGTATATATTTGGGAAGACGCATAAACTCATTGACTTAAGGTTTTGAGTCAAAAATATAGTGTCTAATCAGTTTTTATGTCTCATTTAGCACATTGGTTTAGTCTCTTCGATTTTGTGCTCATTCTCACTGCTTTATATCCAACGATGATACACTACAAGTTATGCTATAGTTTTAAAGCTAATGTATCACTTTCATGAGGTGGTCTAATTGAGGGTAACCTTAGGTATTTTGAAGTGTAACTTTTGGTCAATAAAAATGACGCATTTTACATCTAAGGGCACACTTTTTAAGTGTAGTTAATAGCAAATTGTAGCCTTAGAAATTTTTGTAATAAAGAAATTTTTGTAATAAAATGTAGTCTTAGGCCAAATTTCTTGTAGTGTATTAAAAGATAAGGATAAAATTAGAAGGAAAAAAAACATTTGATGTATTATTTTATCAAATAACAAATAATATTACAAACATGGGGTGAGCCAAGTTCACCGGCCTTGGTCTCATAACTAGTGGTCTTGAATTTGAGGTCTGAAAATAGAAAAAATCTTTTCTGAGAAATTCTTATCCCATTCAAAAGTCTATAGTCGGGTTGAACCATGTTGGTCCGGTTTTTAGTAATAGAGTTCGAACATCAATAGTATCGGGATAAAGAAAAAATAACAAATAGTGCAGGGTAAACTTTTTTAAATGATAAATAATAATAATAATAATAATAAGGTTTTCTAAGACAATGTCTTAGAAATATTTGTTAAGAAACCTAGAACAAATACATTTCATTAAAAAAAAATTTAATGCAATAAAAATATTAAAAATCCTGAATTATTTTGATTAAGGAAGCAAAAAAATCATGTAATAACAATAAAACTTAACATGCGGATCATGCTTCTTTAAAACAGAAGTGATTTCAGGTCTTCATGCCTGTTTGGTCCAGCTGTGTAAATGGAGACATGCAATTGGTAAGAACTTTTCTTGATCCAATGCAACGTGTGAAGACAACTTTTATACGATAATGAGTAATGTAAATTCTAAGGGATACCCAGGGGTGGGAACCGGCTAAGCAAAGCCTAAGCTTGACCTACTAACTGTTATAAGTCAATTTATTCACAAATGTTCATTTGTGTTTACTATTTTAAACTTGAACTCAAGACCTCTGTCATTCACAATAATGCCGTATCCACTAGACTAGCATCACGTTTTGCAACATTTTATGCAATCGCATTTATTAATATAATTTTATTATTTAATTTTTCTTTTTAAAGAAACCCTAATCTAAAGAGTTCCTATGACTCTCCTACACTCACACTCTCATCTCATCTGAATAATGTGAGAGAGCTTTGCTGGCATTTTCCTTTTTGTTTTTTGTTGGTAAAATGTCATATATCAGTGATAGACCTGCCTGTGTATTTTTTTATCATAAAAAATAAAAAATAAATATTGAATAAAATAAAATAAAATAAAATATGCAATTTTTAATTTTTCAAAAATAATCATAACAAAGTATTATTTTTGTTAATAACTTAATTTCTTAATATAATAATATTCTAAAGTAAAAAACTAATATATATATATATATATATATAAAGGTATTTCTTGAGAGAAGGGAGAGAGTTTAACTGAATATATAACATTTACTATATAATAAGCAAGAGTGTATAAATTCAATATGATCAAAAAGAAATTTTCAATAAAGAATTGAAACTCTAAAGTTGCAAGCTGCTGGGGTATGCCCATGAAGAAACAGATCAAAAGACAAGTCTGAGCAACGTGAATATCCTTTATGTGAGAGGAAAATCAAATTTTCATCAATTGATTTTTATCATTAAGAAACCAAAGTCCATGTCCCAAAAAAGTTTACTCAACTTTGTTATGTATATCACCAATTCTCTTACTTAGTATGTGATAGTAAGATCATAAACAGAATATATGGCATTTGACCAACAAGAAACAAAAAGGAAAATGCCAGCAAAACTCTTTCACATTATTCAGATGAGATGGGAGTGTGAGTATGGGAGAGTCCTAGGGACTCTTTAGATTATGGTTTATTTAAAAATAAAAATTAAATAATAAAATTACATTAATAAATATGATTGCATAAAATGTTGTAAAAAGTAATGCTAGTGTAGTGACCTTTTTACTTAAACAGGCCTGGCCATACCCCCCCTCTTTGATGTATGTAGGTCTCCAACTTTTTATATTGTACTTTAAAATTAACGTATTTGGATACATTAGATATGTTCATTTATAAATGTATAATTTTTTTTGTTTATTTTAAGTGTCATTTTGATCAAATGCACGGATATTAAAATATCTAAAATACAAAATAATTTAAAAAATAAATTTACTAAAGTACCATTATTTAATTTTATTAAGGTGTTTCATAATGAAGAGAGAAATGAAGATAGTATGAAAAAAAATTATTTTCAAGACTAATAAATTAAAAGGACAATTGTAAACATAACAATAAATTTTTTCATGAGAAAAAAGAATGACAAATAATTTAAACAAGAAATTTTTTTGGGCTAAAGTGTCAGTTAAAATAGACTAGAGGGAATCATAAAATTAAAGAGCCCAACATTAAAATATTAAAGTAAAGAGAGAGTACAAGATGAGAAATGATACATTCTTCCAATAATTTTCCAAACATTGTCCTAATTACTAAAAGTAGATACAATTAATGTTTTTGAATTTTAAAAAGTAATTAGTTCTTAATTTATTTAGTAGTTAATTAGAGAATAAAGTAAAAAACTTGTCCTATTGTGGGTTTAGGTTAAAATCAGATAAAAACCCATACGAGTTAGGAGTTAGGGTTCAATAAGAACCCACCTTAACCGAACTTGCACCCCATATATTTATATTTTTTGAATGTATTTATCACATAATAATAATTACTATACCCTAATCAAAATCAACACTTATATATGAAAAATAGATAAATAAAATTCTCGTTATGATACCCCTGCCATTTAGGAATTTTAGTTAGGTTGGATTAAATTAGTCAGATTCTTGATAATTAAAAGAACTTAGATATTGATGATTCTGTTAAGAATAAAAATAATCAACATATTTGACTCTTCCCCTTTTCTCCCCTTCACCTTTACTCTTACTGTAGTAGTTGATACTTATGTTAGACATTGAGTGTTAATTTGTTGATCGATCTCCAAAAGAATTATGTTAAAATATTTCTTAACAAAGATTCTTAACTAGTTAATATGAATTGAATTTCTTTGCAACATGTACGTTTTGGTATCTTAAAGTCACACTTTGAATAAGTTGACATGCTATTGTGTAAGTTTAAAGGATTTAAAAAAAAAAAGTANGACTTTTAAAAAAAAAAAAAAAAAGTAGAATGCATGGGCAGAGAGGAACTAAGTTTAATTTTTATTTTTTTGAATGGGGTGTATATTTTCATTTTGAAAACCTAGGAATAGGGTAGGATGAGTTCTACTTTATTCAATAGTCCGTTCAATAGGGTGCAAGATGAGGTAGGGTTGAACCAATACTCGCACCTAACTGTCCCACCACCCCTATGGGTAATTTACATTGAAAGGAATTTTGGGTTTTCATTGGAAAGCTTTGTATATATTTATCCCTTTCGAAAGAAAAAGATGAAAAGATTAATGATTTAACTCGCCTATTCATTCAAAAGATGATAAATAGAGTTTAATTTTTATACACTATCAATGTAATTTTTTTTTTTTGGTCATTGAATCAAATTTTCATTTATGCATTGTCTTTAAAGTAATGAGTGTGAAAAGTCAAAGATATTATTTGTTTATATAACAAGATTTGATTGACTGATAATATATAAAAAAAATTTACATTATAGTACATTGTACATAGAAATTAAACTCTAATAATCACATCTTTTATACAAATGAATTTTGTTAACAATTTGAATATTTAACATTTGTCAAATATAATATTCATTTCTTCCATGGAAATCGTATGGCGGTCTAGTCCCAGCTTGGACATATTAAATAAAAAAAAATGAAATCAGAACACACACAATTAACAAGGAAGACGCCGAGTGGAGCGTTTGGTTTGCGGCATATGTTTTCATTTTTAGAATATTATTTTCAAGAATGTTATTTCCAAGAATGCACTATGAAGATATTTGGTTGCGAATTAAATTCTTAGCAACATTTCCCAATAATATGATATTCTTAGAAACACAATAATGTATGCCAATGGTGGTCCATCCCTGTCAGACATCAATTGGCGGTGTTTCGTCATTGATTGTCTGTGTTCCATCACTAATTGGTGGTGTTTTGATGCCTATCGTCAGTGGTCCGTCGCTGGCCGTCAGTTGTTTGTCGCTGATCAACGGTGGTTCTTCACCGGTCGGCGGTGGTCCATCGCTAATTGACGGTGGTTTGGTGTCGATCGATGGTGGTCGCCAATGATGGTCGCCCAATGATGGTGATGATTACCAAGGATATACAGTTTGAGAGCAATTCAGTCTTTTCACATTTTAAAATATTTCATTTTCATGAGAATCTAACATTCTGATGTGGAAGATGAGATTAAAAATGAGAGAAAATAGGAGTGGCGGTGTGGTTTCACGCATGGGAATCAAACTTGCCTAGTAATGTTTTTTTTTTTAATCCGCGAACCAAACATGGGAATCATGGATCACCATGTTCAGATTCCCAAGAGTATTGATATACTTCACGAACCAAATACCCAGAGTACATTAGGGGTGTTGGCTTCTGTGATCCCTTTAACTCTAGGAGTGTAATACGCCTTGTGATTTAAATCCTTGTAGTTATGTTATAATGTGAATCAACGTACTAAATTACTTGTAATTTATTGTAATTATTATTTTTAGTCATACTTCATAAATATGATTAAATGCATTTTATAAGTAATAAGATTTTATCTATATAATGCTCAAAGAAAATTATTTAATTTTGTAGTCACCTAGATAAAATTTTGTCACTCTTAAACTACAATTAACTACATTTTTTAATTTAATAATTCCATATCCTCTTATGAAACTTCTACAAATTCTTCTGCCTAATAAAGAAAGAGCTTAATTTCTATTCACTGACAATATAAAGTATTTTTATATTGTCAACCAATCAAATCTTGTCACATTAGCATAAATAGTTAACTTTCTCTCTCACTTTTTTAAAAGTCATGCATATCAAAAGATTTGTTTGGATGACAATGTAAAAAATTTTACATTGTGGGTGGATAAAAATTAAACTCATTAAATAATTATTATTATTATTATTATTATTATTAAATGTTATTAATGTGGATGTCCATATACTAATTCAATTAGTATATGATTATATAGATATATGTTGATATTATAAACATATTATAGAGATTTGATATGATCTTATGTACTCTCACTCTTAGATTATAAGTAGACCTTTGAATACTCATTGTATAACACATTTGAGATGATTAATAGAATAAAGCTCCCTCTCTTGCTTCTCTATTCTTTCTCTCTTCTATTTCTGTTACTTCTCTTATTATTTCATAATAATTATTTATTAATTTTAAAATTTTAAGACATTTATTGTATTTATCTTTTTTACTTCATTTAGCATGTAGAAAAATTTGTAAGAGAATATAACATTATTCTTTTAAGTTTTGAAAGTGACTATAGTATTTGTCACTTTTAAAATGTATTTTACCACAATTATGAAATATAACTAAACTGAAAAATTATTACATTATATCACAAGCGAGTTAGTACATCGATATACCTTATAATATACTCCATATGTTCTGTTTTATCTGTCCAAAAATCAAACAATACACATACCAACAAACAAAAACATGTGTTGAAAATAAATTAAATGAATTTACAGAATTATCCTTGTATTGAAAAAAATAAAATAAAAAACCTACCACTCAAGCTGATTGGGTCTCTCGGTGAGAGTTTCAGGCTGTAACGAGGCCTATAACAAGGTGATCCTTTCTCTCACTATTTATTCGTTGTTTTTACGGAGGCTTTTTCATGTATGATTTCTGTTAGAGATAATAATGAGGGGGAATTTCAGGATTTGGGAATATGCCACCGCCTCCAATGGTCTCTCATATATATATTTATATTTTTTTGCAAATGACGGTTTGTCTTCTTTAAGGCTTCTAAGATGAATGGACATGTTGAAATGTATGTTTTAGAAATACTGCCTCTAGCTAGCTAGGCAGATCATAAATTAATTTCAAAATGTCTTCCGCTATATTTAGCTACCTAGCCCAAATGTGGGCAGCACCGGCCTTAAAGGAGAAGCTGTTGAATATTTGCAATATCCAACAAGTTTCTTTGACGGAGAATTATTTGGCCTCGATCCATCCCCACCATGGTTAGCATGCCAATTGTTTCAATCTCTCAAGGACCGTGTGTGGAATAGGGTGCAAGGTTGGAAGAAGAAAACTACTCTCTCCAATGGTGGAAAGAATTAATATTTTAAATAAAGTTGTGGCCCCAGCCCATCCCTTCCACCGTACACTATGGGATGCTTTAAGATTCCAGCAAACTCTAACTAATTAATTAAGGAGCTCAGTCGGATGATGGTGGCTCAGTTTTGGTGCGGGTTCTGGAAGCGATGTTAGGAAGATTCACTAGATAGCCTATGTTTATTGATGGGCAAAGGAAATGGAAAAGGAGCCTTATTGAGGCGAATTTTAATCTCATTAATTTCATTAGGAGAGACTCTTTATTTTGGTTTCCAGAGACAAAAGGAATATTCACAGTGAGATCAGTGCATAAGATTTCGTGAAATTTAATCATTCAGACCAAGATTGATTTAGGGTTTGCTGCTGGCAATGACAAATTTTCAAAGCTCAAAGCACACAAGGAACTATATATGGAGCCTGAAAATTCAATAGAAATTGAGAATTTTTACCTTGCGAGTATGCCGAGATATAAGTGTAACTAGCTTGCTAAATGGGCGACGCTTAATTTTGTTGATGTTTGGGTTGAGGAGCCTCCTCAATTTTTGGCTTCCTTCCTTAATTTTATATGATTTATCAGTCTCATACAATTAACAATTTCCATAAAAGAAAAATGAAAAACAAACCTATATTAATATAATTAATGCTGCACTTAGTATCTTTCTTAAAACTTGAAAATGGATGTGTCCAAGGGGCACAAGATAAATAAATGATATATGAAAAAAGTTAAAAAATTTAGAATTCAAAAATTGAAAATGGGCAGTTTCGCTTCATATGATCAGAAATGAGTACTATAATGGTCAAAATAATGTGACTAAATAGCAATTACACTTGTTCAAAGCCTTCATTAATAATAAAGATTAAATGGGATAAGTGGAAGAAAATAATTAATTAATGTTACCTAAATATTATGAAACCCTAAAAAATTAAATTTGGACAGATAAAGGAGAAGGGGAGAGTAAGGTGTTAGATCAAAGGGTGCATCATACTCCTAGAGTTAAGGGGAACATGGTAACCTCCGCCTATATTTGGAATCCTAGCTTCTCCTCTCATCTTTCATTTAATTCGGTGCCTTTAGAGTTTAGTGGCCTTCATCCACTTTTGTCTCTCCATTTACCCACAGCAAAATCAAATTAATGATCTTCGGTAAAGATTTTAAAGAGTTAACTAGTGCTTGACGGCTACCACAGATAGCATTCTTTCACGTGATGACATGGACTCAAATAATATATTACAGAGACTTAAGAAGTTTACCGACATGTGTTTGGAAAAATGGCAAAATTAAACTTATTTTTAGTAATGTTTATTTCAAGTTGTAATCAATTTTATTTTATGTTTGGAACATCGACTAAAAAATAATCTTAGAATAGTCTACTTCATTTGAATTACTCCTGTATAATAAAATTACTAAAAAGTGTATGAAATTTACAGGGTAAATTACACTTTCTTTTATGTGTAAATTACACTAATGTCCCTTAAGATATATCAATATTACATTTACTCGATCTAGTTTGCAAGTTAATACCCATCTCCCATATTTGTTCAGGGTTTGTATATTAACCTCTCTTAAGCTCTAAATTCTAACATTTAAAATATTAATAAAACACATAAAATGATTACGTTACCCTTAATTAATTATGGGATGAATGTAAAAGATTTGCGGAATATGGACTTTTTATCCTTAAAGGTGACTTTAAAATTTTAAAAGTTATTTGGGGAGGTGAGTGTAAGGTGACTAATATTGATGTATATAAGAAGTCGGAGCAATTTATCTTTATTTAAATCATAAAATATTTGATAATTAGAGTTAATTTGAAAAAAAAAAGTCTAATAATTCATTAGATACATTTTATGAATGGCAATTAAGTATCGTAACTAAATTGCTCTTGGTAGTTCAGTCATTGATAACCAAAGTTATTCTTTGATAAAAAATCACTATGAGTCAGACTCATTAGAACTTGATAAATCTATTTGTGCTTTTGTCGTTAAGGTAGAAAATTGAACTAATGATTCTTTTTCTTTATTATCAATTGAAATATATTGTTCAAGACTTAGAATTCTATTTTATTATCAATCTAATCACCATTTGTTTCTTATCAAGGAATAAAATCACTTTATTTGTATGACTTAGATGTGTCATATTTTTGAAAAGAGTGGTTCAGTTGATAAAATTTAATATGATATTTATGAGATCAATGACATTCAAATATTTCTTATGATTTAACCCCTTAATTTGTTTACAATAAAAAAATATATAAAAAGGGTTACAATAATTTTGAGAAAAGAACTTAAATTTATATACACACGAACAACTTTACTTATTTAGTTTCTTTTCTCCAACCAAGTTTGACTTTTTTTAAAAACAGCTTTTGATAGTTAGCGCCATTTCAAGGGAACAAAATAATATTATGAAGCAAGACAAAACATGTAGAAATGGGAGATAGGGAAATATATTCAGCATTATAAGACCTTATAAAGAAAAAAGCAACTACCCACTAATAATTAGGAATGTTGTTCGATGTGTTAGATCATCTCCACAAAGGATCAAAAAATTTTAAAGAATGCGTTGAGGCTGAAATGATTAAGTCTCAAAGCCTTGTGTGGTTGAATGTTTCAACTTGGTGAAATTCTACCTACATTATGTTAGAACAATGGAAAATTTGAAAAGACACTTGATAGACTTTATGATCAAGAATCAGATTTTTAGGAAATGGTTTGGGGAAGGTGATAGGTGTATTTTGTACCCTATTTTATTATTCTATAATTGAACATTGTATATTAAAAA
>QANU01026535.1:0-14079 GCA_003254905.1 Nissolia schottii | reverse complement strand
GGTTCATGAACAGGCACCTCTGCCTATATAAGGTTGGAACTCATGCAGAACAAAAAGAGAACTCCAGAACTCAATTCTCACTTTCATATTCACAAAGTTCTGATCAAATATCAATGGTGTTTCAATCCAAATCTTAAGAAAGCCCTTTGAGCCTTAACTGTTATATCATTTGTGCTTTCTATTCAGGATAATCCAACCCTGAGTTTTAGGATTGGCAAAGCCATTGTATTACTTCTTCCTACAACTGTGATTGTTGTTATACACTGTAGTGTTCAGTGTGGTTTTGTTAATCACCGTAGTGTTCGGTGTGGTTGTTCTGATATTCACCGTAGTGTTCGGTGAAGGTACTGTGTAACCAAGGGAACGGGTTTGTTCTCTTGTAGTTGTCGGTGTAAGTGCCTCGGTTGTGAGGTTGTACACAACACAAGTTTACATAGTGGAAAAAACCCTGAATCAGAATAGGGTACTGGACGTAGCCTTCGCTGGTTGAAGGTGAACCAGGATAAATTCTCTGGTGTGATCTTTCTAATCCATACACTCTTTATATTCAGCAATTTACAATTTCCGCTGCTTTAACATTATTATCTATTTAGTTAATTGTTGGGTCTGTTTCATAATTTGGGAATTAGGGTTTCATAACATCCACCATCGTTCAAAGAATCAAAATCCGTCAAAAACAAGAGAAACCTAATTCACCCCCCTCTTAGGTTGCTATCTAGAGTTACACTCCATTCTTCATGGGATTATTCTTTATTATTTATGCTTGCATGCATCTTCAAAATATATGTAAAACCTACAAAATATGGGGAATTCATTAGATAATTCGTTAAAACATAAGCAAATAAGTGCCTTATTGAATGGTCAAAATTGCATAAATTAGGCACTTAACAATCTTCATTCAATCTTATTACACGTAGGCGTATACTTACATCCTTATTTATGCTCTTACCTAGGTCCTAACCCAATTTGTATTCTGTGCATGTATCCTCCATAAAGACTTATTTACTCTCCTTCCACGCTTAACCCAACTTTAGATCCTCTCCTATAATCTTCTTTTACTTCTCTTACTGTCACACTTGAAATTCCCAAAACTCAGCTGTGAAGAAGACTCTTCCTCTGACCATTGATGTTGTGGTTTTGATGACGACAACAACATCAACAAAAAGCAGAAAAAGGGAAGACTTGATCAAGATCAAAGAACCTCAAGGCTCAAGCTGCACATCATTAAAGGTTCAAGATTTTACCCTAGTGTCAATAGTTAGCATATGTTTAAGATATTAAGGTCAATGGCTCAAAGTTTTTCAACATAAACATGTCTAACATTTCTCTAAAACCCTAAAAGCATATGGAAACATTTTTCAAAGGGTTTTAAACATTTTAACTCGGTTTCTGCATGGGTATTCGATTACCATGCTTGTGTAATCGATTACCAGCATCAAGAATTCAAAATTATTCAAGTTTTGAAGTGTGTAATCGATTACCAACCCGTAGTAATCGATTACCACCTTTTGAAATTTGAAAATATGGTCGTTTCTTGAGTGTAATCGAGTACCACCCTTTGCTAATCGATTACATGCTCGAATGGATGTGTTTTTTCATGAAACAATGTGTTGTTTTGCATCATATGCTCTGGCATTGGTTCATGAACAGGCACCTCTGCCTATATAATGCATAATTCGTGCAGAACCAAGGACATACCATCAGAACTCAATTCTTTCATTAATTCTTGCAAGTTTTACATGTTGTGATCAAAGTTCTGACCAAATTTTCAAAGTCCTTTTTCAGTCCAAACTCAGAAAAGCATTGAGCCATAACTTTCATATCTCTAAGTGCTTTCTATTCAGGTTTATCCCTTCCTGAGTTTAGGATTGATACAAAGCCATTGTATAGAAACTTCTTCAAAAACAATTGGTTGTTGTAAACACCGTGGTTTTCGGTGTGTTTTCTGATCATCACCATAGTGTTCGGTGAAGGCATTGTGTAACCAGGGGAACGGTTGTGTTCTCTTGTAGTTGTCGGTGTAAGTGCCTCGGTTGTGAGGTTGTACACAACACAAGTTTACATAGTAGAAAAACCCTGCATCAGAACAGGGGACTGGACGTAGCCTTTGGTTGTTGAAGGTGAACCAGGATAAATTCTCCGGTGTGATCTTTCTTATCCCTACACTTTTACATTCAGCAATTTATAATTTCCGCTGCTTTTAATCTTAAGATTTGTTCGGTAATTGCTGGGTCTTGTTCTTAATTTGGGGATTAGGGTTTCATATCTTTCAAAGAACCAAAATAGGAGAAAAACAAGAGAAACCTAGTTCACCCCCTCTTAGGTTACTATCTAGAGTTACAATTGGCATCAGAGCGCAAGTTTAGGAAAATTACTCCTAAAAGATCCAAAGATGGCATCCTCAAGACCTATGTTGAGTGAAGGGTTGAATGTAAATAGGCCTCCTTGTTTTAATGGAGATCATTACGATTTCTGGAAAATCAAGATGATGATCTTCATCAGAGCACAGGATCTTGAAGTATGGAAAACCATAGAAGAAGGTCCATTTGTGCCTATGATTACAAATGAAAATGGGAGTGAACCTAAACCCATGAGTGCTTGGAATGATGAAGAGAAAAAGAAAGTCCAATATGATCTTAAAGCCATGAATTACCTAACCTCTGCCCTAGGGATGGATGAATTCTTTAGAGTCTCTTCATGCAAATCAGCCAAAGAAATTTGGGATACCCTAGAAGCCACTCATGAGGGTACTGATGAAGTCAAGAGATCAAAGTTGAACACTTTATCTCAAGAATATGAGATGTTCAGGATGCTTCATGGAGAAAAGATCCTTGATATGCAAAAAAGGTTTACTCATTTGATTAATAATTTATCTGCTCTTGGCAAAGTTTATTCCAGTGCAAATTTAAATCTAAAGGTGCTACAATCATTGACTCGGATATGGCAACCGAAGGTGACGGCAATATCAGAAAAGAAGAGCCTATCTAAGATGACTCTAGCAACACTATTCAAAAAACTACAAGAGCATGAATTGGAGTTGAGTCTCCTTGATCAACACGAGCAACACGAGAGGAAACACAGGTCAATTTCATTAAAAGCAAAAATTGATTCTGATAAAGAAGATTCTGAAGATGATGAGTGTGAAAACATGAATCTCTTAGTTAAGAATCTTGGAAAATTTTTCAAAAAGAAAGGCATGCGGTTTGGTCAAAACAAAAGATTCATAAAGAAGAACGATTCATCTTCTTCTCAAATATTCACATGCTTTGAGTGTGGAAAGCCCAGACATATCAAGTCCGATTGTCCAAACATCCAAAGAAAGAAGAATGGATTCAGAGACAAAGTGGACAACAAACACAAGAAGGGCAAAAAAGCATACGTGGCATGGGAAGACAATGACGTTAGTTCTTCATTTGAATCTGAAGATGAAGAAGCTCAGATTGCATTGATGGCAACTCATGATTCCGACAACGAAAATGATGAGGTTAGTTTTGATAAACTCTCCTATGAAGATTTACAACTTGCTTTTGAATGCATACAAGAAATATGTTTAAATTTTTCCAAAATCTATGCTAAGAAAGAAGAAGTAAACTTCATTAAATCTATGGTAGAAAACCAAGATGCTTGTAAGAAATGCATAATGTTAGAAACTAAAGTTGATAATCTTCAACAAATTGTATGTAAATTTGAAAAAGGCAAGCATGGGTTAGAAGATATATTAAGCATGCAAAGAAACACAAAAGATAGAAGTGGATTAGGTTATACTCCACAAAAGGATAAAAATGATGTAAAGAAAACCTTGTTTGTGAAGGCTAGTAATCCAACCTAATCTGCATGCAAAAAGAAATGTTTTACAATCCAAACCTAAATCTAATGGTGATAGTAAAGTAAGAAATAGCAATTATCAAATGCCTATTTCAAAGCCTACTTCTAAACCTAATAACTACTGTGCTTCGAATAAGCATTTACCAAGGAAAGTTCATTTGATTCCTAAAACAAAGTATATATGTAGTTATTGTTGTTTAGAAGGACACACCAACAATGCATGTTATATTAAAAAGTATGGTGTTCCAAACGGTCTAAACAAGTGGGTTAAGAAAGGTTCTAACAAGCAAGGACCCAAAGCACATTGGGTACCTTATACTCATTTCTAAACTGTTTTGCAGATATGTATGAGGACAGCAAGTGACTTATGGTACCATGATAGTGGCTGTTCCTCACACATGATGGGAGACAAAACAAAGTTCTCATTTCTTATGCCAAGAAACAAAGGATTTGTAACTTATGGCAATAATGAACGAGGAAGAATCATTGGCACTGGAAGAATAGGTACGCCTCCTCAAACTACCATTGAAAATGTGCTATATGTTGAAGGCCTAGGACATAATCTGCTTAGTATTAGCCAATTATGTGACAAAGGTTTTATAGTTGGATTTGAAGATGATATATGTAAGAAAACCCAAGAAGTGAAATTTTCTGGATACAAAGTTAATAAGGTTTTCATGATTTCACTAGAAGATATATCATATAAAAATACATGTCTAATGGTAAAAAGCAATGATGATTGTTGGCTATGGCACAAACGTTTAGCACATATTCACATGGATCACTTAAATAAACTTATCAAGCATGATTTAGTCATTGGTTTACCAAAGATTAAATTTGTTAAAGATAGATTGTGTGATGCATGTCAAAAAGGAAAGCAAACCAAAGTTTCTTTTAAACCTAAGAATGTTGTCTCAACTACTAGACCTCTCCAGTTACTCCATATGGACTTATTTGGTCCATCAAGGACAAAAAGTTTCTGAGGAAACTATTATGGTCTTGTAATTGTTGATGACTTCTCAAGGTTTACTTGGACTCTGTTTTTATCACACAAAAATCATGCTTTTGATGCATTCAAAAGATTTGCTAAAACTACTGAAAATGAAAAGTCTTTGAAAATTGCATCAATTAGAAGTGATCATGGTGGTGAGTTAGTTTTGTAGTGAACATGGTATCTCTCATAACTTTTCCGCTCCTAGAACACCTCAACAAAATGGAGTTGTGGAAAGGAAAAATAGATCTCTTGAAGAACTAGCAAGAACTATGCTAAGTGAAACAAATTTGCCTAAGTATTTCTGAGCAGATGCAGTTAGCACAGCTTGTTATGTTTCTAATAGAGTTCTTATTAGACCTTTTCTAAAGAAAACTCCATATGAGTTGTTCAAGGGTATAAAGCCTAATATTGCACACTTTCATATCTTTGGCACAAAATGTTTCGTTCTGAACAACGGCAAAGACAACCTTGGTAAGTTTGATGCAAAAGCAGATGAAGGTATATTTCTTGGTTACTCACTTTCTAGTAAAGCCTATCGCATCTTCAATAAAAGAACTCATACTATTGAAGAATCTATTCATGTTTCTTTTGACGAAACTAATCCCTCCAAGGAGGAAAAAGTTGTTTCTTTTGATGATGATGAAAGTGAAGATCCTATACCAAGAAACTCCAATCAAATTCAAGGAGAAAACATTCTTGAGAATGATCAAGTAGAAGAGCCAGTTCAGAATGATCTACCCAAGGAGTGGAGAACACACAAAGATCACCCAATTGACACAATCATAGGTGATATATCGAGAGGGGTCACAACACGATTAAAACTCAACGATGCTTGCATGCACATGGCGTTTGTGTCACAAATCGAGCCTTCCAAAGTACATGATGCACTAAGAGATGAACACTGGGTACTTGCAATGCAAGATGAACTTAATCAATTCACTCGCAATGAAGTATGGGAACTTGTACCTGCCCCCGAAGACAAACAAATCATCGGTACAAAGTGGGTGTTCAGGAACAAATTAGATGAGAATGGCATCATTGTGCGAAACAAGGCAAGATTGGTGGCACAAGGATACAATCAGGAGGAAGGAATTGATTATGACGAGACCTATGCTCCAGTTGCCAGGTTAGAAGCAATCCGTTTATTATTGGCATATGCTTGTTCATTAAATTTTCAATTATACCAAATGGATGTCAAAAGTGCATTCTTGAATGGTTATATACAAGAAGAAGTTTTTGTTCGACAACCTCCTGGGTTTGAAGACTTTAAAAAACCTTCTCATGTATATAAACTTAAGAAGGCACTTTATGGACTCAAGCAGGCTCCTAGAGCATGGTATGATCGACTAAGCACATTCTTGTGTGAAAAAGGTTTTGAAAAGGGTAAAGTTGACACAACTCTTTTTATAAAAAGATCCAAAAGTCATACTTTACTAGTTCAAATCTATGTCGATGATATCATATTTGGGTCAACTGATGAAACTTTATGCAAGGAATTTTCAAAACTCATGCAAGGAGAATTTGAAATGTCTATGATGGGAAAATTGAATTTCTTTCTTGGTTTGCAAATTAAGCAAACTAAGAATGGAACATTCATCAACCAATCAAAATTTTGCAAAGAACTACTTCAAAAATATAAAATGGATGATTGCAAAGCAATAGCAACACCAATGGGATCAAGCACTTATATCGACCAAGATGAATCAGGAAAGCCCATTGATGAAACACAATATCGAGGTATGATCGGATCCTTATTATATTTGACCGCTAGTGGACCTGATATTATGTTTAGTGTTTGCTTGTGTGCTCGCTTTCAATCATCTCCAAAAGAATCCCACTTGAGTGCTATGAAACGAATTTTAAAATATTTGAAAGGCACTGTTAATGCTGATTGTGGTTTCCTAGAGGAAGCACATGCAGGTTAATTGGTTATTCTGATTCTGATTTTGCGGGTTGTAAAACCGAACGCAAAAGCACTAGTGGTACATGTCACATTTTAGGGAATGCTCTTGTCTCTTGGTCTTGCAAGAAACAAGCTTGTGTTGCCTTAAGCACTGCTGAGGCTGAGTACATTGCGGCCGGCAGTTGCTGTGCACAAGTCTTGTGGCTCAAGCAACAGTTAAAGGACTTCGGTCTAGACATGGGCTGTATTCCTATAAATTATGATAACACGAGTGCTATCAACTTAACGAAAAATCCTGTAATGCATTATCGAGCAAAGTACATCGACATAAGACATCATTTTCTCAGAGATCATGTGTTAAAAAAGGAAGTCGAACTGAATTTTTTTGCAACACATGATCAACTTGCTAACATTTTAACAAAACCTTTGGCAAAAGAACCATTTTATAAAATCAGACGAGAGTTGGGAATTCTAGACGAGATAGATATATCTTAATCTTGTCTATTATTGTCTGTATGTTTATATTGTATATGATTGGATGGTTATTTTGCTGTTTGTATAGTCTCTGTAATGTTATTTTTTATATATCTGATAATCATATACGTTACAATCTTTCAAAAATTCAAATTTTTTGAAAATTTTGGGCTAGTAATCGATTACATACCTGTAGTAATCGATTACAAGCAGTTTCTTTTGCTCAAAATTCCAAAACCGCTTGATGTAATCGATTACTCAAGCTAGTAATCGATTACCAGGGTTGTTAATCGATTAACAAATCGAAGTAATCGATTACTTTCTCACTTTTGCCTCCTGTAATCGATTACATAAGCTAGTAATCGATTACTAGGCTTAAAAAGTCACTTGGTTAATCGATTATGGCAGTTTTGTAATCGATTACTTGTTGGCTATATCAAATTCTTACTCATTCTTTAGTCATTTGTGTAATCGATTAGCCATTTTCTCTCTTCTCCTTTCTTACCCGAAGCCTCTCCTTCTCCATTGTTCATCCATTTTCTCTCAAATCTCTCTTAAACTCTTGGTGATTCTTCATAGTTCTTAAGAGTTTGATCATCAAACTTCATTGTTCTTGCTTCCATTTCTATCCAAACCAAACTTGGCATCACTTTCTTCTAATCTCTTTCACAAAATCGAAGCCTATTTCTACTCTCCTCCACAAAAACCGAATCCTCCTATTTGATCAACAATGGCTGCCTCAAGGTCTGTATCAGGCTCCAAGAGAGCGCGAACCAAGAACGTTGGCTATGGTCTGGACCCCCTAAACATCTCCAAGCTTTTGAATACAGAAGAACAGAAGAAAAGGTTTCTGTCCCACTTCTTGGAGTGCCCAATTCCAAATCCAAAATAAGGTATTCTCAATTCTTTCTCCTCTGCTAGGTTAGAATTTCTTGAGATGTTTGAGTTTCAAGAAATGTCAGACTTCATTTCTCTGCATGGTTCATATTATCCTGAATTAGTCAAAGCTTTCTATTGCAATCTGAAATTCATGAACAATAAGTTAGTTTCCCAAGTAAAAGGAATAGATATTGTTATGTCTCTAGAAGATTTGGGAAATTGTTTGGGACTTCCATATGAGGGAAGAAAGTTGAGTTCTGAGATTCTGTGCCCATGGCAAGGCTTCAACAGGAAGACGTTTTACCAGAGTTTGTGTCGCTTTTCAGAGGCACAACTCCAAGAGAGACGTCAAAGGTTAGAGTCTGCACGTTCAAGGGACATCCTGCCTGTTGGTCCCCTAACTGCTGGTGACAGATTGCTGCACTATTTTTTAAGTTATGTTCTCCTGCCTCAGGTTTCAAATCATGCACAGATCAGTGATCTGGAATTGTAGATTATGTATGGGCTGAAGATTAAGGAGAAGATTAACTGGGCTTATTTGGTTCAGCAGCATATGCTCATGCAGTGTGACCGTGCTGGGGCACTACCATATGCGCCTGCCATTTCTCAGATATTCCAGAACTATGGTGTGCCAGTTGCGGGGGAATTTACTTTGAAGGTGGATGTCAAGTCTCAGAAGATCGATACTGACGTTCTACTTAAGCTGGGGATTTATAAGGATGTAGATGGGGTGTTTAGGCATAAGGCAGACTCCAGAGACTCTACTCCACCTCGTTCGCCATCCACATCTGCTTCATCTTCTACTCTTGTCATTCCACCACCCTTATCCAGTTCAGATAGCCTGTTTCAGATGATCCTAGAGCGCTTGGATCATATGCAGGCTGCCAACACCGCTTGCTTTGACCATATTGATGGTCGTATCGATTCTCTTCAGACCGACCTTCAAGGCGATTTTGAGCACTTGGCAAAGCAGGTTAAAGAGTTTGCCAAGATCCACAATGACGTCTCGCTCGACAATCTTAATTTTCCTAGCAATACTGATCTGTAATTTCATGTTTTTTAATGATTGTATTTTCCTGTTTTCTGATTTGACATTTTCATTTGGTTTTCAGTTGTAATAGTTTAGTGATTTTATTTCCTTAATTGAACTTCTGCTTAGTTGAACTCATGTTTATGTTATGCAGATTGTTTTAAATTAATTACTTATGTTTTCTATTCTGTTACAATTGAAACCTTGTGTATTAGATTTTGTCATATATTGTATATTGTCTGTATTGTGTATCTGCTGTGTTCCTTTTTCTTCTTTTTGATGATGTCAAAAAGGGGGAGAAAGGTTGTGTGTTATCTGGTTGTGCTTGGTCTATTTTTATATAGGGGGAGAAATTATCCAAAACCAAGAAAGGCCAGAGTCAAAAACACAGGGGGAGCAATACAGTGAAACAATCTTCAACTTTCAAAGGATGTTTTGTTATCATCAAAAAGGGGGAGAATGTGAAGAAGACTCTTCCTCTGACCATTGATGGCGTGGTTTTGATGACGAAAACAACATCAACAAAAAGCAGAAAAAGGGAAGACTTGATCAAGATCAAAGAACCTCAAGGCTCAAGCTGCACATCATTAAAGGTTCAAGATTTTACCCTAGTGTCAATAGTTAGCACATGTTTAAGATATTAAGGTCAGTGGCTCAAAATTTTTCAACATAAACATGTCTAACATTTTTCTAAAACCCTAAAAGCATATGGCAACATTTTTCAAAGGGTTTTAAACATTTTAACTCGATTTCTGCATGGGTAATCGATTACCATGCTTGTGTAATCGATTACCAACATCAAGAATTCAAAATTATTCAAGTTTGGAGTGTGTAATCGATTACCAACCCGTAGTAATCGATTACCACCTTTTGAAATTTGAAAATATGGTCGTTTCTTGAGTGTAATCGATTACCGCCCTTTGCTAATCGATTACATGCTCGAATGGGTGTGTTTTTTTCATGAAACAATGCGTTGTTTTGCATCATATGCTCTGGCATTGGTTCATGAACAGGCACCTCTGCCTATATAATGCATAATTCGTGCAGAACCAAGGACATACCATCAGAACTCAATTCTTTCATTAATTCTTGCAAGTTTTACATGTTGTGATCAAAGTTCTGATCAAATTTTCAAAGTCCTTTTTCAATCCAAACTCAGAAAAGCATTGAGCCATAACTTTCATATCCCTAAGTGCTTTCTATTCAGGTTTATCCCTTCCTGAATTTAGGATTGATACAAAGCCATTGTATAGGAACTTCTTCAAAAACAATTGGTTGTTGTAAACACCGTGGTTTTCGGTGTGTTTTCTGATCATCACCGTAATGTTCGGTGAAGGCATCTTGTAACCAGGGGAACGGTTGTGTTCTCTTGTAGTTGTCGGTGTAAGTGCCTCGGTTGTGAGGTTGTACACAATACAAGTTTACGTAGTGGAAAAACCCTACATCAGAATAGGGGACTGGACATAGCCTTCGGTTGTTGAAGGTGAACCAGGATAAATTCTCCGGTGTGATCTTTCTTATCCCTACACTTTTACATTCAGTAATTTATAATTTCCGCTGTTTTAATCTTAACATTTGTTCGGTAATTGCTGGGTCTTGTTCTTAATTTGGGGATTAGGGTTTCATATCTTTGAAAGAACCAAAATCGGAGAAAAACAAGAGAAACCTAATTCACCCCCTCTTAGGTTGCTATCTAGAGTTACATCAGCTTCTCGAGCTTTTACTTCTTAAACAGAATACGCCTAAGCCCTCCTACACTGCTATCAATTACCTAGTTTTCTTGCCTTCTTCCCGCACCTTCTAAACTGATTCCTGCAGGGCTGGGAAAAGTCGCCCTCTCCCCTAGTTCTACCAGACGCTTCCTGGTCCAACCTTCCCTTCTTTTCTGTCTCCCTCATTGCTTGCTGCAGCCAGCTTTCTGGCTGACCCCCTCCTCTCTTTACTGTCTGGTTGTCCACGTCTACTCAATAAGCCTTATTCTTCCCTCTTTGAGTTTCTAATGCCTAACCTCCCTAAATCTAGCACTTGTCTACCCTAGTCACACACAATCACGTGCGTCCCAGTGCTTGACGGACCCCTGCAGTTCAAGCTTCCCACCTTTACAAGGGTTTGCACACGAATTTATTATGCGAAATCTTTGCTAAGGGAAAACTGGGATGTTACACCCTACACACTAAAGGTGTCCACACCCACCGCTCCACCTGTCGAGACGCATCAAGTATGTTTCAAGTGTCCACTCCAGCTACAGGACAGGCTGTTCGTGCCCGATCTTATATGTCTTCCCTTAGGGGGCCTAAACGTAATTCTAGGAATAGATTAGTTACGTGACAACCAAGTGATCTTGGATTACGCCAAGAAGCTAGTAACCTTTGCTCCTGTCGTCTCAACCACAACAACCGCTAAGGGGGAAATGGTAACCTTGTATTGCTGCCTATTGGAGAATTAGAGATGCATCCTCTTAGCCTCATCAGAGGTGGAGACCAAGCAGGAGATCATACGTATCCATGTGGTTTGCGAATACCCAAGCATATTCCCAGATGATATCCCAGAGTTTTCCCCGAAAAGAGAAGTGGAATTCTCCATTATTTTGGTTCCGGGAGCTGGACCAATCTCGATGGCACTATACCATGTGTCCACGTTGGAATTGTAGTAGCTAAAAAAGCAGCTGGAAGAACTAATGGACAAACATTTTATTCGACCTAGTGCGTCACCATAGGGAGCTCCAATTTTATTTGTGAAGAAAAAGGATGGCTCGATGCGGTTATGCATCGATTACCGGCAACTGAACAAAGTTACCATCAAGAATGACTTCTGTTGCCGAGGATAGATGGCCTGATTGATCAGCTGAGAGGCGCCAAGGTGTTCTCAAGGATTGATCTACACTCTGGCTATCATCAGATAAGGGTCTCAGACGACAATATTCCGAAGACGGCCTTCAAAACTCGCTATGGCCATTATGAGTTCACCGTGATGTCATTCTGGTTAACCAATTCCCCTAAGATTTTCATGGATTATACCAACCAAATTTTCAGAGCCTTCCTGGATGAATGCGTGATAGTCTTTATAGACGATATTCTGGTGTACTCCAAGATGCAGAAGGATCACGCTAAGCATCTCAGATTAGTTCTGGACATCTTGAAGGATAAGAATTTGTATGCTAAGCTTTCTAAATGCAAGTTCTGGACCAACGAGGTGAAGTTCTTAGGGCATGTAGTGTCGGAGTAGGGAATCTCAGTGGATCCAAGCAAAGTTGCAGCAGTGAGGGACGGGGAAAAACCCACCTCAGCCACGGAAATTAGGAGCTTTTTGGGTTTTGCGAGCTATTATTGAAGGTTCATCAAGGGATTCTCGCAGATTACATTACCCCTTACCAAGCTCACCCGCAAAGGAGTTAAGTTCGAGTGGTTGCCGGAATGCGAGGAAAGTTTCGACAAGCTCAAGGAAAAGTTGACCACCGTCCCCGTATTGATTTTGACTGACCCTCACACACCTTGCGAGGTATATTGTGATGCCTCAGGCATTGGGTTGGGAAGCGTACTCATGCGAAATTGCCAAGTGGTGGGCTGTGCCTCCAAACAGTTGAGGCCCCATGAGGCGAATTAGCAGTCGCGATTTTCGCGTTGAAAATCTGGAGACACTATCTGTATGGAGTAAGGTTTGAAGTGTTTTCAAACCACAAGAGCCTGAAGTATCTCTTAGACCAAAGAGAATTGAACATGAAGCAACGGAGGTGGATGGAATTCCTGAAAGACTATGATTTTGGTCTTAACTACCACCCCGGGAAGGCGAATGTGGTAGCTGATGCACTGAGTAGGAAAGCCCTACATATGGCCCATACGATGGTAGAGGAATCACGACTGCTGGAAGATTTCTCAGATCTTAACTTGGGGATTTCCTTGAGACCCAGCAATATCCAGCTAAGCCAGCTACAGATTACTTGAAACACCCTTTTAACCTAATTAGCACAACCATGGATTATGGTAGCACAACTCCTTACCATATCATGAAAACTCACTCATAACCCTTCCTAGCCTTCCTTAGATGCTCGGGAATGAATTATGGAGATAAAAATATAAACTTGAAGCTTGCTTATGGAGATTTAGGGTTAGAACCTTGAATCCTTGGAGTTCTCTTGAATAAACTCCCCAACCTTGATGCTAGCTTGTTTCCTTGAGTGTCTTGAGGAGAATTTAAGATGATGAGAACAAAAATGATGATTAAACTTTGGATGGAGCTTTATGTGACTCTTTGGAGAACTTAGGTTTTTGGGAGCTTTTGAAGAAGAAATGGACTTTGGTGTTTTGGAATGTGTATGCTCGGTTTTGGGGGGGCTGGCCGTGTAGTTTTAGTGGCCTTGGGCCATATTTACTTTCCAATTTTGCCCTTAGTCTATTTAGGTTATGTCCATTTAGTAATTCTTTATGTACGGAAGTCCTAAAAATATTCCGGACATACCGTTATGCTCTAAAAATTCCCCTCATAAATTCTAAAATGTTACTTGACATATTCTTGATTTATTTTCATATTAATATATGTTATAGACTCCTATTGAGTCACAGTTAATTTCCAATACTGCATAATTTCAATCCGGACGTCACCGGACGTCACCAAATCGCAGAATAACTATTTTTAACTAACCTTCCAGAAATAAAATCAATACTAGAATTTATTCTATTTTATCTCACCTTCCCCCCTCATTTTATCTTTTTAATTCTTTTCTAGACAATGTCTTAAAGAATGGGAAAAGTCGGGTGGTTACATTCCACCCCCCTTCGAAAAATTTCGTCCTCGAAATTGAAAGATAAAGGATAAGTCTATACCTCTCAAAATAGTTCTGGATAGGCCTGCTTCATATCTGCTTCTAATTCCCATGTATGTTCTTCGACTTCACCATTTGTCCACACTACCCGTACCATGGGAATTGCCTTATTCCGCGTCTGGCGACTCTTATGATCGAGGATCTTCTGCGGTACA
>QANU01026452.1:0-18223 GCA_003254905.1 Nissolia schottii | reverse complement strand
TATATTTCATAACAAATATCTTAACGGCACGTATTATTAATTACAAAAATCTAAATAAAGGAAAAGATATATTTGAAACTGGAAAATTTTCTAAACTTGCTAGTTGCTACCTGCCCCAACAATTATGTGGATCTCATCAATAAAAAGCAAAATGTGACCGTCAGATTCTGTGACTTGTTTAAGGACGTCTTTCAACCTTGCCTCAAATTGTCCACGAAACTTTGTTCCAGCAACAAGTGCACCCATATCAAGGGATATAAGCTGGAAACAGAAGAAGGTTTCAAAGAATAAAAGATGGAAAAATATCATATTAAATACTATGTAACTTTAAAATGTGAAATAAGATTATAATGTATTAAAATATAAATTAAGAATGAATATGTTATTTTTAAGTATAAAAAATGGTGAAATCATGAACTACTTACAGCAGCAACAATAACAATTAAACTTTATTCCACTGTGGGTTACATAGATTATAGCGACCTCATTGCGTTCGTTATAAATCATATTGAGTGACGGAGCGAAAATAACATTGGGTGAGGTGTATAGAAATGGATGTGTTGTGAATAGAGTGATGTGAGTTGATGTAATTTTTTATATCAAAAGATGCACTTTGTCACATTTACTTAGTGGACACAACATGGGTCTCCCTTGTGTATATAATGTTGCTTAAATACTCCCGTGAAATAAATACCACATGTTACTTAATTTATCTACTTTTGATAATTTTTACAACTAAATATATCAAATTTTGTTATCATTTCATGTTTTATATGATCATAATAAACTTTTTATTAGTCAAATAATTGAAAGAGTCAACTTATAAAATGTTTAGAGATATGCGGATCATTTGAGCTTACAATACACCTCTCTACAAATATTATATTGAAAAATATTAATTTATCACATTAAATTATATAATATATTAATATGTCATATTAAATCATGAAATGATAATAAAATTTGATCAATTTAGATATAAAAATTATCAAAAATGAATAAATTAAGTAATATAAGATATTTACCTAATAAGGTATTTGAGAAACCACCATTTTAATGCGTTGAAATAACATTTTCGTTTTTACAACTCCAATCTGACTTGCAAAACTTCACTAAGTTGAATTGGTGTACACTTTAAGTTACTTTACAAAATTTGGAAAGAGCAAGATTTATTCCAAGTTTCTTATTTTAACCGATTCTTTTGTTAAATAGTGACATGTGAATATTTTGTTTTTCTTTTACAAAACGAATAACTTAGTTTAAAATGTACTCTTCTTTCAATCAAGAAAATTTTTACATATCATTATTTGGTTTAAAAATCAGATAAAATAAATGTAAATGAACTTATCTAAGTTTTTTCGAACTTCTAAAACGAATAGTTAAAAAGATTGAAAATGTTATCATTTCTATTATTATAAAATATTTTCAATATGCCAACTTTTATCTCATAATTTCAAGAGTAGACTAAATTTTTGGACAAAGCACATGCCTTACTATTTAATAAAACTTGAGGAACATCTCCACCAACGATTCTCCGAGCAAGTCTGTTTCAATGAGAGAAAAACATAAAATTTCAACATACCTCCCTTCCTTTTAACTTATTTTAAATAGAAAGATGCCGAAAACCTCCTAATTTTTTAGTCTAATCATCCTCTACTAATTTATTTTTATGAATGAAATTTAATAATAATTTTTTTCATCTTATTTTAATTTGTCCATCAAAATTCTCAAGTGTCTGTAAAAAGGTTTTAGGAGGTTGATTAAATTAAATAGTTAAGAGACTCTCATATTACTGTTTAAAATATTCAAAATTTACCCTAAAAAAATCTGACATCATCTTCTTATTTCGTCCATACCCTAAACCCTAATTAATACCTCCAAATCTTATCATCATTCTTGACACCATTCTCAATCTTTATTTCACAAAATTCAACCACCAACTTCACATTGTGTCAGAAAACCACATGGCCAATTATTAAGGGTAAAATTATCTTTTTTTTATTTAAATAAAGTTAAGTAAATGTAATATCTTCAAATAAATTATGCGAAATATGGAGTAAATAATCAAAGTCGTCCCTACGGTTGGCATATCAATTAAGTTCGTTCTTAAATAATGAAAATCATCAATCATCACTTAAATAATGGAAACATCAATTATATTGTCAAAAGTTAATTAAATTATTCCTTGAGATAGACTAATTTGATTGATATAGAAGGACTAATTTAACTGACTTTTAATAACTTTTTGGATGAATTTGATGATTTTCATACTTTAGGAATGAACTTCATAAATAATCACTACTTTTTTCCAGCAATTTTTTTTCCAACATGCATATTGCTAGGAAAAACGGTTATTTCTTAGCTACTTTAGAGTGTTGCTGGTTTAGTCAGGCCTAACATCTACGGCGGCAACATTATACATAGTGGGTATTCATATTATATATGGCAACGACTTCTACTAGCAACATTATACATCACGGATATAGGCATTAATGCTAATATTGAGAACTATTTTGATGGTTTACTTGCGAAATATGTGTCAATTTACAAATTGGAGAGGACAATCTTACCCTTCAGAAATGGCAGTCTTTCCAACACCAGGCTCACCAATTAGCATAGGGTTATTCTTTGTTCTCCTTGACAGAATCTGGATGCACCTCCTTATTTCATCATCTCTTCCTATAACGGGGTCAAGTTTCCCTGCTTTAGCCAACTCTGTCAAATCCTTCCCGAATTTTACCAAGGCCGAACCATCCTTCGTTTCGGGTTCTATTATTACAAAATCATCAAATTAAAAAACGTGAATTTTATAATTAGTCCCTAAACTTTTTATCGATGTTTACATTGGTCCCTCAATTAAAAAAAATACTTTAATTGGTATCTGAACACCTCTAATTGGTGATTCAACATTTCAAATGTTATTTTCGTTAATTAGTCCCGACCATTTTAAATGTAAACTAACGGGAATAATGAGAAAGTTTAGAGACCAAACAAGACATTCATCCAATTAAAAATGAGACTATGTGTAGCAGATCAAAATTAAAATAATTAACATCATGTAAAGAAGAGAAAACGAATTGAATCACACACCTTTTCGGGCTAGGAGAGTTGTTTCTGTTTTTTTGGTGGTAGCACTAGTAGTGGTTTTGCGAGGACTCAAATACCAACCACATCGTCCAAGAAAGCCTACAATTTTTTGAGATTCAAATTGACTATTGGACTAATAGTAAGAGGCATTATGAAATGAGATATTCAACATCTAAGATAATTCTTAAGCAAGAGTTCATCAACTTATTTATTGAATCTATCAATTTATATAAATATTACTCGATATTTTTTTCTTTCTATTTTAAAGAAGAGAGGATCTTGATACATACATATTCAAAAGTGCCTACCTTTTGGAGGTTTGACGACTTGGTTGGTTGTAATTAAGGTTTTGCGATGTCTCACATGGATCCCGATTGAGTCCAAATACCAACCACTTCGTCCATGGAAGCCCACAATTTCCAGAGTCTCATTTGTGAACTCGAACGGGGTCCCTTCTTCAAGCCCGTACGGTCCATAGCTGTCGCGGTTGGTCCTGAATTTCAATGACCTGATGTACGGCGGATTCCCCGCATCCAGTGAAGAATAGCTTCCATACACACCGATAAGGTACTCGCTCGGGTAGTCTAGCTTAATCTAGCAACAGCACGTACATGATTACGATTCAAACTTATTTATCATTAGATAAGAGATCTAAAAAATAATTGAGCTGTTACAGAACTGAATTCAACTTACGGGTTCTGTTCGGCTTGTAATTTCCCGATTGGCGCCTCCGTGCCTCCATTCTTTGAAAGGACTGCCTTGCTTGTCGTAAACCGTAGTGATTGACAAAATAAGTTGGCTGTGAACCTCCAGAATGATTTCTCTGATGCCGTCGTAATATCCGTCGTCGAATTTGCTTCCGCCATTGCCTCCCCATGGTCCCAGTGTAAAGGGCTTCTGCTCCATGTCTGCTACCTAATCGCAGAATTAAGCTATCCCCCGCTGTATTTGGGGATTAATCGCTCTCTCTACGGGACTTTAGGTCTTTAGTCTTTTCGTTTTTTATACACAATGACATATATAATTATAAGAGCAAATGTTCAATTTGGCCACTCTCAAATCACACAACACCCGTTAACCTATTTAACGGATCAAAACCAAAGAAAAATGCTCATAAATGAATTAAAAAAAAAGTGAGAGTGGTATTTAATCTAAGACATAGATAGTATTAAATAAGAAAACGAAAGTTCCCCGAACAAAGAAGAGAGAGAGAGAGAGAGAGAGAGAGAGTCAGTAATGAGTGATGGCTGCCACACACAGCAAGACCTCATCCAAAAGAGAAGGCTTCGCATGAACAAATTTGCGCTATCACGCACGTGCAAAACCCTTATTAATTGGCCTCTCTCCTTCCACAAACCACGCTAAAATTAAATGTCAACGGAAAATCATCTCTACACTGAGATAATCACTTTATGTAAAACTAAAAGGATGATCATTTTTCAGTTCGTCTTCATTCCATATAAGAAAATTATATTTATAAGATGAAATAGGTATGTTATAATCTTTCAAAAACTTATATGTTTTAACACGTGTTATCACATGCACACTTAATTTTTATTTGCAGTGAATGAGTCCTATTAAATGAAACTTTTATTATATAAGATCAAGTGTAATATCTCATCATTAATATATTTGTTGTTTGAGTCATTATATTTGCACCACGGATAGTTGCACACCTACTACACGACATGCCCACTAACTCAACGCGCTCGTGTAACCATTTCGCCTTCAGCGGCAACGTGCGCCAGCGCGTGCAACGTTTTATCTCCCACGGTGATTACTGTTGTGTCGCAATAATGAAAATAGTTGTGTCAGGAATATCAAAATGGTTGTGTCTTGTAACGACAATCATTGTGTCTAGATGAACAACACTATTGGGTCTAAATACGCAAATGGTTGTGTCTCATTAAATACAGAAGTTGTGTCTCTTTTTAACACGTGCTAGTTACACACATATTAACCCCCTCGCTAAATGGTCCAGTACGAATAAATACTCTCTCATTAAATTCCACTTTTCACCCTCTACCAAAATTGTTCACATTTCGTAACGAGCACAAAAACCTTTCTTCTCCCTCCCAAAAAACTCGAACCTCTCATTTTCTTCGCATTCCCTTCTTCTTCGTCCTCCTACAACTGCAACCACCTTTTCCAACTCTTCCAAAACAACAATCTCTCGTCTCTGAAACTAGTAGTAAGTCTTTGAAGTATTTTTCATTTCTCTTTGACTACTAGACTAGTAAGACCTAACCCTTACTGTTTTGGTTTCTGTTTTCTTTTGTGCTTTTTTTTTCAATTTTTCTTTAGTTCGAAACAAGTATAGTTTTGTTGTTTTCTGCCTAAAGTCTAAGAAATGTTGCTTGTGTGTTGTGTTTTTCGAACGAACGTTACAACTCATTTATTGCGAAACAAGGTGGTCTCAGAGTAAAACAAACGTCTCCTTTTTTCGAACGAGTTGTTTCTAAACACGACGAATATGGTGTCAGAGTAAAACAAGCGTATACTTTTTTTTCAAACGAGTTGTTTCTTAAAATGACGAATGAGGTGTCAGAGTAATACTGTTGTGTCTACTAAGCAAAAAGCTTTGTGTCTAATATAACAAAATGGTTCTGTCTAATATACGAAAAGGTTGTGTCTAATGACATTAAAAGGTTGTGTCTCGTTCTTCGTGGTGGTTAGGTCTATTTTTGTTATTTGGTTGTGTCTGAGACTATCAAATGGTTGTGTCTTGCCATCATATAAGTTCGTGTCTCTTTGTGCTATATATTTGTGTCTGTCTATGATTTGTAGTTGGGTCTGTCTTTGTAATACGTTTGATATACATTAATTAGGTGTTTTTTCCTATATTAGCAGATCGACTGCGCCATCTTGCGAAAAACAATTATGTGTGACATGCTCCTCCACCCATCAAACAAGGTGCGTGATTAGTTGATACAAACGGTGAAGCGGTAGGGCCAATACACACATCAAAGCAAAAGGGAACAAAAGGCGGGGGGAATGTGCGCAACCCTTATTGTAATCCAAGCACAGATGAATTAGTTAAGGGAAAAAAGGGCTCGCTGAAGAGAAAAAGAAGAAATTAGTTGTATTTTTGTTTTTTTTTTGGAAGGTAAATTAAAATTTTTTGTATAATTGTACATAATTCACTAATTAATATATAAAAATACTCATTAAAGAAAAAAATGGGCATTTTTCTTATTTTCACATTATTGTATATATATTGCTGTATCAGCTAGGTCTTGGGCAAAATAGGTCATGTCTGATTAAAAAGAAATGGTTGTGTCTAATATAAGAAAATGGTTGTGTCTAAATAACTTATATGGTTGTGTCTGTGATAAGAAAATGGTTGTGTCTGAAATATAGAATGGTTGTGTCTAAATAACTTACATGGTTGTGTCTGATATAGCTGAGTGGTTGTGTAACATCCCAAAATTCTCCTCCTTACAAAGGTTTCGCGTAATTAATAATCTCGCGTAATGAAAGTGATATCGAGATGGTTATTTAGAATGGACATTAATTATAAAGGTTTCTTAAATCCAAAATATCAATCAAAATAATGGTTTTGTAAGCTCACGAAAATATTTCGCGAGTGTCGAAATAATTTTCGGTCAGCACCGAAATTCCGTCAGTTCCCAAAGGTATCCGAAAAATATATTCTCATGGAGATATGTTCACGAATACATTAACTTGGCATACCATTATGACCAGAAAAATTAGTAGATTGCGACTATGTGTTCGAAATATTTTTAGGATATCCTTACACGAGCTATTAATGACCAAACGTGATCAAACATGAGCGAAAATGGGCAAGCCAGTGCACAAGCCAATTGGCCACGTGGTCAAGGGTCTGAAGGGGGAGGTTAAATGCATCTGATGCATTTAATACAGTATTATCCCCTTTCTTATTTTCTTTTTTCTTTTCTTTTTGGGGGGCCAAATTGTTGGCTATAAATAGCCATCGAGGCAGCCCCAAATGTTGAAAAAAAATTTCCTTAGTTTTCACACACTTCAGGTTACGATTGTGCACACTGCGGTAACGCTGCCGGACTCAGAAAAAATAGAAGCAGCATACCAACGTAAAGAGGATATTTTTCTCATCACTTTCACCAGTTCAGAAAAAACTTAGGAAGTTGGTAATCCTAGACCCACTGTCTATGTGGTTTATTATGATATTTTATGTGTTCTTATGTGAAAATATAACGTAGTGGGTTTTATGAGAAAAATATAAAGATCAAGTTGTAAAAATGATTTTGAGTAGTTTTAATGTTGGAAAAATATAATTGTGCTATTTGGTACTATGTAAAATGTTTTCAAAGTTACGGAGAACCAAAGACGCCTAAACGAAGTTTTGCTCCAGGACGCCCAGTGCTACACCCAGCGCACGCTGAGCGGTACGCCAAGCAGCTGGCCGGAAGACTTCTGATTTTTTGTACCCTGATTTTAACAACTATATCATTGTATGTTGTAATTGTAAAAGCATGCATCGTGAGGACTCGGTCGTCATTACGCCTTAGGACGACTGTAAATAACTAGAAGTTAATCACTCAATGCTTGAAGATCATAATTGAACACTAGAGAAAAAGTGATGTTCTCAGGATGTTCCGACCACCAAGGGTTCAGTGTACCTTAAGACAAGTACATAGTTACTAATTTAGCATGTGTACAAATAAGTTACTTGTTCAGCAAGTAATCTAATATTGTTGGAGTAAAAATGTTCTAATTACATGTGTTTTTACCTTAAATTAATACGATATTTTGTGATTATTGGATTTAAATTGGTTTTAGATCAATGGTGAAAAAAAGTATGTGTAGGGGTGGACAACTTAGTTGCTTATTAAATGAGAAGATTTTTTACTTTCTCATTGGAAAATTTTCCTGTATGTAGAATTCTATTGGAATTCTCTTAACAAGAGAATCTAAGAATGAACCAAATTTTGTCAATGATGCACAAGAAAAAAAGTCAATCAAGTGAATTAAAATTGTCTAAATTGTTTTTACTTTATTGAAAAGACACGAGGATCATATAATTCCATTTCATCTGACAATTACATTGATTTCTATTGAATATTTTAACAAAAATTTTCCCATATTTTTATAATTGTGAAGCATTACTCATCATTCGTATATTTAAAAATATATTTGTTTCATTGCGTATCATATAGAATCTCATTACCTATATAAATAAATGTCATTTTAAGGTATTAATTGATACTTGATAGATTAATGTGTCAAGACTTAAGAAAAACTACATTTTTTTTGTTGTTGTCTCATAAATATAATAAGAAAAACTTAAAGAAGACTTTCATATATAATATGAGGACCTACAGAGTGTATAAAGCTAATGATGATCTTTAGAAGATGCACTTTTTCCTATGGTTCTTATTAAGAAAAATTAAAGAATGTGATGCACAAATATTTTCTTTGATTCGATGTGATACGCTAAATATTATTAGCCGTTTGATGTTTGCACTTTGCCAGGTAATGTGTGTGGTTTTCTTAGTCACTCTTGTCCATGGATGAAAATTTTCTTAATCCTTAAAACATTTAAGACTAAAAAAAAAGAAAGAGAAATTACAAGTGAGAGAAAATTAGATGGTAAATATATATGCTTTTAATCTCAACATTTCTGTCTTTCTTTCTTTTTCATTTTAAATCTCTAGGCCAAGGGGCGGAGCCAAATCAATTTTTTACGGGGACTAAAACTAAAAAAGCATTTTTATAATCTATACTTGTAATTTTTGTATTATAAAATAATATAAAATTTCATACTTAACTTAAGATTTACCTAAGTAAAATTAAAATTAGTATTTTAATTCATTCTAAGACCTTTAAAAATTACAAAAGAAATATACAAACTAATTAGTCATAATTTTTTTATGTTACTCACAATTATGTTGAAAAAAGAATAAGTTGAGAGCACCCTCATTTTTTATCTTCTATTTTAGATAAAAACAGTAAAATAATAGTAAGATAGAAAAATAAAAGAGAGGTGATAAAATTAGGCTATTGAACTCAATGAAATTTTTGTTTTCTTTTTTAGTTTAGATATACAAAACTTTTAAGGGGGAAAAAATTAAAATATATATTTTTTAAGATAAAAATTAAAATTTTAGGCCGACAATGGACCACCTCAGCCATGGGAGGAGCCGCCCCTGCTCACAGCAAAGATTAAAAAGTATATTTATACGTTTTTCCTTCAGTACCCATCTAATTTGATAGGTATTGATTATATGCAGTATTTTTTCAGTATAGTCAAATTGAAAGGAAAAAAAATACTGCTAAATACATTGTGAATGTCACCAGATTTTTTTGTATGATGAAGTCATTAAGATTAGTCTAGTGGTGAGTGGTTTAAGAAGTAAACATGGAATCTTAAATTTAAATCTTATTGAATGTAATTTTTAAAGTAAAAAATGAATATTTTTTTGATAGTGTCCTAACATTAAATGGATTTTTTTAAAAAAAATATTCTCAATATGAAATTGAAATTAAATAATATTTTTCAAATATCATGCTAATAACATGTAATTATTATTATTATTATNTGTATCTACAGTCTGACCTTCACCTTAAGATTCCAGGACCTCGCACATGAATTGCCAAGAAGCGTGGCAACCGCCGCGGTTTCATAAATATAAAATGGGGGCTTAAAGAAAGCATGCTTATATTTTTTTTGTTTTCTTTTGGGTTTAGATCAGAACACTTACTTGTATAATTAAGGTTTTAACAATTATATGTATGAGATGGATAGAAGAATAGAGTATGTTTGGATACACAAGTTTGAAGAAGTTTATCACAAAAAAAAAAAAAGTTTTGAAAAGTAACTTATGAATAAGTTATTTTGTATTAAAATATAATAAATATTTTTTTGTTTTAAATATCTTAAAAAGTATTTTTTGAGAACTCAAATATTTCAACTTCTCAAAAAAATTTTAAATTGACTTTTTAAAAATTAATAAGTTGTATAGTCAAATTTGACAAAAAATTTAAAAATATGATTTCTAATAACTTCTCAAAAGTTAATAAAAGTCAAAAGTTAGGTTATCCAAACGAGCTCTAAATATGTTAATAAATTAGTCTCCTGAGCAATACTCTTAAGATTAATTTTTATACTGTGATTATCACTCTAATTTATTTTTTATTTGATAGATTTTTGAAAAAAATGGAGATAAGACTCAATCACTTTTATTTATGTGTCATTGCATGATTGTGCAACAGTTTATTTACCTCTTCCTTATTAAATTTGTTCAATTTTAACAAATTTTAAAATTAAACTTATCATATTTTGTCATTATTTGATGATCTAATCAGTGTATTGATGTGTCATATGATTAAAGTAATAATTTAATACTTTATGGTATAATATTTGTGAAGAAGTGTATTTTAAACTCAAATGACTCTTCAATTTTTAAACTATTTAACAAGTTGTCTATTTTAATAATTTGATAAGTAAAAAATTTGTTAAGATCACATAAAACATGAAATAATCACAAAATTCTACAAGTTTAATTTTAAAAGTACTAAAAGTGAACAAATTTAAGAAAAAAATAAATATCAACGTTGCACGGGAAAAACACCTAAAACTTAATCTCTCTCTATATATATAACAATAATGATTTTCTAACAACAATTTACAGTGATATCATAGTGCTCCTGATTGTTGTAGAATACCTTTAGGTCGGTCCATGTGTTTAAAAAATAATACAGGACAAGATACATTAATCGAAATCTCTTTTTATTTTTCTTTGTCTCTCTAAAAATGCTTTAATCACATGTGTTTTTACCTTAAATTAATACGATATTTGTCACTATTGGATTTAAATTGGTTTTAGATCAATGGTGGAAAAAAGTGTGTGTAGGGTGGACAACTTAGTTGCTTATTAAATGAGAAGATTTTTTTACTTTCTCATTGGAAAAGTTTCTTATACATAGAATTCTCTTAACAAGAGAATCTAAGAATGAACCAAATTTTGTCGATGATGCGCAAGAAAAAAGGTCAATCAAGTGAATTAAAATTGTCTAAATTGTTTTTACTTTATTGAAAAGACACGAGGATCATATAAGTCCATTTCATCTGATAATTACAGTGACTTCTGTTAAAAATTTTAACAAAAATTTTCCTATATTTTTATAGTTGTGTAGCATTACTCATCATTCGTACATTTAAAAAAATATTTGTTTCATTGAGCATCATATAGAATCTCATTACCTATATAAATAAATGTCATTTTAAGGTATTAAGTGATACTTGATAGATTAATGTGTCAAGACTTAAGAAAAACTACATTTTTTTTTTTGTTGTTGTCTCATAAATATAATAAGAAAAACTTAAAGAAGACTTTCATATATAATATGAGGACCTACAGAGTGTATAAAGCTAAAGATGATCTTTAGAAGATGCACTTTGTCCTATGTTTCTTATTAAGAAAAATTAAAGAATGTGATGCACAAATATTTTCTTTGATTCGATGTGATGCACATTTTGATACGCTAAATATTATTAGCCGTTTGATGTTTGCACTTTGCCAGGTAATGTGTGTGGTGTTCTTAGTCACTCTTGTCCATGGATGAAAATTTTCTTATTCCTTAAAACATTTAAAACTAAAAAAAAGAGAGAGAGAGAAATTACAAGCGAGAGAAAATTAGATGGTAAATATATATGCTTTTAATCTCAATATTTCTTTCTTTCTTTCTTTTTCATTTTAAATCTCTAGGCCAAGGGGCGGAGCCATATCAATTTTTTAGGGGGACTAAAGCTAAAAAAGCATTTTTATAGTCTGTACTTGTAATTTTTGTATCATAAAATAATATAAAATTTCATACTTAACTTAAGATTTACCTAAGTAAAATTAAAATTAGTATTTTAATTCATTCCAAGACCTTTAAAAATTACAAAAGAAATATACAAACTAATTAGTCATAACTTTTTTATGTTACTCACAATTATGTTGAAAAAAGAATAAGTTGGGAGCACCTTTATATTTTATCTTCTATTTTAGATAAAAACATTAAAATAATAGTAAGATAGAAAAATAAAAGAGAGGTGATAAAATTAGGCTATTGAACTCAATTAAATTTTTGTTTTTCCTTTTTAGTTTAGATATACAAAACTTTTAAGGGGGACAAAATAAAAATATATATTTTTTACAAGAAAAATTAAAATTTTAAGGGTGACAATGGACCCCCCCAACCATGGGAGGAGCTGCCCCTGCTCATGGCAAAGATTAAAAGTATATTTATAGGTTTCTCTTTCAGTATCCATCTAATTTGATAGGTATTAATTATATGCAGTAATTTTTTAGTATAGTCAAATTGAAAGGAAAAAACTACAGTTAAATACATTGTGAACGTAACCAGATTTTTTTGGATAATGAAATCACTAGAATTGGTCTAGTGGTGAGGGATTCAAGTAGTAAACATAAAATCTTAAATTTAAACCTTATTTAATGTAATTTTAAAGTAAAAAATAAATATTTTTTCGATAGTGTCCTAACATTAAATGGATTTTTTTAAAAAAAATATTCTCAATATGAAATTCAAATTAAATAATATTTGTCAAATATCATGCGAATAACATCTAATTATTATTTTTATTTCCTTCAACATCTAATTTTTTTAACATGCATTTAACCATTTTTTTTTAAGTTTCAATAAGTCAAACACTGCAATATATTATAGGTTGGTGTATCTACAGTCTGACCTTCACCTTAAGATTCCAGGACCTCGCACATGAATTGCCAAGAAGCGTGGCAACCGCCGCGGTTTCATAAATATAAAATGGGGGCTTAACGAAAGCATGCTTATATTTTTTTTGTTTTCTTTTGGGTTTAGATCAGAACACTTACTTGTATAATTAAGGTTTTAACAATTATATGTATGCGATGGATAGAAGAATAGAGTCCGTTTGGATACAAAAGTTCGAAGAAGTTTATCGCAATTTTTTTTTTAAAAAGTAATTTATAAATAAGTTATTTTGTATTAAAAAATATAATATTTTTTTGTTTTAAGTATTTTAAAAAATGATTTTTGAGAACTTAAATATTTCAACTTCTCAAAAAGCTTTAAAATTGATTTTTTTAAAAAGTAATAAGTTGTATAGTTAAACTTGACAAAAATTAAAAATATAATTTCTAATAACTCCTCAAAAGCTAATAAAAGTCAAAAGTTAGGTTATCCAAATAAGTTCTAAATATGTTAATAAATTAGAACTCGCGAGTAGTACTCTTAAGATTAATTTTTATGCTGTGATTATCACTCCAATCATGTTTTTATTTGATAGACTTTTGAAACAATGAAGATAAGACTCGATCACTTTTATTTATGTGTCATTACATGATTGTGCAACAATTAGTGCATAGAAATTAGGTGGTTTCTCTAGTGCTTCACAAGTATTTACCTCTTCCGTATTAAATTTGTTCAATTTTAACAATTTTTAAAATTTAACTTATCAATTTTTGTCACTATTTTATGATCTAATCAATGTATTGATGTGTCATATGATTTAATGTAATAATTTAATCCTTTTTGGTATAATATTTGTGAAGAAGTGTATCTTAAACTCAAATAACTCTTGAATTTTTAAACCATTTAACAAGTTGTCTATTTTAATAATTTGATAAGTGAAAAATTTGTTAAGATCACATTAAGAAATAATCACAAAATTCTACAATTTTAATTTTAAAATTACTAAAAGTGAACAAATTTAATAGAAAAATAAATATCAACGTGGCACGGGAGATACACCTAAAACTTGTTGGTCTCGGTAACCAATACCCAAGCGGGGGGTGAATTGGGTATTTTAGAAATTATTCCAATTTCAACAAATATTGCATTTTCATGCAATTACGTTACTACGCAGCGGAATATAACAATTAAAGATGTAATATAAGCATGCTCAATTATGTTTGTAATAAAACAATAAGATCAATAGAGTAACTTATAAACAATTATCCACAGACGCAATTTTCAAATATGCAAGACAATAATATAAGTTTGCAATAAATAAAGAGATAGAGTTAGAGGGATTGCAAACAGTGATTTATCCTGGTTTGACCACCCTTGTGATCTTCGTTCAGTCCCCAAGCGTCTTGCTCAAGATTTCTCCACTATCATCAAGTTTCTAACTTAGGTGCTTGACAAAACTTTACATCCAAGAGCACTCCTCACACTTAGGATCTCCCACATTTGTGTAGAAGCCTTATGAACCAAACCTTAGGGATACCACACCCTAAGCAACTAGAGGGATACCTCACACTCTTTACAAGTGTATGAAAATTTTGTGTTTGATAATAAACTCTCTCAAGAGTAGATAATACAAATTGAAGCTCTATAGGAGTATTGACAATATCTCTCTTTTGCTCTTAAGATGATGAAAAATATTAATCCAATGATAGTATGAAGTATGAGGATGATGGGAATCAAAGGCTTAGCTAGAAGTGAGAGTTTAATGGATATTTATAGCGTTTTTAAGTGTACTAGCCATTTATAGACGCTACCCATTATTTTAATCAATTTTATCCATTGAAAAACTAGTCGTTTTTTGGCTTTTGGACTCGAGTCATTCGAATGGTATCCGTTATCTAGCTGTTGTGTTTCTCTAATGACAGAGTCATTCGAATGACTCATTTGAATGACTCATTCTGATGACTCATTCGATTGACTTGCTCTACAAATTTGTAGATCTTTCTCTTAGCTTTAAGTAGAAATTTGAACCACCTTAATTGGAGTTCTGTAGCCCAAGATATCATCATTTTACTAACTGTGTTGTGCAAGTCATTTTGCTAAGCGCGCCACTCATCCATTTTCTTATCTTTCTTGATTCCTAAGTTTGTCTAATTCATTTTACATCCTGGAATCAATTAAGATAATTTAAGAGCATCATTCTAAGAGTTTTAGAGATATATATATATATATATATATATATCAATTTTCCTTTGACAAGAATACCTTAAGTCCTAAGAAACTATTTCCCTTTTTACCGTTTGCTTGGACTTGGTATTCTTCATGAATCCTATCTTCGGCATTATCATGTTCTTCATAGAATTGACATTTCATGCTTCGCCTTTTGACTTTGGGAATCATATGAATGTTCCTTCTTGTTCCATCTTATTCTTGACGCTTTGGACTTTCCTATACACAAGATAATTCACTAGAAAGTATAGTTAGTCTAATGTGTTCCAATATCTTCATATGCATATATAGATTAATCAATGCATCATACATATACAGTTAGGCAAGGATCAAATCATATTAATCAAATAGTATTCTTTGCCTAGCATGCATGCATTGTAACACCATAGCACTTGATATTCATGCATATACACATATAGACACAAATATATCCAATAGTTAATCCATCAAGCACATATGGATATGCTCTCAAAAGGATGTTTCTCATATATCATTGTATGATGTGTAAGCTATATGATTACCATCAAGTTCAATCATACAAAATCAAATGTATTCTATTTAGCATACAACATCAAATGTATTCTTTTTAGCATATAACATCAAATGTATTCTTTTTAGCATATAACATCCTTTTGCATTCTAATTGTCATTATCTATTTGTTATGTTCTATTTGTCATCATCAAGATATAGAACAACTAGGAAAACCTAGTTCTACAAATATAAGCATATATAATAAGCATAGACAATTAGAACATATTGTATTTGTCATCATCAAAACATATTGTATTAATCAATTAGAACAACTAGGGAAACCTAGTTCCACAAAACTCAATAATGATTTTCTAACAACAATTTACAGTGATATCATAGTGCTCCTAGATTGTTATAGAATGCCTTTAGGTGTGTCCATGTGTTAGATTAAAAAATAATACAGGACAAGATACATTAATCGAAATCTATTTTTATTTTTTGTTTGTCTCTCTAACATATTTACAATTGTGTTCACAAAAGTTTGTAACTTTTAACATGATGTGTAAAAAGATTTGTAACATTGTTCGATAAAATTTGTAATAAAAAAATATATTTCATGAGAATGCATGTGAATAGAACACAAAAGATAGAATGAATTCAATTTAAAACTAATGATAACAGTTTGTAACGAAAAAAAAAATGTATTTTGCGTGAATACATGTGAGTGCAGCATGAGAGATAGATGAGAGACTTCAGTTTGTAACTCATGATAATAATTTGTAATAAAAGTAACAAAAAATTGTAACTTTATTCAATCAAGTTTATAAAAAAAATATATTTATGAGAACATGTGCAAATCGACCAGAAGATAGAGAGGATGATTTGATGGATGAGATAATTTCAATCTTAATTTTATATAGATAAAAATTAGATTGAGTTTCCTACCTCTATCATATATATTCCTCGCATCATACCATGACATGTGGACATTTACCGTGAGATGAATATAAGCTTTTTTATTTTTAAATTATTTATTAAAACAAACTGTTCGACTTGAAAAATGTATGTAATAAAAGTATATAACTTGATGTAAGTTTTGTTCATTTTTTATTTATCGTGGGACCAAACATCGTATTGATAGCTCTACAATGACACATGGTTGTGTTGTCCAAACAAGAGTGCCGTATATATAATCATGAAAACCTTGATTCCATTAATCCGTCCCGCTTGCACCATATACATATATATAAGCTAACAAAGACATAGTGTTACGGGCTAAAACCGGGTCCGAAAGCTATAGCCATCTAAGAGGGAGAGGAGCTCTCGTTCTCTAAAAGACCCGAGGGGCCCAACCCGCTAAGGAGCAGAAGAGGCTCTCCCCACCTGGTCAGACTGGCCCAAAGGGAGGGAGTCTCGTGGCACTTAGAAGAGGAGGAGGTCGCAAGCCCAAAACTTCCGAACCCCGTTCGGCCCAACAAGGCTAAGAGAAGATAGCAGTGACCTCTCCTCCCTAATCTGCAACCAACTCCTGGATAAGCGGGAAAGATAAACCGGGGAAAGATAAACTGGAGGAGATAAGCAAACTCCCTCGTCTTATCTCTATCTTACCTCTATCCTTGCACTCCAAGCTCGCCTATAAAAGCACGCGACCCCTTAGGTCACCAAGTACCTCTCATTCTCCTCTTAGAGAACTCTCCTAATCCCTGTGCTTACTTGAGCGTCGGAGTGCCTTTGCAGGTACACCCCGCCGCCGCACTCTCTTCGAAAGGAACTTGCTCAGAGCTTCCGTCCAAGCCTCCGAACCCGCTTGGAGCTTTCGTGCGAGCCTCCGAACCCGCTCGGAGCTTTCGTGCAAGCCTCCGAAACCGCTCGGACCCTTCGCCCTCAGACCTCGAGCTTCCGTCAAGGCGCCTTCCTCACTCGTTCAGGTAACCTCGTACCCTTTACGAATTACTTGTGAACATTGGCGCCGTCTGTGGGGACCTGATACTACCTCGTAAGTGTCAGCCTACCACCCTCTACTGGTGCCCTGATGGAAGCCCACAACATCGATGCGAACCCCCCTCTCGCCCAAGTCCGACAGGAGATCCCTCAAGGGGAAGGCAAGAACTTGCAGCACCAGGAACTCAACCCTCGGGATGGACTACCCGCGTCCATAACAGGGGAAAACGATGTGAATTATCGAGAACCTAACGGACGGCATATCCCATCCCAGGTGGTCGTTCCGAACTCTCAGCACAACCCGGACCTCTATGAGGTTATCCTCGGGCTCCAAGAACTCATCAAACAATAGGAACTACGTCTCAAGGCTTTGGAGCGGAGAGACAAACCAAGGAAAAAGGAGCGACGGGATCAAGACCAAATAGGGGACAATAGGAAACCTACCTTTTTGCAGCGTGAGGACCACCCTAGGCCCCACACTCAGGAAAGGTCCCCTACCCCCCAGCACGTGAGGAACAGAAAGAGGACCCCATCCCCAGCCCCGAAGCGGAGAAGGTCCAACAGGACTCCTTCCCCAAAGCAACGACGCGGAAGTTTTCCTCGACGACACTCCCCCGTCCCAACTCGGCATTCCCAGCACACGAGCCACCGTGAGCGGCATAGCCGACACAAAAACTCTCCGAGACGGACTGTAGATTTAGACTCTGAAGGTTCCGTCCACTCGGACCCAACCCGAGGCTCCAAGCGACAACAGAGGTATGAAGGATTCGTCGTGAACGACAGCCCGTTCTCCGACGAAATTTTTCGCGTTAACCC
>QANU01026449.1:0-11599 GCA_003254905.1 Nissolia schottii | reverse complement strand
AAAAGAGAGATATTATCAATATTCCTATAGAGCTTCAATTTGTATTATCTACTCTTGAGAGAGTTTCTTATCAAACACAAAATTTCCATACACTTGTAAAGAGGGTGAGGTATCCCTCTAGTTGCTTAGGGTGTGGTATCCCTAAGGTTTGGTTCTTGAGACTTCTACACAAAGGTGGGGGATCCTAAGTGGGAGGAGTGCTCTTGGATGTAAAGGTTTATCAAGCACCTAAGTTAGAAGCTTGATGATAGTGGAGAAATCTTGAGCAAGTCGCTTGGGGACTGGACGTAGATCACAAAGGTGGTCGAACCAGGATAAATCTATGTTTGCAATCTCTCTAACTCTATCTCTTTATTTATTGCAAACTTATATATATTGTCTTGCATATTTGAGAATTGCATTTGTTGATAATTGTTTATAAGTTGCTCTGTTGATCTTATTTTTTTATTACAAACATAATTGAGCGTGCCTATATTAAATCTTTAATTGTTATATTCCGCTGCGTAGTAACATTGATTGCATGAAAATGCAATATTTGTCGAAATAGGAATAATTTCTTAAATACCAAATTCACCCCCTCTTGGGGATTGGTTACCAATACCAACACCATGTGCAATGCTCGCTAGGTTGTTGATTCATTGGTGGGGTATCCATAGCCCTTAATCCTTTCGAAAATACGATTTACAACAAAATACGGACCATATATATTTTTTTAATATAATTGATCATTGCGTATGTGTACAAATTATGAGCCGTGCGTGAATGTGAACATATATATTACAAACGGTAGAGCATAAGCTTATCGGACAAGGTATTCACGTCCAGGCAGTCTATAATAAACAGGTACATGGTCCATTACACATAATTGCATCAGTAATAATATAGTAGAGTAGTCTACATACAACCATCATACATAAATAGATACAAAGCAAGTACTCCAAAATAAAGGAAGGCTGCTGAGTTCTTGAACGAAATCCTCTATCCGTCCGGTCTTCACCTCTTCACGGCTCAGCGGGTGGTTCTCCTTGGTACTCCTCGTAGCCCGTATAATCCTCGTTCGCTCCTGGAAGCATAAGGGAGTGGGGGTGAGAACTTACGTCCTCAGTGGTTGGCCCTAGCATTGGGGTATGTTGTTTCTTTCTCTCTTATGAACCAGGCCGCTCAGGTGTTTCTAGGTGAAAACATGTATACTAGTACCCTACTGATTATTATCTGGCCTAAGGTCCTGAATGGCTTTATCTAAAATTATATAGGTGACGGGGAACTAATCTTGTTTACTACGTTACGTGCTTACCTAACCTGCAGGTCAATTATCATTAGACTAACCGTCTCGGGTCGTTCCCTTACCGCAAACAACTGTAAATGAGTATTAATGCACCTTCAAACAATCAGCCAATTATAAATACATAGCTAAATAGTGCATGGGGGCATTGGGCGTCTCTTACGCGTACCGGCTTGCCGAATTAGCGTCCCACTTCTCCGCTTTGGCACATATCGGCTTGCCGGATTAGCTCTCTATCTCCTTACGCATACCGGCTTGCCGGGTTAGCGCTTTTACCTTTACTTCCTCCTTTTTCTTCTATCCATCCTTTACCTTCCGTGTCATTAACCTCTTCAAACCAGCCGACCTTGGACGACAGATTCGTTAACCAATCCAAACTTGTAAGGACGGGCGAGGTAACACATCAACCAGTCCACTTGTGTACTGGTGAGGGGCTTGTCTGTAAGACTTTGCCAAGACTAAACTCCCAACTTTGCCAGGTTTCATTCGAATACTTGCTATGGTATTCGCATGAAATCCCTCGGAGTCCTTTCATTCGATTGGAATAGGCTTTCATTCGACTGAAATCCCTCAACACCCGTTCATTCGAATACGAGGGGATCCATTCGATTGAAATCCCTAAAATTCGCCTTCATTCGACTACGGTGGAATTCATTCGAAGGAAAGCTCGATTGGGCTTTCATTCGACTGAATTCCTGGCGTATTCGAATGCAGACTACAAAAATTGCCTCCTGTGACTCCAGTTCTCATTTTTCCACTGTTTCTAGGGTTCCAAGTAGTACAGTTATGCATTTCAATTTTCCATCGTTCACAAAACCCTTTTTACATTATTCCCCCCAAAATACTACTTAACAGTTCTATAGTCAAATATACAGGTAGGCACATATACAGTTAAAAACTAAACCACATAGACAGTGGGCTTAGGATTACCCACTTCCTATGTGCGTTCCGGTCTGAGATCTATGATGAGGGAACTGTCCTCGTCACGTGGGTATATTCCTCCTATTTTTCCTATGCTTGATAACGGAACCGCGATGTGCTGGTACGACACTAACAGCGTAACTTTTCTGAATGTTTTCTTTCTTCAATTCTGAGGGTGGCTTAAAGCCTTTTATAGGCACGCCCCCCCCTCAGCTTCCCTTCCCTCTCTTCCCTTTTTTTTTCTTTTTATTTTAATTTTGTAAAAATTTAATATTATATTATTATTTTATAAAAATATCTAACTAATTATTTTTCGCGCACACACGGATATCCTAAAAATATCCCGAACACGTCTCCGCAATCTACCAATTTCCCCTGCCCTAGTGGCAAGTCAGATTAAGGTATTCGAGAACACTTCTCCTCTGGGAGTATGCTTTACGAATACCTTTGGGACCTGACGGGGTTTCCAAATTGGGTAGAAATTGGCACAGACCTTGCGGCATCCCGCAAGACCACCAAATATGCATCTCGGCTGACATCGGGAAACAATTAATGTTCCAAATAATTTTCTCAGTCTCCCTAACCGTCCCTAACATGCCATAATTATCCAAAATTAAAATTTGAGCGAAATTCTCGTAAGGAAAAGGTCGGGATGTTACATTCCACCCCCTTACAAAAATTTCGTCCTCGAAATTTCGTACCTTGGAATAGTTCTGGATAGGCTGCCTTCATGTCTGCCTCCAATTCCCAAGTTTGCTCCTCGACCTTCCTGTTTTCTCAGATGACGCGTACCATCTGGATCTCCTTATTACGCGTCTTCCGCGTCTTACGATCCACAATCTTCTGAGGCATCAGCGGCAAGGCAAGATCTTCCCTTAGTATGATTTTCTCTGGTTCTAGCACGTGATCTGGAGAAGCGTAATACTTTCTTAGCTGGGACACATGAAAGACAGCATGAACATTGGCCAGGCTCGGTGGGAGAGCTATTCGGTAAGCTACAGGTCCAACACGTTCCAGAATCTGAAAGGGTCCAATGAACCTGGGGCTTAGCTTCCTAATCCTCATAGCTCTTCTGATGCCCGTATTAGGGGTGACCTTGAGAAAAACGTGGTCCCCTTCTTGGAACTCTAGGGGTCTCTTGCGGTTGTCAGCATAACTCTTCTGTCGACTCTGAGCAGTGAGGATTCTCTGCCTAACGCGTTGTATATATTCTTCCGTATCTTGAGTCTCTTCGGGTCCCAAATACCTGTACTCACGGCCCTCATTCCAGCAGAGGGGTGACGGGCATTTTCGACCATAAAGGGCTTCGAAGGGGGCCATGCCGATACTCGCATGGTGGCTGTTATTGTAGGAAAACTCGATAAATGGTAGCATCTCATCCCAGTACCCAGGTAAGCTCTGAGGCCGTGATCACGAGAGCCAAATAACGATCCCACTTCAGGAGGTCAGAGGGACATCCTGAAGGTGGAAGCCCGCCACAGGTGGTGTCGATATGGCATCACTGCAAGGTGTGCAGTTATCACACGTAGCACGGTCGAAAGAGGGCAATGCTAGGTGGGGTTACAATATCCGCCCACTACTGAGGGGTCAGAGAGGACACGCGGCAGGTGGAAGCCCACCGCAGGAAGGTCGAAAGAGGGCCTACATTGGGGGTGCGAGGTTATTTCGTCATAGCAGGGTCGAAAGAGGGCAATGCTATGGTGGGAATAACATATATTCCAAATGCATGTTCATTCTGCTGTCCATTATTATATGTAACTGTTATTCTGTAATTTACCGTCAAGAGAACGCTCGAGACGGCTATGTATGTAAACGTAATGTTAATAAGCACGAGAACGTAGTAAACAAGAGTAGTTCCCTTATCACCTAGTAATGTAGATAAAGCCGTTCAGAACTTAGGCCAGATAATAATCAGTAGGATGTTAGTATATTTGCACACTTAGAAATCTCTGAGCGGCCTGAAGTCCGACTTAATATGACAGGGGATCCACAGGAACTAAAGTTATTGCCACTGAGAACCTACCGTTCTCACTCTCTGTAACAACCTGACTTTTCTTGTTCTTTAAGACATTGTCTAGAAAAGAATTAAAAAGATAAAATGATGGGAAAGGTGAGATAAAATGGAATAAACTTCTAGTATTGATTTTATTTCTGGAAGATTAGTTAAAAATAATTATTCTGCGATTTGGTGACATCCGGTGACGTCCGGATCGAAATTATGCAGTATTAGAACTTAATTGTGACTTAATAGGAGTCTGTAAAATATATTAATATGAAAATAAATCAAGAATATGTCATGTAACATTTTAGAATTCATGAGAGGAATTTTAGAGCATAACGGTATGTCCGGAATATTTTTAGAACTTCCGTACATAAAGAATTAATGCATAAACATCACCTAAACACACTAAGGGTAAAATGGTAATTTTGGGTGGCCAAGGAAGTAAGAAAAGGCCACGGCCAGCCCTTCCTCTTCCAAACCCGAAATCCATCCCCAAAATTCTCCTAAGTTTCCATTCTTCCAAAGCTTCCTAAAACCTAAGCTTTCCATAGATTTCTCCAAAGCTTCTCCAAGGTAAAATCATCATCCTTTGCCTATCATCATCTTAAATTCTCCTCAAGACATTCAAGGAAACAAGCTAGCATCAAGGTTAGGGAGTTTATTCAGGAGAAATCCAAGGATTCAAGGTTCTAACCCTAAATCTCCATAATCTAGGGTTTTATGTTCCTTTAACTTAAGAGCTTCAAGCAAGCTTCAAGTTTATATTTCCATCACCATAATTCATTCCTAAGCATCTAAGGAAGGCTAGGAAGAGTTATGAGTGAGTTTTCATGATATGGTAAGGAGTTGTGCTACCACAATCCATGGTTGTGCTAATTAGGTTAAAATGATGTTTTAGGTCAAGGAGCTTCCAAGTAAGCAAACAAGGCTTGGTTCTCTTGTCTCCTAGCAACAACAAGTTTGTGAAGAGGTGGGTGACTCTAGTTCCTTACCTCTTTAATGATGGACGATTTTTATGCAAGTTTGTCTATGTTTGATGATTTTGAGCTATTATGTGCATATATGTTAGAAATGATGCTAGGACTTAGGGAGACAATTCTGAAGGGTCCTGTGACCTGGATTAGATAGGATTATTGTACTTGAATCAGGTATGGAACTCAAGCAGGTGCTATGGGAGACTACGGAGTAAGGTGGAAGAAGAAAGGAAATTAGGTTTTTCATTCTCACCAAAGCATCGCTGAGCGGTCCCTCAGGCACCGCTGAGCGACGCTGGGCTGACGTGGAAAGTAAAAAGATATTTTTAAAAAGTAAGGCGGTGGGAGTCGGTGGAAGACAAGTCGAGAAAGTAAGGCCGCTGAGCGATGGAGTTAGTACCGCTGAGCGGTGAAGCTATCACCGCTGAGCGATACAGCCCCCACCGCTGAGCGTAAAGACCCAAACCGCTGAGCGAACCTTCAGTTTTCGCTGAGCGGCTTGAGACTTGTAAAAGCTTATGGCACCTTCTTGAGAATCCTAGACTAGTCTTTAATGCTATGTTGGTGATTGATAACTGAAATGTGTGAACTTATATGCTGTATGAGAATGAAACGTGCTGAACATGAATACTACCTGCAATCCATGTTGATAATTGCGTTTTTCATGCATTTATGACACCTAGATCAAAGTCACTGTAATTAACTATGAGATAAATAAAGATGCTGAAATGAACCATAGGGAACAAGTATGCCATGCTGTAGGTACCCAAATGATGAAAAAGGCCCAATGGCCAATGCTGAACAAGGCCCAACGGTCAATGCTGAATGAGAGCAAAAGCTCCACGCTGAAAAATGGCTATATGCCACATGCTGAAAAGGCCGTGATCACGTGAGCCACTATGATCCCACTTCAGGAGGTCTAGGCATCCTGAATGTGGAAGCCCGCCACAGGTGGTGTCTATATGGCATACCTGGAGGTGTGCGGGTACCACGCCTATGCATTGTCGAAAGGGGGCAAGCTTAGGTGGGGAGGTACCACCCCAGCCCACTGCCGAAGGGTCCCGAGGGGGCACACGGCAGGTGGAAGCCCACCGCAGTGAGGTCAGGACAGTGTCGGCCTACACTGGAGGTGTGAGGTTATTCCGTCATAGTGATGTCCACAGAGGATGTCGTTATGGTGGGAATAACAGTATTCCAAGCAGGTTATGCTGTGATGCAGATTCAAGGCATCAAATGCTGTTACAAGCTGTTATATGCTGATAAATGCTGTACATGCTGTTATATGATGCTATATGTTGTTATATGTTGACATATGTTGCTGACTGCTGTTACAAGCTGTCATATGCTGTTGAATGCTGTTATATGCTGTCATGTTTATGCTGAAACTGCTGTGATGTGTATTGTGAACAACTTCATGCTAGGTGTTTAATGATGCTGTTATGCTGAATGTATATTATTATGTAATTTATTATGCTGAATATACGCTGTTATGCCGTACCGTCAAGAGCCTGCTCAAGACGGATTTCTTACGAACTGTTAATGAGCACGATAATGTAGTAAACAAGAGTAGTTCCCAGATCACCTAATGATGTATGTAAAGCCGTTCAGATAGGCCAGATAATAAAATGGTAGGTTATAGTATGCATGTTCACTTAGAGATCTCTGAGCGGCCTGAAGTCTGACATAATCTGTTACGAGACTCAGGAACTAAAGTTATTTCCACTGAGAACCTACCGTTCTCATTCCCCACTGTTTATGACTTCAGGTACAGGAGAAGACAACTCATATTTTGAGGATGCTGAAGAAGAGCCACCAGCTGAGCCATGAGCGGCTGGTAGATAGATAGATGTTGTATTTTGAGATGCTGTAGCAACTGATGTATTCAGTATTTCTGTATATGAGATGTTTAGGTTGTGTATTATATATACATTCTGTGACTTTGTATTATGGACCACTTGTTGTATATATAGAAATGCTTTAGTAATATACAGATATACGTTTTGTTATATTATTGATTCCAACGCATGGCTCTATTTTGGTAATTATGCGATGTAAAATGGAAATTTTAAAATGGGTCCTTATTTTCCTAAATGATTATTTTCGAAGTAGCATGATGGACTATGTATTCCGACCAAGTAGATAACAACCTAGTGAGCTGTGTTGCCACGTACGGGTAATCAGTTAGCTAGGGTGTTTCATTTGGTATCAGAGCAGTTCGGTCCAAAAGAGCCTGAGGACTGAGCTGCACTATGCTTTCGGGCATGATTGCGGTGTATGTTCTGATTAAGTGGAATGTGCTAAGTTTCTGTGTATTTGCCTTTTGAGACTGATCACCTCAAATTGTGCAGGTATCACATATTAGACATGCCGCCACGTCGGGATAGTACACAACGTACTCCGGAGTCGCCAGAGCTTGCAGATGTTTTAAGGCAGATAGCTCAGGCTACTTCCTTGATGGCTGCCTCCAACGCTCAGCGCACTCCACAAACAGCTCGGGAGGTGGAGGCTTTGAGATACAGGGATTTCTCGAGAGCTAATCCGCCAATCTTTGAAGGCTTAATGGATCCAGAGTTAGTACATGGTTGGCTAAGGAAGCTTGAGCAGATTTTTGAAGATATAGCATGTACAGAGCAACAGAAGGTGAAGTTTGCTTCTAGGAAACTTGAAGGAGCAGCTGCTGAATGGTGGGATACCACTAAACCTCAGTTTGAGCAAGGTGAGGTAACGTGGATCAGGTTCAAGGAAGTGTTCCTGGACAAATATTTCCCCCAAGAGCTGCAGGACCGGAAGGAGGCCGAGTTTTTAGAGTTGAAGCAGGGTTCTATGTCAGTGGCTGAATATACAGCCAAATTTGAGAAGCTTTGCAGGTACTCCCCTACATACAGGTTGCACCCTAGTGAAGGATGGAAGTGCGCCAAGTATCAGAGGGGATTGAAGCCAGAATTGAAGGTGTTCATGAACGTAGCTGGTATTCGGGACTATGCCACTTTGGTCAACACTTGTTTGGCTCAGGAGGAAGCCAACCGAGATTTGGCTCAGGTACGAAGTGAGAGATTTAAGAGGAGATTTGATGGCGCGGGCAGTTCCCAGTCAGAACCAAGAAAGAGGGGACCGTTTCAGGCGCCAGCAGTTGGAAGGGGTCGAGTTCAGCTTCCCCCAAGGCCGCAGTTAGGAGCTGGTAGAAGTCAGCCTCGAGCGGGACCGGTTGGGGCAGGATCTTCAGTAGTCGGATCTTCAGCAGCAGGTACTCCCAGCCGAAGCACGCCAGAGTCTCAGTCACGAGCTGATCCCCGTACACCGTGTCCAAAATGCGGTAGGGGGCATATGGGAGAGTGTTTGGCAGGCAAGGGAGTTTGCTTCAGATGTGGTCAGACAGGCCATTATGTTAGAGATTGCCCAGCTGCACCCCCATCTACTTTGCGTCAAGGCAGAGTATTTACCATGGCTGCAGAGGAGGCCAAGGATCAAGCAGGTCTGATTCTGAGTACTTGTGTTATTTATGGAAAGACCTTGATTGTGTTGTATGATTCTGGAGCGTCCCATTCTTTTATTTCTTATGACCGTGTGAAGGAGTTGCACTTGTCTCCTACCACATTGCCGTACACACTTGCTGTATCCACTCCCACTGCACCGCCAGTTAAGACTTGTCAGGTCTGTTTAAGATGTCCTCTTCAGCTGCAGGAAAAGGAGTTTGTGGCTGATCTAATCTGTCTTCCCCTAGTAGGGCTTGATGTGATACTAGGGATGGATTGGCTGAATGCCAATAGAGCTGTCCTTGATTGTGCTAAGAAGATGATCATTTTTCCCTCTATGGTTACTAGTTCAGCAACTTTAGAGGAAGAGTTGCCAGTCCTCTACTGTTGTCAATTGAAGGATCAGGGGTATGTTTTCTTCGCATCTTCAGAAGTAGTTGGTGTTAAGCAGGAGGTTAAGGAGATTCCTGTGGTTCGGGATTATCCAGATGTTTTTCCAGATGATATTCCAGCTTTCCCACCGAAGCGGGAAGTAGAATTCTCTATTGATCTGGTGCCCGGTGCAGGGCCTATTTCTATTGCGCCATACCGTATATCTCCATTGGAATTGCAGGAGTTAAAGAAGCAGTTGGATGAATTGTTGAAAAAGCAGTTTATCAGGCCGAGTGCCTCGCCGTGGGGAGCACCAGTACTGTTTGTGAAAAAGAAGGACGGTACTATGAGAATGTGTGTGGATTATAGGCAGTTGAATAAGGTGACGATTAAGAACAAATACCCACTTCCTAGGATCGATGATTTGTCGGATCAGTTGAAGGATGCTAAGATCTTTTCCAGGATTGATTTGCGGTCTGGCTATCATCAGATCAGAGTGCGGGAGGAAGATATAGCTAAGACAGCTTTTCGATCCCGGTATGGACACTATGAGTTCACGGTGATGTCTTTTAGTTTGACAAATGCTCCTGTGATTTTTATGGATTATATGCATAGGATTTTCCGGGAATATCTGGATGAGTGTGTCATTGTCTTTATCAATGACATCCTAGTGTACTCGAAAAGCGAAGAAGAGCACACGAGACATCTACAGATAGTGCTGGAGATTCTGAGGAAGAAGCAGCTGTATGCCAAGTTGTCTAAGTGTGAATTCTGGGCTAGGAAAGTGCAATTTCTGGGCCATGTGGTTTCAGATCAGGGAGTATCAGTGGATCCCAGCAAAGTCGAAGCAGTCAGAACTTGGGAGAGACCTACCTCCATTACGGAGCTACGAAGTTTTCTGGGATTTGCTGGTTATTACCGTCGATTTATTCAGGGATTCTCACAGATCGCTCTACCATTGACCAAGCTGACCAGGAAGGTAGCTAAGATGATTTGGTCAGATGAATGTGAACAGAGTTTCTGTGAATTGAAGAAGAGATTGACCACCGCCCCAGTGTTAGTCTTGCCTGATCTCAAGGAACCTTTTGAGGTCTATTGTGATGCATCAAGAGCTGGACTTGGGTGTGTGTTAATGCAGCGGTGTCAAGTGATAGCTTATGCCTCTAGGCAGTTAAAACGCCATGAGGTGAACTATCCTACTCATGATTTGAAGTTGGCTGCTGTAGTTTTCGCATTGAAGATTTGGAGGCATTATCTCTACGGGGTTCGATTTGAAGTGTATTCCGATCATAAGAGCTTAAAGTATCTATTTGATCAGAAAGAGTTGAATATGCGGCAGTGGAGGTGGATCGAATTCCTTAAGGATTATGATTTCAATCTTAATTACCATCCAGGTAAGGCTAATGTTGTAGCTGATGCCTTGAGCCGGAAGTCATTACAGATGGCTCACATGATGATGCAGGAGGCAAGATTACTGGAGGAGTTCCGTGATCTTAATCTGACCGTGGCATGTCAGCATGATCGGTTGACGATATATCCTCTTCAAGTTAGTAGTGATTTTAAGCACAGAATTGTGGAAGCCCAGAAGAATTGTCAGGAGGAGACTTGGTGCAAGTTTCGTAAGGCCGTTGACGAGGGTAAGATCAAAGAAATAACGACGGATGCTCATGGCATTTTGAGATTTGAGGGGCGTATTTGTGTACCTAAGGAGGGTAGCTTAAGGGAGGATATCCTGCAGGAGGCTCATAAGAGTCAGTTCACAATGCATCCAGGTACAACCAAGATGTATCATGATCTTAAGCATATGTTTTGGTGGCCCGGGTTAAAAAGAGATGTTGAAGACTGGGTTCAGAAGTGCCTAGTATGTCAGAAGGTAAAGATAGAGCATCAAAAGCCTCCAGGGCTACTTAATCCTCCAGAAGTCCCAAAGTGGAAATGGGAAGCTATAGCCATGGATTTTGTCTCAGGATTACCGCGTACGCGAACTGGAGTCGATGCCATTTGGGTGATTGTGGACAGATTGACCAAGTCTGCTCACTTTATCCCAATTAAGATGACTTATTCATTGCAGAAGCTTGTACAGCTGTATATTAAGGAGGTGGTAAGGTTGCATGGTGTACCCTCCTCTATCATTTCAGACTGAGATCCTAGATTTACCTCCAGATTCTGGACGGCTTTCCAGAAGGCTTATGGGTTCAAGTTGCATTTGAGTTCTGCATATCATCCTCAGTCTGATGGTCAGTCCGAGCGTACTATTCAGACTTTGGAAGACATGCTCAGGGCTTGTGCCCTAGATACACCTAGAAATTGGGAGGAGATCATACCTTTTGTGGAGTTTGCATAGAATAACAGCTATCAAGCTAGTATTGGTATGGCTCCATTCGAGGCATTGTATGGCAGAAAGTGTCAATCGCCCTTATGCTGGAATGATAGCCGGCGATACCGTTGTTTAGATCCTAAGGAGATCCGAGATACGGAGGAATTAATGAAATTGTTGCGCAAACGAGTACTCACAGCCCAAAGTAGGCAGAAGAGTTATGCAGATAATAAGAGGAGGCCACTCGAGTTCCAGGAG
>QANU01026447.1:0-11201 GCA_003254905.1 Nissolia schottii | reverse complement strand
AAAAAAATGGAAAAAGAAAAAAAAAATACACCAATTTAGTAATATAGAAATCCATAACTCCACTTTAGAATGGCAGGCATCAGCTTTAAGCACATGCCATCTAGGTCAATATATGCATACAACACATCAGTGTCTACTATTTGATATTTTCCAACATCATCTCAAATCCTTTTTTCTACTTTTTATCCTCTCATCTGCTTTTCCCCCCCTTTTCAGATGGGTTTTTAACATGGTTTCAGCTGAACCAGTTCCCCACTGACACAGCTCCACCAAATCCCTACCCAACCAAGATGAAATTTTCAACACTCATACATCCAACAACCAAAATCACGTTCAATCCATTAACCAAACCAAACCAGCTTAAACACACAACACACTAGCTACGAGAAAAAAAATTAAAGACTCAGAAAACTCACCGAAATTAGCTTCAATATCATCGAAGGAGAGAGTGATGTTGTTCCCAATCAGCACCACCTTAGAAGCCGCCATAGCACACAAACCCGCCAGAGAGAAGAAAAACAAGAGAAGATTCGAGGTACCCATTAGAGCAAGAGATTTCTAAAGCGCAAAAAGCACAAACCTTTGGTTGAAAATCATCCAAATCAGCAAAAGAGGGGAAGGGGAATTGGGGATTCTAGAATTTAGGGTTTTGGAATCACAGCAAGAAGAAGAGATACATCAGCTTCCATATCAAAAAGAGGAATCAAGTGATGTTTTATTCCTTTGATGCTCTCTCTGATTCAAATTGATTGCCAATTAAAAAAAATAGATTTATCTGAATGGTTTGATTGCTGATAAAATCACATAATTAAAAAACAATCACTATTAGTATATATATTTTCTGAAATTCCAAACTGAAGTTTGTAGATAAGCAAGTTCGATGTGGAATTTGATAAAATATCAAGGGAAGTATTTTTTTTATGTGCATGAGAACAGTGAAAATTGTTATAAAATGAGACCATGTGGTTTCTTATATAAATTTGTTTTTTTTTGGTTTCAAGATTGTAGGAAGGTATTCATTATATTTAAATGATTAAGATTTAATTATAAATTTAAAATAATAAATAATTTGAATTAACAAAATATTTAATAAAATTTTAAACATTATGAGATTGATGTTGTAAAATTTTAGGAGTATTAGAATAAACTCGTAAAACTTGAGTATATAAATAATAATGTTCTACGTAATGTTAGATAACTAGTGGTATATTATTTGCATGTAATTGTCGCAATCTTATTATCATCTTATTAAGTACAAAAATGCGATAATCTCCATACTAGTTGCTGATTAATAATTAAAAAGTGGTATTATTGTTTATCACACCGCCAGAAGAGCCTTGTAGTCACTGGAGTTAGCCAAAGACGCGTTGAACCTAGAATATTTTTTTATTCAAACAAGAAGATAAAATTGATTTAATCTATATATACTGAAAGCTGAAAATTCCCACCCTGGCCCCACTCCTTTCTAACACACGTGTCACGCTCTCAGCCAATTTTTTCCCGCCCAAAAGCTCCTCAGCTGCCCATCACGTGCGGCTTCCCACTCAATGCATCCCATTTTGAAGTGGCTTCTGAAGGAAGCCTCGCCCAAGCAGCTTGCAGCATTTTCTTTCTCTCTCAACCTTTCAAGTCTCTCTCTCTCTTAGTCCTCACACAGCTTCATCTCCCTGTGAAATTTTTGTTTGAGACAACGATGGAAGCCACCTCCAAAACGGCGAGATTTGGAGGTCGGATTCGGATCTGGCCGTGGTGGGCATTGTTGCTGTTCACTACTCTCTCTCTGACTCTCCTTTCGTTTTCTCCGATTCCAGGTACTCCCCCCGATCTCTCTCTCTCTCTGTTTAATCTTCTTTTGTTTCTGAAATTCTGTTTCTGTGAAATTGGCTGAGACAACGATGGAAGCCACCTCCAAAACAGCGAGATTTGAGCATCGGATTCGGATCTGGCCGTGGTGGGCATTGTTGCTGTTCACTACTCTCTCTCTGACTCTCCTTTCGTTTTCTCCGATTCCAGGTACTCCCCCCGATCTCGATCTCTCTCTGTTTAATCTTCTTTTATTTCTGAAATTCTGTTTCTGTGAAATTGGCTGAGACAACGATGGAAGCCACCTCCAAAACAGCGAGATTTGAGCATCGGATTCGGATCTGGCCGTGGTGGGCATTGTTGCTGTTCACTACCCTCTCTCTGACTCTCCTTTCGTTTTCTCCGATTCCAGGTACTCCCCCCGATCTCTCTCTCTCTCTTTAATCTTCTTTTGTTTCTGAAATTCTGTTTGGCCGTTTAGGGATTTCGTTTGCTTATTTTTGTGATAAAAATTGAAATATAATGCCAATAGATCCTGCCACAGCTGTTCCTTTGGTTAGGTGTGAAAATTCGAAACCTTGGTCATGTTCGAAACCAATAGATCCTGCCACAGCTGTTTTCATGTTAGTAAGTTATATCCAATGAAAAGGAAAACAAAAATTGATCTTTTATTAGCACATGTGAACTGTAATAGCACACCATAGAAATCTTAATTGTTAAATTTTTAAATCATTGTTTTTTGCTTCCATTGAATAAGATTTCAGTTTATCTTGAATTCGAAACCTTGGTCATGTTGGTTGTCACAATGTATGTGTGTATTTGTAAATTAATTAACAATGCTTGAGGTAAAGAAACTAAAAGGTGGGTTTACTTTCTTCTTCATTATTAGAAGCATTCTACATTAGAACCATTCTAGAACGAATAGTATTTTGCATTTGGTTGAGGTTGTTAATAAATTACAAATATTGTTTCAATCTATAATATTTACTTCCTTTTCCGTTGAATAAAAAATAAATTTATAATATTTACTTTAATTATATTGGTCAATCAAATTCATCTTTGCTTTCTTAGATACCATAATGGTTTATTAGAGGAAATCAAAGTATGTTTTGAATTGAATGAAGAGTATTTCTTCCATTTTAATTTCTTTTTTTCTTTCCTCATCATTCGTCTAGAGCAACAAGAGCAATTGTTTCTCATCCAATCATTGTTTGCAAGTTACTTAACTTGCAGAAACAGAAGTTGAAGGTAGAGAAATGAGAGGGAGAAAAGATCGGTGCTACGACAAATGACGAGATTATCTACATCTGAATTCTGCGTGATGCTTATTCTTTTATTTACCTGTGGCGTTCTAATATGGTGTTGTATCCAATGACTTTTGTTTCAATATCCTCATTTTTATATCTAATTAAAACTAATGTCAAAGGGCAACATGATGTGCCATTTTTTATTTTCTTTTATTCAAGTATAATACATCTTGACACCATTGAATTGTTAAATTAAACAATATAGACATGAAGAGTGATTTGGAGAAGTTTATTAAATGAAACCATAGAAATCTTAATTGTTAAATTTTGTGCTCCCCGCTAGCTTGACTTTAAATGAAACCATTTTATTCATTCCTTTAACTTTTGTTGGCTTGCTTTAACGTTATGCTTAAGTTTATGGGATTATCTTTGCAGATTCTTGATGCACAGACATCTCTCTTTTCTATACAAGCTTCACTGCATCTGCATTTCAATTTTTCAATATTAAGTTTCAATTTGGGGTGTTCTCATTTTATTGGTCCTTCTCTATTGGTGTTTTCATTTTTTTCATTTATTACTTTGCACTCATGGTGTTTGCAAAAATGCCTGACTCATTCATGATTGCATAAGCTCCCATTTCTCTGTCTCCCATTCAGCCCCCATAGCTAAACAAAAGTATCTGACCCAACAAAGGTAACACACAAATGCTTCATTCCTGCGTTCTGTATTTTTTATTTGCATTGTTCTATGCTAAACAAAAGCATCGTTTTGTCTAATCTTCTTTGATTTCTATCCTTTTTACGATCCATTTTCACTAATATATGCCCTATTTGCTATAAGCAGTGTTACATGGTCCACCTTAATTATTACTGACATGAATATTCTCTCATGTTGAATAGGTCAATAAGGAGAGCAATGTATCCAGACTCAAGATGCAAAATAGGAAGGACTTCATCTTATGGTATGCTAAAGCTTGAAGGATGATTAAGGGATGCTAAAGCTTGAAACTTCATCTTATGTCAGCTATGATTCTTTATTCATGGGGTGACATAGCATGTTCTTTGCTTGAAACTTCATCTTATGTCAGCTTGAAATCACTGTTTTTTGCTTCCATTGAATAAGATTGCAGTTTATCTTGAATTGTTTTTTGCTTTTTTGAACTTTGCTCCTTGACAAATGGTTTGTAGCACACGTGTCGCACTCTCAACCAGAAGCATAGTGAATGAAAGGAAAATTAAGAATAGAGGTTAGAATTCTTTTCATTTTTGGTGAATTGTATACCTTAGAGCCCTTTTTTTTTTGTATACTTTATTGTTTATAAGGTAATTTGCCTATATCTATTAGTGTACTTATTGTTAAGCCATACGTGGCAAAAACTTTTTGAGCACTTTACTCATTTATCTTTTCATTGTTATTTAATAGAGTTGTTTCCATAAGATCTCATTCTTTGATATTTTTTTTTAACAAAAAAAATACAAGTTTACTGAGAAAAATGAAAATGCTTTACTGAGCTATGTTTAAACAAAAGATAGGTATAAAATTTACGTGCTGAGCATTCCTACAAATTGATTGTTATTGTTATTATTTTATAAAATGGGATAAGAAAATAGTCTATTTTCAGTTCTAAGCAAAAACCTTGGCCTCCTTGAGGAACAGCTTCTCTCCAGAGATAATGAAGGTGGGAGTTAAAAAATATCATAAACAACGTAAATCAAATTGTAACCTTATCTAAACCATAGGAATCGTAGATCTCAATAGTTTGCTCATGTCTCTGTTAAATTCATTCATATGAGACTAAATCAGCTATTATTGACTCTTAACAATGAACACCACACTACAGTACAATATACCTGCTACAGCCACAATAGACTGCTGTTGTTGTTCCTGTTGTAACTGCGTCTTGATTATTTTTTATTTGCATTGTTATTTGCTAAACAAAAGCTGCTGACCCAACAACAGCAGGGCTCAAAATCCCATGCCTCCTGCGGTTTGTTTATTTTCATTTGCATTGTTCTTTTGTTAGTTTTGTTGTTCAACAAATGGTATTTTGTTAAATAATAATCAAATGTTGTTTTAGGATTTTTACATTGAACATTTAAACTATATCCAATTTAGAATGGTATTGTTAAAGAGTTAATGGTAACTTTTGGTTGTCAATTGTTTTTAGGAAGAGTTGGATGACATCATAAGGTATGGCTCAAAGGAATTATTTGCTGATGAAAATGATGAAGTTAGCAAATCCCGCCAAATTCATTATGATGCTGTTGCTATTGATAGTAATCCCGAGAGAACTAAAAAAATATTATATTTTTCTTTGAAGTATGTAGCAGAAAGTACAGGCACAAGGTTGCATTTTCTTTTTAGATTTTCCTATACTCTTCCATTTTGGTCATGGATTTCAATTTAGATTTATGTATCTGGGAAACCAATGTATGAAAATGTGCTTTACTTTATTTTAGTGACTCAGGAGGTTACCTATTGCATCATTGTTCTATATTAAAACTATGAAGCATGTCACCTGAATGAATCCAATGCGTGAATTATGAAAATTTTGGTTTTATAGTATACATTGAAATTTTGGATTTACTCTCTTTATGCTACTCACTTCTTGAATTTGAATTGGACGAATTGATATAATATCTTTTAGCGACTGTTTAGACTTTTAGGAGTAATCCTTCTGCCTTGCATCATAGTAGTGCTCTGAAAAATACCAACCAACCAATAAAAAGTATTTTAGTCCTTATAATTAGCACAATTTGTTGTAATAGCCAGAGAATTTTCAATTTTTTGGGTATGAAAGGTTGCGGTAATGCAGTTTCATTAGAGCTCTTTTCTTAATATCTTAATAATTATGTGGCTCTTAGCATATCATCTTTTTTAATCACTATCTTATACATACCATATTTGAATCTTTGAATCTTTGTCCACTATCTTATACATATCTTAGTTTTGAATCTTTGTCCACTTTAAGTTCCTTTGATTTTTTTCATCTAATCTTTAAATTTGTTCTCATTTTCTTCTTTGATAGATGTACTTCTAGAAAGTTTTGATTTTTCATTGTTTGATTTGTTATTGGTGACAGATTTTCTAAGTTTGTGATTTGAATTGAGGTTGACATATTTTTCAGATAAAGCATATTGACTAGCTAAAGCTGAAGCTGCATTCTAAAAAGCGGTGAGTTACCAAACACTAAAAAAAAAATTCTGTCCAAAATGAGCATTCCCATTACTACTAGGTAGAACTACATGAATAGTAGCAATTATCCATGTTTCTGTTTTTTTTTTAACTCATCTCTTCTTATCAGCTACTATTCACCGTCTTTGTGGATGGTACAAGCTGAAGATTCTCCATCTCTATGTGTGTGTGAATGAATGACAATCGAGCTGAAGAAGGTGAAGGTGAGTTAGTATTTTCTTCATTATTAAGAGCATTTTACCTAGACTGAATAATGAATAATAATTTCTGATTGGTGGCAATTGTTAGTAGTACTAAATCACTTATGTTACTGCGGTTGTGCCAAGTGAAGCTCCTTTTGTTACATTGACGCTAAAGTATAAAATATGGTACTCCAATTTTATACCTAGATCACTCATTTTTTGAAGCTCCTACAATAGTACTCACCATTACTAAAGCACTCATTTTTTAAATATCCGTTTATTATAAATCACTTTTGTTTTCGTGTATATATATAAAAAATAATTATCTGCCTGTTGCACTATATCACATGAAATTTTTTCTCGCCCAATTTCGGTCAGTAAGCAAGAATGGTAAAAGCAAAACTGCATTTAGATGGATGGTTTCAATAGAAAGATTTGTTCACACTACATCATATAACCGTGTTTATATATGTTTTGGGAACCATTGTTGATTTGGATTTCTAGATTCCAAACTTAGTTGTGTGTGTCGGTTTTTGAAACTTGAGTTTCTTTGAACTTGGTATGCATTTTTTTATGACTTTGGTTTGTTTTATTGTCTGAAGTTTGATTTGAAGTAATAGAATGTCTCTGTAGTTTGAAGGATGCAAATTTCATGTGATTGGGAGGAAACGTATGTTATCCCAATGTATTAAGTTTTGAAGAATTTATGGTAGTTAAGTTAAAGCTGGTGTTTTCTACTTTGTAATGCATCTATTTTGATTTTAATTCTCAAATATTGAATTCATTTTGGTCTACCGATGCTGGTACGATCAAAATTTCCTAAACTACATTGTAGGAATGGTAGCAGGTGAAATCCATTTGTGCTGCACAAACACTAATGTTTTACCTCTCCTATCTGCCTCACATTGCTTTGCCTTTCCTTGCGTATCGGCACTGTCCCTCCACCTGTAGGACCTTTCTCCGCTCACACTTTTCACCCTACTGCTTTCTCATGTTCTCACCCTTTATCTAATTTCTTAGTTTTTTATTTTTATTTTTTTGTTTAATTATAAAGTGCTGCTTCCTTGCTAATGCCGTGATGTGAAGGATGCTCCTGGTGGAAATAACATACCCCGGCCCCACGCCATTTGGTGATAGAGCTTTCCTTCATATCGTTACCCTGCAATGTTTGTTTTGTTGCAACTAATACTGTTTTCTTCGCATATGTAAACTGCACATTGTTCTCTTCGCATATCAAAAAGATATATTTCCTTTGCTCCCCGAATATCACTGATCGCATATTATTTGCTGCTACTTCCTTTCAGTAAAAGATGGAGGCAAAAACTGATTTCCTTGACATGGCAAATCCAACCAACAATGCATGGCAGTTTAAGGTATACATTACACGACTATGGAGAGTGCGAAACACAACCAACAAGGTTGAAATCTTTTCACTGGAGATGATATTTGTTGATGATAAAATAACTTTACCTTATTCGTTATTGTTAAACTGTTGTTGCTAACAACAAGTTTTCTCACAAATGAGTTGCTCTAGCCTTTTTCACAGTACTTTTCCCTGTCAGCCATTTTTGGTTTAGTCATTTTTGGTTTAGTAATATTGCAATGTATATATATGTAATGGTTTATTAACATTAAGTACTATTATTGCCATCGAAGATGTTTAGAGCTACATGTGTTGGATCATTATGACTTTGTGTTGTAATTTCTTTATTATTATAAGTGTTATGTTAAAAATATATGCAATTTCTTTGTCTTCAGTGCCCACTTTCTTTTAAAGAAAAGAATTGATTAAAACACCTGAGTGTTTTACTGCTACCATTGTGAGACATTGATAATATTTACATGGTTAGATCGTACATGATTATGCTTTTCCTCTGTAATCTTTTTTAACCCATTTATTAAACTTTTATGAAAGCCCAAATGTAGCAACATGGAATTTTGACCAAACCCCTAATCATATGTCAATTCTCAAATGATTTTAACAGGACAATCATCTAACACTACATTTTATCAAATAAGTGTGTGCGCCCATGTGAATCATATTTTTTTTGTGCATTTGTTATATCACCATTGTAGCAATATCTATGTACATTGTACCGTGATTTTGTAAGGGAAATAACCATTAATGGTTTGCAGCAGTATATCAGTCCACTATCCAATGGTATACCCATCACTGCACACGCATGTATATAAAAAACATTATATGTCTAATTGATCAAAATGTTAGCTTATTTGCACATATATTCTAAGGTGCAAAGGTCCCATTAATTATCCCATTGCAACACGTTAGAATCATGTAATTGCCCAAATCCACTGCAATACACTATCTACAATTTTGGTCAAGTACACGTGAGGAGTATACTAGATTTGAGGAAACATAGTCCTGTTGTAACCTATCACCATGAGGCCTATGTGATTGACCTGTTAAGTATTGGAACTAAACCATCCCGAATTTTGTATAAAAATTAATGCACCTAACACAGCGGGGTATTGGACATAATCAATCGAATAGATAAGTAAGTGATATCTGAAGCTTTTTATTGCACTATGTGTTTATTTAATACATGTAATGATTTTTTGACTAACATTTGACACATCTGGAGGCAATGCTTTGTAGTGTTTAGGTACACCTAATGGATTTGATTTTATAATGTATTGGGTGTTTTTTATACGGATGAACTTAGGTATTACATTGACATTAAAATAGTTGAAAAATATGTCTTTTAGCATCAGACCATAATTCAACAGGATTAATGTTTACTTACACTTAGAGTAAATATATCATTAAAATGTTAATTGATACATTTATCAATATGTGGATTAGAGTATACCTTTAACTTATTTTGGATATAGACCGTTTTAATCATTTTATTGGTTATTTTCTTTGCTTCTTACAATTATATATATCTATATATACATATATATATAGACATATATGACCATATGTTGGCCCAATCATATCCCAAACAGCTAAAGTGCAAAACGTAAATATATTAGTGGTGGAATTTGACATGAAACCAACAAACAATTTTTTTAATATAAATTTAAAATTCAGTTTTTACTCTGCAGAATTAATAATATAATTGGTATTGTGCACTACAGTACACTACCTACCAGCTACGTGAAATACTAATGGTGAGTACTATTGATTTTCTGAAACTAGCAATTGTACCAACCTACTATATACAGCCTACATAATGCATCCATTACTTCCACGGTTTTAATGGCCACCTAAACCATCCCTAGCCTGTGCACAATTGAATAGAAAAATTTAACCTACTGTGATCCTATGCCAACTACGTGTACGCAAAGCAACTTGCATTGCAGTCATCCAGACCTTGGTCAAATGAAAATCAAGAACTAGGGATCACTGATAGTTTATTCAATTTGGAGTTTCCTTAATGTAGTGTGCATAGTTTGATCAGCTGGTAAGGATTTATTCGGGTCACATGATAAGAATCGGAAAAAAATACCACTTTGGACAATAACCACATTTAGGAGATTAAACAACTTTCCACACGTAAAATTAATATACCAAAAAATATGGTATATATGCTAATATATAAGCTAAAATTATTAACATTATTTCATCAGTAGATCATTATAAAATTTCCATAAACTATACTGATGCGTCTTTTATATTCAATGTTCATATTTAGTCAAATTTCTCAAAGAATTTTATAATAGTTCATTGGATAAAAGAAACAGTGAAATGATATTTTTTTTACCACATTTAATTACATTTAACTTATAAAATTTAGAAGCAGTTTCTAATTTGATTCCAAATTGCCTCATGTTTTTTTATTACTCACATCTAATCTCAGTTTTACATTCACTTAATAAGATGTTCTGGAGTTCCCAACCATGAGCTCATACTTCAAGTTGGCACTCCAATAATGTTGCTTCGAAGCATTGATCATTCAGCTGGCTTATGTTACGGCACAAGGTTGGTAATCACTCAACTTGGAAGACATGTAATTGAAGCAAAGGTAATATTCGATAATGGTATTGATGAGAAAGTTTTTATTCCTAGGATGACCTTGACACCTTCTGACACAAAACTCACATTTAAGTTTCAAAGAAGACAATTCCCTATCATGGTGTCATGTGCCATGACAATTAACAAAAGCCAAGGGCAGTCATTGTCAAGGGTTGAACTTATTTTAAAGAAGCATGTCTTTACATACGGTCAATTGTATGTTGCAGTTAGTAGAGACACTCACCGTGAAGGGTTAAAGATAGTGATATATCATGATAATTTAAAACTTAATACCGTTACTTCAAATTATGTTTACAAGGAGGTTTTTAGAAATGTTGCATAAAGAATGTATCTTTCCTAACTCCAATAGAGTTGATTGTCTGTTTATCATGTTCATATTGTGGTGAATGGTTCATTGTAATTGACAACAGTATCAAGATTGTCGATTTCATGACGTTTACCTAGGGTTTATTGACAACTAACATATAAAACATTGGAATCTCAATATGTTATCAGGCTTCATCTAACATGTTATCTATAAAGGATTCATTATATTTATCAGCATTGAGGTTATTGTGTACACTTATAATTACACAGGTACATACACATATACACACACACACATATATATATATATATATATACACATTAACACATATACCTATAACATTGGAATCTGCATAAAAAATTGATCTGACACCCCGCCGCGCATCGCGCGGGTACAAAATCTAGTACAGATGGAAGTAGCTACTTGGATATCTGGGAATGGGGGCCCTCGGGTGTTTGAGGTGTGTG
>QANU01026377.1:116062-143515 GCA_003254905.1 Nissolia schottii | reverse complement strand
GAGCGATGAGGTTAGTACCGCTGAGCGATACCACCTCTATCGCTGAGCGGAGGAGCTAAAACCGCTGAGCAAACAACAGTTTTCGCTGAGCGGCTCATAGTATGGTATCAATGTTGTAATGATGATTGATAGTTGAATTGGATGCACGTGTATGCTGTATGTCATGAAATAGTATTGACCATGCATGTTATGTGTACTTTATGATGAAATCTGTGATATATCGTGCATTCATGAGACACTTAGTTAAAGACATGATAATACACTCAGAGATAAGTAATTATGCTGAAATGAACCATAGGGAAACCAGTATGCCATTCTGTAGGTCCCATTAATGCTGCTAAACTAGGGCCAATGCCCAATGCTGCTGAACTAGGGCCAATGCCCAATGCTGCTGAATAAGGGCCAATGCCCAATGCTGCTGAAATATGGCTATATGCCACATGCTGAAAAAAGAATATATGCCTATGCTGAAAGGCCGTGATCACGTGAGCCACTATGATCCCACTTCAGGAGGTCTAGGCATCCTGAATGTGGAAGCCCGCCACAGGTGGTGTCGAGATGGCATACTTGGAGGTGTGCGGTTACCACGCCTATGCATTGTCGAAAGGGGGCAAGCTTAGGTGGGGGTACAATATCCGCCCACTATCGAGGGGTCCCGAGGGGACACACGGCAGGTGGAAGCCCACCGCAGTAAGGTCTGGACAGTGTCGGCCTATACTGAGGGTGTGAGGTTATTCCGTCATACTAGTGTCAACAAAGGACATTACTATGGTGGGAATAACACCTATTCTGTTATGCTGCTGTATTCTGTTACACTGTTATATGTTGTTATGCTGTTATATTCTGTCATGTTGTTTTATTCTGTTGTTCTGCTACATTCTGTTAGACAGGTTATGCTGATGATTCTGCTGCATGTATTTCTGCTGAACGAACTCTGTTATGTCTGTATTGGATGATTCTGTGATGCATATTTGAGTGATTCTGTTATGTTCAGTGTACTCTGATTATATACTGTTATTCAGTTTGATTTGAATATATAATCTGCTGTTATGCTGTACCGTCAAGAGCACGCTCGAGACGGCTTATACGAAATGTTAATCAGCACGAGAATGTAGTAAGCAAGAGTAGTACCCATGTCACATAATAATGCTGATAAAGCCGTTCAGATAGGCCAGATAATAAATAATAGGTTGATTAGTATGTATGTTCACTAGAGATCTTTGAGCGGCCTGAAGTCCGACATAATCTGATGTACGACTCAGGAACTAAGGTTATTTCCACTGAGAACCTACCGTTCTCATTCCCCACTATTTTATGACTTCAGGTACAGAAGATGATGAGTCCTATTTTGAGGATGCAGAGGAGCCGCCAGATGAGCCATGAGCGGCTATGACTGGATGAGCTTAGCGAGATATAGTTGTTTAGTTTTGCCAAGGACATACTGAGTAGCATTCCAGTAGTCCTTGTATTTTGATGCTGTGTATTTTGGATTCTGTATATGATACTTTGATCTATGTATCTATTATGTATACAATGACGTGACTTTGTATGGTGGGCCCAATGGATGTATATTACATGTTCTATTATTAACCATATTATCCGCTTTGTTATATTTGTTTGTTTCCAACGCATGGCTCTATTTTGGTATTGATGTAATACAAACAAAAGTTTAAAACGGGTCCTTATTTTATGAGCAATGACTATTTTCAAAAGATAACTATGGACTAAGGTATTCCGACCAAGTAGACGACAACCTAGTGAGCTTTGTTTACTACGTACGGGTAAACAGTTAGCTAGGGTGTTTCACGTCTCCCTCTACCTCACCATCGGACGAGAACCAACTACCAGGACGGAAAAGGTCACATTCCTAGTAGTAGATAAACCATCAACCTATAAAATCATTTTAGGGCGGCCCATGTTGAATGCCATCATCGTCGTCATCGCAACTGCCATCCTAACAATGAAATTCCTAACCACCAGCAACGAAGTCGTGACGGTGCGCGGTGACCAGATCACCGCTAGAAGATGCTACAACACCAGCCTGCATACACAAGCACGTCAGGACAAGAGGCATCCCAGTCCGTGGAGAACATCCAAACCTCGAGGACCAGACGTGATGCTTACCGAGATCTTCACCACGGACCCTCAGCGAGAAAGTCCCGAACAGAGGGCGAACTGCAACCCGTGCAGATTGGTGCAAACCCAGATCAGGTCACCTACACCAATGAAGCCCTACCGCAGGACACAAAGGATAGAATAACAGAAACCCTCCATGCACACGCGGATCTCTTCGCATGGACCTCCTCGGACATGCCCGGCATTGACCCGACCCTAATGGTGCACAGGTTAGCAGTTCTACCCGGCGCCAAGCCAGTAAAGGAAAAGAGACGAAAAATGAGCACGAAAAAGGTGACAGAAGTACAGAGACATGTGCAGACTCTGGAAGACGCAGGGTTCATCAAAGAGATACAGTACCCAAAATGGCTATCCAAGTAGTCATGGTACCAAAACCGGGTGGGAAATGGAGAATGTGCATCGATTACTCCAATTTCAACAAGGCATGTCCAAAGGGCCCGTACCCGCTCCCCAACATCGACCTCTTAGTCGACACTGCCTCCGGCCACAAGTTCCTCTTCTTCCTAAACGCCTACGCGGGGTATAACCAAATCCCCATGCACCATCTTGACGCCGATAAGACTGCATTTATCACGCCCATCGATAATTACTTCTACAAAGTAATGCCTTTCAGCTTAAAAAATGCAGGGGCAACATACCAAAGAATGATGGACAAGATATTCGCAGATGAAGCAAAAAAACTGATCGAGGTATACGTGGACGACATGATCATCAAGTCGTTCGCAGAAGAAGACGTCACCCTCAACCTCAAAACGATCTTCTGCACCATGCGCCGTCATAATTTGAGGCTAAATCCCGCCAAGTGCGCCTTTTCGATGGAAGCAGATAAATTCCTCGGCTTTATGATCACATGACGAGGCATCGAAGTAAATACGGCAAAGTGCGAGGCAAACCTAAACATGAAACCCCCAACATCTATCAAACAGGTCTAGAGCTTAACCGGACGAATCGCGTCACTCAACAGGTTCATGGAGAAAGCCCTCCCATTCTTCAAGCTGATGAAGAAAATGAACTCGTTCGACTAGTCCGAGGAATGCCAGAAGGCCTTCGAAGATTTCAAATCCTACCTGTCCCAGCCCCCTATCTTGGTCAAACCCGAGAAAGGGAAAACTCTTTTCCTGTACCTATCCACATCCACGGAGACTATTGCGTCCTCACTAGTAAAAGAGAAAGGCCAAACATAGCACCCCGTGTACTTCACCAACAAGGTCCTCCACGGGGCCAAAACCAACTACCAAAAGCTAGAGAAGTTACCCTTTGGCCTCCTTCACTCGGCCAAACGACTTCGACCATACTTCCAGGCGCACACCATCATCGTTAGGACGAACCAGCCAATAAGACAGGTACTCCAGAAGCTGGACCTAGCAGGACGGATGCTAACTTGGGCAGTTGAACTCTCCGAGTTTGACATTCGTTACGAACCCCGAGTGGCCATCAAAGGCCAAGCCATGTCAGACTTCATTGCAGAATTCACATGCAAAGGAAACTCCGCGGAACCGAACAGATGGACCCTATACGTCGACGGCATAGTTATCAAAATCGCGAGTTAACTCATACAAGTTTAGGTAGCAAAATCGAGCTAACTCGCATGTAAACTCGTTTCTGGGTAAAATCGGGTAAACTCGGGTAAACTCGCATAAAATCGCGAGTTTACTATCGAGTTTACGAGTTTACCACAGGCAGAGTTTTGTTTTTTTTTTTAGGGACAAAACAAGTTTGATGTTGTTTTGCATATCTATGAGTTTTTAGATTTAGGTCATTTAAGTATTTTATAGTTATCATTTACAGTTGCGCCTACAATCGTGCTCCGTTGTGCTCCTCCATCGTGCTCCGTCGTTGCTTGTGCTCCGTCGCTAATCCATCGTATGTATTTCATCCTTTGCTCAGGGATCTTTCACACCAGGGTGCGTGATCTCTGCATTGCTATTTGTGCTTTAGTGCTCTAGATAGGAGACATCATCGTCACAAACTCGCTTCTTGTGATGTTCAGTAGTCAATACTATGGAACTCGCTGGTATCTTCAGTGTTTATGCTGTTGTGTGTGTCATCTCTTGGATATTTGTGTTCTTGGAGGTTCCAGAAACAAAGGCCATGCCCCTCGAAGTCTTCACTGAATTCTTTGTTGTCAGCTCGAAGCAGGCTACTTCTGTCAAGAATGAGTGACATTGTTCTTTATAGACATTTGCTATGTTGGTTGCTCAACACACCGCCTCTCTCTTGTGTTGATAGATTTTGCTTGTCATTAAATTTATGTGGAGGAGGATATGTTCTGATTCAAACATATGTATTATGTATTATGTATGAATTGAACTTAGAACTCACATATTTCATCTTTGTTTGTGCTTTGTTATGTAGGTAAATGTATTTATGAATTTCAAGTTTTATTAAATATATTTTTATAGCATAATAATTTTTTAAAATATTTTTTTAATAATAGGTAAACTCGTACGAGTTTACGGTCCGAGTTTACGGAGGCTCCACGAGTTTACTTAAACTCGCGAGTTTGATAACCATGGTCGACAGTGCATCCAGTGCCCGCGGAAGTGGAGCAGGCATACTCCTCGAAGGCCCCAATGGCCTACGACTTGAAATGCCGGTGAAGTTCGAGTTCAAAACCTCGAACAACCAAGCAGAATACGAAGCGTTGGTTGCAGGTCTTAACCTGGCCAAAGACGTCGGCGCAACAAACGTAGTAGTCTGCAGCATTTCACAATCGTAGTTGCCCAAGTAAAAGGTGAGTATCAAGCCAAAGACCCCAACCTACAACAATATATCCTTAGTCACAAGAATCTTGTCATCCTTCAACAACTACGATATCAAGCATGTTCCGCGGAAAGATAATGAACGAGCGGACACACTATCAAAACTAGCAAGCACTCACCCGACGGCAACAACAAAACGTTAATCCAGGAGACCCTCCATCACCCCTCGGTCTCAACCGGGGTGAACCAAGTCAAAACGGCAACAAGCACCCAAATTTGTTGGACACAATCAATCTTGAAAATAATCTGCGGAGAACAGCTAGACCCATCCATCGACAAAAAGACCATCAGAGAAGCCGCCCGATACACCTTGATCGGCGACCAGCTATACAGGAGATCCATCTCTCAACCCCTCCATAAATGCATAGGATCACAAAGAATGACATACGTCCTAGAAGAAGTACACGAAGGATCATGCGGACACCACATGGGTGGAAAGGCGCTAGCCCTGAAAATACTCAGCGCAGGTTTTTATTGGCCCACTCTCCAAAAAGACTCCGCGGAGTACGTCAAAAAATGTAAAAGATGCCAGGAGCACGCTCACTTCCACATCACACCCCCCGCGAAGCTGACAACCACAGTGGCCTCTTGGCCATTTCAAAAGTAGGGAGCTGACATCCTCAGACCATTCCCCCCAGCCACAGGCAAAGGAAATTCCTTATAGTCGTCGTGGACTAGTTCACCAAATGGATCGAAGCAGAGCCCTTAGCTACGATCACTTCAGTTCAATGCCGAAAATTTCTATGGAACAATATTCTCACAAGATTTGGCATCCCGGAGACCATAGTCTCTGACAACGGCACACAATTCATGGACAGAAAATTCACAACATTCCTACAAGGCTTGAAAATAAAACAGAGATTTTCCTCCGTGGAACACCCCCAGACCAATGGGCAGGCTGAGGCCGCCAACAAGGTCAGTCTGAGAGGACTAAAGAAGAGGCTCGACGACGCAAAAGGACTATGGACGGACGAGTTGGGAAGCGTGTTATGGGCCTACCGCACGACCCCACACTCAACCACGTCCCATTCCCCGTTCCGCCTAGCATACGGTAGCGAAGCAATGATCCCAGTTGAAATCGGTGAAGGAAGCCCAAGTGTGCAAATGTCATCCACAGAAACAAACAACCAACTCAAGGCCGAAGAAATTGACCTCATAGAAAAATACAAAGAAGAAGCCCATATACAAGAAGAAGCCATTAAGACAAGAGTCGCGCAAAGGTACAACACAAAGATTATTCCACAGAACTTCAAGCCAGGCGACAGCGTAATGAGACGAGCAGATATCGGCATAAGAACAGCGAGATAAGGAAAGCTCCACCCAAATTGGGAAGGCCCATACATCATAACGGAAAGTTTCAACCACGGAGCATACAAATTATCGTCACTCAACGGAAGGGAAATACTGCGGATGTGGAACTCTACCAACCTTCTCAAGTTTTACCTTTAAAAATATTTATAGTATTAATATATTCTGCACCATCAGGCCACATAGCCTTCATTGAATAAAACAATGTTTTTCAGCATTCACAATCTCACAAGTCACAACTTACCATAAGCCTGGTCTTAACCAAGGCATAAACAACTAATTTGCGCTAAGCCTGGTCTTAACCAAGGCACAAATAAAAGTACTGCGGAACAAATTCACTCTAAGCCTGGTCTTAACCAAGGCATAAATAGAAGTACCGTAGAACAAATTCGCGCTAAGCCTGGTCGTAACCAAGGCATAAATAAAAGCACCGCAAAACAAATTCACGTAAAGGGAACGCACTCGCCAAGACAAAAATACAATTACCGCAAAATTGATTCACCCAACAAACCACAAGCAAGGAACACTACAAAGTAACCAACATCAAATACGATTAAAAGTTCAATATATTAATTCCTCGGCCCATCAAAGTACAAAAAATTCCCCTTGAATAAAAATTTCCTATATAAGGACATAGAAAACCAAAAAGGAAAATTACACAAGTGGTTATGAAATCTCTTTAATCTCCCTGGCCTCAACATCATAATACTTATTTGCTGTAACCGCACTCCAATTCACGCCTGGCGCAATGTGCTTTACCTGGCCCATCACGGTCTCAAAGGTGGCACTGACGACCTCTTGGGATAGCTTCACGCAAGCATCGAAGTCCCTCTGCAGCACCTCACACTGCGTGGAACAGTCATCGCACCCCTTCCTCACCTTCGCGGCCTCCAGCTTTACCTCATCCAGCAGCTTTACATTCTTCGCAGCTTTCACCCTCACCTCAGCCAGCATCTTGGCCCTTTCTTCAGCCAGAGCAGTCTGTTCTGCAGCCAGTTTCGCATTTTCTTCTGCGGCAGCTTCGAAGGCTTTAGACTTCTCCTCGAAAACTGTCAACTGGCCCTTCAGCTTCTTGTTTTCATCCTTGGCATGCATGACCTCCGCGCGTAGGGCATCCACGTCCTCAAGTTTGGCCAAATTTTCATAAGCATGTGCCAATAGACTTGAGGCCTTCCCCAAAAGACGGAAGGTCCGCGTAATCGCCTCGCTGGCCGAAACCCCCTCTAGCTTCTGTCGGGCCTCGCCATACAATTAGCTCCGCTTGGCGATCCGAGGAAAATTCACGTCTTTCGGGTACACCTGAGCAAGTGTGCTCGCGACCCTTTCAGGCTTCACTTGTGAAGCAGCGCCCTTGATACGCTTGCGCGGAGGAGAATGTGGGGACCGCTCAACAAAGTCACCCCGGACGGATTGAACAGATGGGGACCACGCAGGAGTCCTCACAGCTGAATGAGCGAGAGACCGAACAGGAGATGGAGCCCGCTCAGCGCTCGTGATAAATGTCCAATTTACGCAATTTTGACCTATTAAAGTGGCACTTATTCGCTTATGTTTTAATGAATTATCTAATGAATTCCCTTCTTTTGTAGGATTTTAAATATATTTTGAAAGATGGATGCAATTATAATTTATGAAGAATAATCCCATAAAGAATGGAGCAAAAGGGCAAAAGCGAAAAAAAAGGCTTAAAGAGGAAATCAGCAAGGACCGCTCAGCGCAAGAACAGAACCGCTCAGCGCACATAGGACAAACACCGCTCAGCGATGGTACCTTAACCGCTACCGCTCAGCGATGGTACCTTAACCGCTGAGCGATTATACCCTCGGAGCCACTTGCAGCTGCGCATTTATTGCACCAGCTGGCGCCAGCCTGGATGGCGGCGCCGCCCCTGCAAAAGCTTCCAGAGCATTTATTACTCCACGAGAAATGATTCCACTGCTCAGCGATAAACGTCTTGCCGCTTAGCGATAACAGCTTAATCGCTCAGCGGTGGTATCAAAACCGTTGAGCGATGGACCCAGATTTTGCCTATAAATAGGGAGGCCGAGCCATTCATTTCCATCATCCCATCCTCCCCCCATTCTTCATTTCTTTTACATTTTCCTTGTACTTTAAAGCTTAGTTTAGGTTAGGAACAAAGAGGAGGCCTGTGAAGGAGCCGGGAGATCGAGGAAGCTCGGCGAACCGCTGTCATGACGGCATGATTACGTGTCATGGTAAGCGTCTAAACCTTGCCTCCGAGATACTCTTATAAGATGGATTCCTAATCCTCTTGTTGTTGGGATTTTGATAAATATTGTAGTATGCTTGTATCTATGTAACTTTTGCGTATGAATCTATCTATTTCTTATGATTTGCTTGAATGATTTTGCACTTAATGCTAGCTTTGTTTAGTGTCTTGTTTCTTGATTTGGGACTTAGTTGTATGAACGGGAGTTATATTAATTAAGTCATAACCAAGTTAAGATCAATATTGCTATGCTAAGCTAGATTCTAGACTTGAACGTTGTGAACGAGAAGTTACAATCATTAGAGTCGGATCTAAATCATTTCATCTAATCTTGTTGCCGTAACTGGAATAAAGGTTAGCCGTTTTAACATCTGGAATAACTCTGGCGTACTCTGTTAAAGTTTGTGTACGAAAGTAACAAGTTTAACAAAGAAAACCTGTGATCTTTTCATACGCGAAAGCGATGACAAGTTAAGAACTGGTGGCGGGGAATCAATGAAATGATAATTCTATGTAATAAGTAACTGGATGCAGGAAACTATGATATGATTCAATTCCCAACAAGCTCTGAATCTACCTCTGATTTGTTGCCTATTTACTTTTATGTTGTTTGTTTATTTATTTAACTATCAAACAAATTATCAATCCTTCACTCCATTGTTTAATTAACTAAACTCAAGAACAGTATTTTTGCAACTCTCTGTGGATTCGACTATACCCGACTATACTGTTGGATCCCTTGTGGATCTGAAAGCCGTAAAGTAGGATATATATTTAATTTGAACGACAAGAAGTGCAATTAGACTCTCAACAAACTTGGCACAGTTATGGGAAACCTGACTATGTCGAGATTGGAGAAGGTCTGACAAAAGGCTTTCATCAGCTCGTTCCTCAAAGGCCCTTTGCTTCGCCAACTCCCTGTTTGTTGTGATAGTCACCAACCTGTTCAACTCGATGAGCCTATCCATCGCCTTGGGACTTCCACGGAGTCGAGAACGTGCACAAACACATCATCAGCAAATAGCAAAATGCTAAAAGATTAACAAAAAATAAAACAAGCAAAGCAGCTACCTAGATAAGCCTCCGCATCCAACCCCTCAATGATTTCCCTCACGTTCAGAGGACCCCCCCAGATAAAGCCATAAAAAAACTCTCGTTGTACAAGCTCCTCCACAGACATATCCCCGGGGGCGATGGTAGTGGATGTTCCTATTCCAGTTGCAGGATATCACCACCACAGTATCCCCATCACCCTCCCAAAACGCCCTAGTCCCTGGAGCAGCAAAAACCTTAAAATAACTCCATTTAAACTCTTGGTAGGATTCCTCCCACCTGGTAAAGATCTTCGTTCTCGCGTAGCCTTTGAAGGTATGCCAGCTACGATATCTGAACTGCGTCCCTGGAATCATGGTACCCTTGGGGTTTATCAACGAATAAAGGCTAAGAAAAGTTTGGGGAAACGACACGACTCCAAACGTACCGCACACCACCTGAAATCTGCGGAGGAGTGCCCAACCATTGGGATGGAGTTGCGTGGGGCTAAAAGCTCACAACGCCATTAACTCCCGCTCAAAGGGAGTAAAGGGCAACCTAACCCCTAGGCGTGTATAGAGCACCTCATACATCCACAGGAAATGTGGAGTATCGTTGTGCCTTAACATGCACACTCTCTCATCGGCGGAAGTTACATCTACGCTATACTCGTGATCCTCCACGCCCTCCTTTGTCAACTCCAACGCCTCCCGGAGATGCTCCGCGTGCTCCGACTAAAGACAGAGGGAATGGCAAAAGCCTCTGGGTTTATCCACCCGTAGGACATCCACTCGTGATACCCCCTCAACGGGTGCACCCTCTTCAGCTCTTGATAGTTCTTCTTCAACCTCCCCATTATAAATTTTACTGAAAAATAGTAGGGAAACAAAATCCCCATAAACAACACCCCTACGGCGAAGAGACCCATAGCCAGGACACAACAAAACCCACAACCAAGATACAGCAAGAAAAATCACAAAACATAACCCAATCACAGCAAAACATGACCCAATCATAGCAAGCAGCAATAAAAAGATCAAACCCACAGAGATAGAAGCAGAGCAACAAAGCGATCAGAGATACTCACAAGGTTGGTGGACAAACACAGGAAATGAAGACCTCCTGAAGAAATGAGCCAAATTGCACAAGCCTCGAGAAAAATCACTTCAGAAAAAGAATTGCCTCAGAGCAAAAGAAAGAGAAAGGGTTCGGAGCGTATGGGAAGTGAAAAGGCAAGGAAATGGCCAAAGGGAGGCTTATATACCGAGCAGTTTCGAAAAAAATTCAAAAACCGTACTAGAGCATTTAAGAGGCACGAAAAACGAAACATTTTCCCTCCAAGTCATCATTACATCCCTGCCTCGATCAACCATCAGTTGCACCCTCGCCATGTGTCCTCGATCAAACGACACCAAAATCCCCTACGACGGGAGGCACGTCTCATCAAAGATCCCCAAACGTCACGTCTTCGATAAGAGAACCAGAGTCACAACCACCGACTACCTCCGCATATCATATTACACGACAAAACGTAAAACATGGACTGCGCATGCTTGCTCGGCGCACCCATGCATAACAGACACCAACAGGTGAGACCCATATAGCAACATAACCCTGCAGAAGTCCTCTCTGTTAACACTGATATTCACGCCCTCTACGAACGTATATCCTCCATCCGCATAACCAACAGCAAAGAATCACGATCGAAACACTTCTAACTTGCACCACAGCATTCCACTCCGCGCTTCAAGCTAGGGGGCTCCTGTTACGGACTGGGCCATAAAGGCTCATCCTAAGCCAAGATCCTGACCCAAAGTCCGCGGATCGGCCCAATTCGCCTGGCCACTCGCGAGCCCTTGAACGGTTCTGAGATCCTCTGCTCCGATCTTCTCAGGCTCAACAGCTCCGAGATCCTCTTCTCCCACCTTCTCGGGCTCAACGGCTCCGAGATCCTCTCCTCCCACCGCAACACGCGGACACGAGATATTCTCCCACCACCGCGACACGTGGAAGAACCTCAACCACCCCAACTATATAATAACCCATACCCCAGGTATGAAAGATCATCTGATGATCACTTACTAAACTCCCTTAAACCCTTGCTTACTTGAGCGTTGGAGTGTTTGCAGGTACCCACCGCAACGCGAGTCTAGAGAGACCTTACCAGAGACCTCATCAGAAACCTTGAAGCTCCAGGATCCAGAGAGTGGACCGAGGTGCATACTTCAAAACACATACATATATTACTCTCTCACTATTTCTCACAACAATGAACGTATTCTTCCAAGGGCGACATCACTCTTCATATTACTCCAGTTCAACGAGAATCTTAGGCTTGGGATCAAAAGGGGGAAGTGGCACAAGAAGAGCTTCTGTCTTATCCTGCTCTGATATAAATTCTTCTGTAACCATCTCCGCAATTTCTTTAGGGTTTAGAGCAAAGACATTGTTCTTCGATAAGCATGTGTCCCTGCAGTAGACCTTTTTCTCTCCCATCCACTGCAACTCAGTATTAGACCCCTCGGAAGGGTGAATGCTGAGATCCATGTCAGGAACATTCACTTCTATTTCCCTTTGAATTTTGTTACCCACCTCCTGAGTTGGATTGTCATTGATCATAACTGCATCCATATTAACATCATCCGTTTCTTGTAACCAGAGCTTCTTGGTGCTTCACGCGATTTGATGTTTCTCCCCTATTCATTGCTTAGCAAGGCCCGACATCTTCGAGGGAGACCGTCCCTAACATCCTCGATCGAGATCCTTCCACAATTATACACATGTGCCTTATTAAAACCTCCGATCAATCAGAAGTCCAAAGGGAAAAAGGATCAAACAGAGAAAAAAAAAGCCTCTTTAACTAGAAAAAAAAATCCAAAGCTTCTCTCACTAGAGACTCTCTCTTGGTTTTTTTTGTCTAATAACTATGCAACAACTACTCCCTTATACCTGTTCTCTACTTATATTTCACAAAAAATTNAAAAAAAAAAAAAAAACAATATGCCCCAGTTCTTACAAATGACTATTACATGGACAGGTAAATACTCTTCACAATTGATTTAGCTTACTCATATTTAACACCATACATTCCATTCTTGCATTGTCCTACAACCATAAATTACAACTTCAGTTGTACAAAGTATGGCATTGGACCACCATTGTCTTAGAATAATATGTTTATGCATTATATTCATTTAGTTGTCACATAAGCAACATCCGACCTTAGCTCAGTTGGTAGAGCGGAGGGCTGTACTGGGTTAAATGATGGATAGCTATTCTCAAGTCATCGGTTTGTATCCGGAAGGTCCGAGATCATTTTCATAAATAAGAAATGGTACTGTCTTTCTAACCACGTTTGATTAATTATTAGGTACTGTCTTTTCCGCTTCACACTTGAATCACTTCCCCCTTTTCCACTTCCTTCATCCATGAATTCGCATTGAACTATATATCCTGCATTTTCGGAAGTCCAGACTTATGGATATACAATGTAGAGTTATGATGTATTGGACTATACTTTGATAACTTATTTTTATTTGCACCGAGTATTGAAAACTTGGCCTTTGAAAGTGTTTTCTAGTTACCAGTAACAAAGAAAATCCCCAATATAATTTCAAATATCAATAGTGAAGTTGATATATGATCCTTTTTTAGTGAAATATAGTGAGCTGAACCCACTCTTATTGCCCACACCAGGACCCGATTATGCTGGAATCACGAAGAAGCACATGAAAACCAAATTTAAGACAGTTTCTTTGTGATTGAATTTGAAAATAAATTTATGCTGAAGAATGAAAACACAATAGATTACTAGGTACTTAGTAAATACCGTAGAAAACAAAAAGCAATAGACTGATTAACGGATTGGATGAAAAGTTTTAGCAAAACTATTGTGGTTTTCATACAAAGGATCCAAATTCTTGTCTCTAAACTTTCACCTCAACTTGATTTTCTCTCCTGTCAATGAGCAAGTTTTATTCCTTTGCTTAGACTTGACAAGTGCATGGCGTTTGATAAGTATTATGTAACGAGTAGGGTCCAATTAGGAATGGGCCATAGGCCCAATAAACAATTAGTCCAATTAGGGGAGTTTAAACTAGTATAAATAGGAGTTATGAATTGTAAAGAGGTATGGAAAATGTATTTTATTTGATCCTACCTCTCTCTTAGGATATTCTTCTCTCTAGTTTTCCATCATTATCCCCTTTCTTTGTAATTCAAACACAAAAGAATGCACAAAATATCCAAAATTGTTCTATTATTTCTATAATTCCTCTTATGCCATTTCACCTCGTTACAAATGGTGCTTTCATTGACCACCATGCCTACCATCCATGGTGGCAACCACAACTCATCCTCAACACCAGAAAATTTAGAAAATGCAGAAAAATTGGAAGAGAAAATTCCACTATTCGACGGAGGAGATGCCTATTGGTGGATCCTCTGCGCGTCGAGGTTTTGGAACGCCAAAGGAACGCTGGAGTTGCAGTGGTTGCTGGAGGTTGCAGACGGATTGACCGGTCGCGTTCGCACATGGTTCAAGCTGTGGAGAAGGCGCAATCCGGCGGCAGATTGGCAGACCTTCGAGGTAACATTCCTGCACCGTTACCAGCTAGATTTCAGATCAATTTTGCCAGAAATTGCTCAAACTGAAGTTGCAGAGTGGGAAATTGATTGGGAAGAAATGATAGAAAAATTCAGATCTGAAGTACAGAGCAATTCAGGGAACAATCCACCAGAATTAGAAGCAGAAATGAAATCAACAGCTCAAGAAGTAGAAAATTCAGATCCAGAAATTCAAAACTAGAAGCAGATATCAAACAGGGAAGAAGCAAAAACACACCAGATTCAACCAGCAACAAAAATTCCAGAAAATAGCAATCAAGAGGCAATGAACAATGCAATAACAACAGCTCAGGAATCCAAACATTCAGATCCAGAAGTGAAGCTATCAGATCCAATAATTCAAGCAAAAATAGAAGAAAACGTAGAAATTAAAGCATTCAACCAAGAAGAGTGTTCAGAAGAAAATGCAGAAATTAAAGCATTCAGAGAGGAAGAGCAACCAGATCAAGAACATCAGGGAGCAGCGGTCGGCGGAAAGGCAGTGGTCCTTGCCGGAGACGAGGGGGAAGAGGCCGCAAAGCTCACGGCCACAGCAGAAGCAGTTCAAACGACGGTGAGTTTGCAACTAACCTACGCTGCACCTTCTGAGGCTATGGTGACAGAACTAGGCACGGAGGTGATGGAAGACGGCAGGTCAAGCATGCCGAGGCCATGACCAAACCTGCCGGACCACAGGGCGGTGGACGGTGGCAGATACGTAGGACGCCGACAAGGCGGCGGATGCGGTGGATCTTACGGTGGAAGGGGATACGGTGGATATGGCGGTGGGCCTGCTACTGCGGGTTCCGCGCGGAAGATGAGTGGCACCAACAGAGGAGAGGGCGGCGCCTTGGCAACGGCGGCCGGCGACGACAACCACAGGAGGCCAGCTGCAGTCGTGACATGCGTATGGAGGAAGATGAAGAGAGATCTGAGAGGAGCAACGACAGCGCGGTGGCTGGTGAGACGTACGACGACAAGCACGGCGACGAGCACGAGCCCAGGCACAGCGGATAGAGGCAAGGCGGTGAGCGTCCTCCAGGGCCGCTACGCTGGGAAAACGGCAGTGTTCGTACACGCCTTCGACGAGGGCACGGGGGACCGCCACGACGGCCACTGCCTCGCCGCCGGGGTCACAAAAGACTCTGCTAAGAAGACCGCGGCGCTCGGTGAAACTATGACGAAGATCATTAGAGTGGAGGCGACGGCAGAAGCTCGCGAGACCGGGGATGGCGCCAACAGGGGAGCTACAGTGGCCGGCTAGACCGCAAAGGTGCTGGTGGCTGCCGTGGCAACGATGGTTCTGATGGGAAGAGAAGCATTGGCCATTGTAACCATGAGGTCATGGGAGCAACCAAGGAAGGAGGCTAGGGTTCTTTTGGGGGGAGATGAGGAAAAGGAGTGTTTTGGTCTCCTGGGTCAAGCACATTCCATGTATGTGCAAGTGGGCCAAGCCCAAAACGGTTTTTGGGCATTAAGTGGTGAGAATCCCTCAACAAAAAAGAGTTCCATGAGGTGGGCTGCTACAAAAAGGGATTTTTTTTATAAAATTTTCAAAAGTTGGCCCAATTATTGAAGACCATTGTAGCAAGTTACAATTTATGCAATGGGACCCGGGTGGAGATAATTCTCGGACCTTGAGGACAAGGTCTGTTTTGAAGGGGGGAGTAGTGTAACGAGTAGGGTCCAATTAGGAATGGGCCATAGGCCCAATAAACAATTAGTCCAATTAGGGGAGTTTAAACTAGTATAAATAGGAGTTATAAATTGTAAAGAGGTATGGAAAATGTATTTTATTTGATCCTACCTCTCTCTTAGGATATTCTTCTCTCTAGTTTTCCATCATTATCCCCTTTCTTTGTAATTCAAACACAAAAGAATGCAAAAAATATCCAAAATTGTTCTATTATTTCTATAATTCCTCATATACCATTTCACCTCGTTACATATTACCACAGTTTACTGGTACTAGAATTTTCTTGTGACATATTTCATTTCACATTACGGCTTTTAAGATGAACTTCATAGCTCCTCCTATGAATTTAATCAGATGCTTGGTATGCAGATAAATTTTGAATGATAAATTGATTTGAGTAATGTTCACAAAACTTGTGAAGCCCAGATGATCATTTCAATTTCCAACCATTGAAGTTCGAGACAATGCGGACCCAATTGCTTCAATACATAACAAACCAAGAGACAGTCATTGCATAGTTCTGCGTCTCCACTTGAGTATTGTAAATGAAATAGATTAACCAAATGAAGAGTTTTTTATGGAGATGTCCCTTTCACAAGAAACTAGTTGTTTTGGTTTCGGCTCCTTGTTCTGCTCACGCTTATCTGGGCAACACTTGCACTGCTTCTATGCCTTCTGTTGGAACCAGATCCTCCTTGGCCAACATTCTTCAGTGATCTTCTGCTTTTGCTTCGGCTGCTATTCCCGAGTGCAGCTTTGGCAACACCGTTAGTGGATACTTCTCGTGCGTGATGAGGGTTGAGGGGATGTCTGTTCAAGCACACTAGCTTTGGAAGAAGGCTAGTGACCTCTTTCCGTAGCTGGTCATCGCCGATGTTGCGTTGAATGGGATTCCCAAGTAGATTGAGGGCCTGGAGTGAGTTGTAGTTAGCCACAAGCTGGCCTAATGATTTTGGTGTCGTGATCTTGTTGAAGCTCAAGTCCAAAATTGTTAGCTTCAGTAGCCTATGTAGGCCTTCAACGTCACTTATCTTGTTCCCAACAAGATAAAGCTCTTTGATGAGTGCACAGTTCGATAATCCTGATAAATCACACATCATTAAAAGTTGTATAGTAGAAAAGTAGAAAACACTTGCACACATGCTAACAAATTTTAATAAGAAAACCTCCATTGAACGTAAGATCAAGTCATCATGTAATGTAGAAATGAACCTTGCCCAATTCTTGAGATGCGGTTGTAACTTAGGTCAAGTACCCGCAACCGGGTCAATTCCCGGAGGCCCTCAATGGTGTTGATCTTGTTTCTTGACAAATTAAGGGCATGTATACTCTTTGGCAGAAATCCGGGTGAGATATGAACTGCACATTAATGAAGAATGGGGGTCAAGTCAAACAATTTAGTTATTAATTGATGCTATATTACGGGCAACGTTCTAATTTCAAAGTCATACCTATTGAGTTGCTAGACAGATTGACGGAGCGCAGATTGCATAAGTGTGAAATAGAAGGGATGGCTTTTATACCAATGCCAGATATGTGAGCAACAGTTGAAGCTAGATTTAGAGACTGGACCACACTATTGGCACTCAAAATCTCCTTTGTAAGATTGGCACCAGGATGTTTAGTTAACTGAGATGTGCTTTTAGCCATAGATTTATCGGCATCAGGAGAAGGCGGGAAAACAATGCTTCCTTCATTGTCACCATCAAGATCATCCTCAGGAAGCGGCTGCATAGTATCAAGGTCTTTCACCCATTCATCCACTCTGGAAAAGGAAGATGGTTCTGTTGAGAAAGCAACCCATTGGTTTTGGGGCCAAAAATCAGACTTTTCATTAAGAAATCTTCCCCACGTCTGATTATCATTTTTTGTACCAATGTTGCTTTTGTTTAAGGATTCCATAGTAACTGAATCAGACGAATCCACATGTCTCAATGCCTTTCCTTGTTTTGGTTCAAGGGTGTCTGAAGAGTACCCACATTGACTATTCAAAGCAGCCCTTGCAGGAACAGCTTTCATTGATTTGGTTGAGAAAGGTGTACTTTTATGTATATTCCGGTGACTCCATAGAAACAATTTCCACCACAATCTTTTACTTCCAGAAGGGAGAACTTGACTCGACGAGTGTCTTTTCAACATCACTCTATCAGCACTGCAATGACTCCTCACAGATCTGGGACTTCCAAGATTAGGCACCTGATTTGCTGATATTTCCTGCAAATCCACAAAAGACTCTGACTTCAAATTAGGCAAGTGATGAGTTATCTCCCTAAGAACATCCCTTCTTTCAAGGTTAGAGCAGGATCTCTTCAGCTTCGGAGAAGCCAGGATCCCAACCTTGCCAATACCAGGATCACTCATATGTCCACTTTGGATCAAATCAACACTCTTTTCACTATATTTGTCATTTTCGTCGTCCAATTGATTGTTGGCTTGGTTACCATAGATAATTGGATCCTTCGCCTCTTTATCTGCTGGATCATATCCTCCTTCACTCATGAGAGCTTCATGGCCTTGAAGATCAAAATCAAAGAGCTCCCCCTTGATTGAGAGTGAATGTTCCTTCTCATCTTCCCCTTCATAAGCATCCTCCACTTCATCCTTCACAGGACACTCAAGACTCGTAACCCTCACATTGCACCTCGAATTTTTTTTAATACCAAACGGTACCACAACATCAAAAGCGGTTGACCCCAAATCACGACCCTCTGATGACACTCTCGGTGGGCGTTGTTGTATTTGGACAAGCAAAGTTTGGAAGTCCCTTCTGGAAGATTGTTCATCCTTCTGAAGAAGTAAAACAAAAAAAGCAGACTAAAATCAACTTAAATGGTTCAGTAGTTAGGAACACCATGAAACATAATAAAACATGATATCCAAACAGACTTTTACCTTGTTCTTCAGGTTCCTTCCGAGAGAGAAACACCTAAACATGGCCATAACGGGAAGATGAACCCTTTTTTTATTTTTAAATCCTTTCAACTCAAACCTTCTTTACCGCTTCTCTCGCTACCACTCACATCTCTATTAGACAGTTTAATTAGCTTTAGCTACCAAATTGAATCAAAAGTTATCCATAATCTGTGGGAAGGGGCAGGACAAGAGATAGGACACTGCCTGAAAAAAGCCTGCTCCGGTAGGAGAATTATATCTAAAAAGTTGGCCAAAATTTTATATGCGACCGCTCTAATTGCTCCTCTTCACTTCAATGTCCCACCAAGATGTGTATCTCAAAATAGACCCTACCCAATTCAAGATCAACGATATGAAAATGAATCCAAGGAAAATTCAAATTTCAAGAACGAATAAATTTCAGCAGATCAGATCACTTCATAAAAATTCACAACAAATAAATTGTAAAACCGTCCCAGATCAACATACACACAAACACTTTTTTTTTGAAAAATTGTATTAGGAATTCAATTATCAGTAGAATTTTTTTTTTAAAAATGATTAAAGGAACAAATCATAGAATCGGTTTTGAACATCTGACTGAATAAACACAAGAATCGACCAGTTTATTGTTTTCAAGAGTCAAAAGGGTGACAGAAACTAACCCAAATGTCTCGTAATTCTAACGAAGACTTATACATATATTGTCCCCACGAAAATTATGAAGTGAATTGTGATCATTTATAGTGAAAGGGGAAAACCTATCAAAGAGGAACTGTGCCAGATTAGTCAAACTAATGAAAACTTTGCAACAGTACCACTGATGTTTGCTTTATGTTGGAATTCTTAAAAAGCTTGGGTGGGGAGGGAGGAAAGTCTAGAACTAGTACGCAGTGAGAGATAAAGAGAGAGAGAGAGAGAGAGAGAGAGAGAGAGAGACAAAGAGAGAAACAAGCGAAAATTTGGAGAGGTTAAGGTTGTGCGGATTTGTGTTGTGTCTGAATGTAAAAGTGAGAAATATATGAGAAGAGGTGGATGGAAAGGACTAGGAAGAGTGAGGGGATGCTATTGTTTCAAAATAGAGTGTGGAATAACAAACAAAAATACGCGCAACTAACACGGTGTCTTCGAAGGTCGTGTCTTGTGATGTCACAGAACTACCAGGGCTGCTCCAATAATTTAGCCAATTGAAATTCTATACGATGCACAACTCACCCTCACCCTTAACAATGATTCTCTGAAATGCTACCATGTATACGGACTTTTAAGAACAAAATGAAGTAGAATAAAGAAGAGAAATGATATTAATAAGGGTTAAACTCTACTTGGTCTCTCTGTACATAATGCTCTTAACAGACATTGAGCTGGAGTCAATAGATTCATTTTCTCTCTCATCACTTCTAATCATCCCCAAAACGACGTTGTTTTGATGGTGTAAAGTTTAGAAACTAACCAAATAAAAAAAAATCAATGGACTAATTAGTCTATGCACTCCTATCCCTACTACCACCACCACCACCCTCATTCTCATCATCACCACCACTCATACCCCCATTTCCACTATCACCATACACTCACCACCTCTACTTTCATCTCACCCACACCACCACCACCACTCAGCCAACTCCAAAGACCTCCATCACTAACATCCCCTCTCTTCCTCCTCCCACAAATCAAACACCACCCCACTACCAACCCCAAAATTAACATTAAGTGAAATTTCACTTTGGGAAGATAAAACCTGAATTGTCAACAACAATTAGCTCAACTCTAACACCAACTTACAGATCTAAAAAAACAAATCTAAAGTCTAGATACATGGCGTTGGCGGTATGAATGGGCTAGTGGTGGTGGTGTGGGTTAGGTGAAAGTAAGGGTGGGGTGTGTGTGTTGTAACATCCCGCTTTTTTTCTTTAGTAAATATTTCATGAATTAAATAGGGGAAACAAGCCCTCACACGAGCTTTTAGGTTAAAATGTGTTAAAATGTCTATAGAAGAAATTCTGCAGACACTAGAATAAATCGTTTTTGTCATCCGAGTACACTCGCGTGCCTAAGGTATCTGTAAAATATACGGTTATAGAAGAAAGCTCACAACTACCTTAGATTAACCTAGGTTCTTCCTTAGAAAAATTAGGAGATCACAAGGACGTGATCAGAATATTTTTAGAATAACCATACGCGAAGTACTGGAACCGGGAACGACCAAACCTGATCAAAATTGATCTGTATGTGACCCTTAAATTCTTGTCCACAAAATTGGCCAAGGCACAACCTCATACACAGCCAAGAATGCTCCAAGTGGCCAAGTCAACAACTCAAACCCATGAGTCATTACATGAGTCATATGGTGACTAACCATGCTTATGTCATGGCTTATGTCATCAAGGGTAAAATTGGAATTTAGCCCAAGGGCATGATTGGAAGGGGATTTTCGTGGCTTTGGCCTATAAATACCCCATGGATGTCTTCAAAGAAGACATAGAAGAAAAACCTTAGCAAAGCTCTGCCTATTTGCACACTCAATCGTTACCCTGTCAAAATACCGACACAGAAACTTCACTGCACAGAACCTAGCCCTAACTTTCCTAACCTTAACCTAATAAATTTATCTTAGTCTTCCTAAAGAAAGCTTCCATAAATCTATCATAGGAAGAGCTTGGAGCACCAGGGCAAGCTAGGATTCTACACCGATTTCCTGAGCTATCTGCAGTAACTGTGCAAGTGGGTAAACCAACCTATTCACTGTCTATGTGGTTTTATGTTAGATGATATATGATGTTAGGATGTTGTATGCGACTTTGATTATATATATGTGTTGCTGATATTTGTCTGGAACTGCTGGTGCTATCTGTGACTCTGTCAGAATTTAAGAATGCTTAAGTTGGAAATAGGAACATAACCACGTTTTTGAGAGGAACTGTATGCTGGGAAATTTATCTTAAAAAACTAATTTTATTTTTGAATTCTACACAAAAAATTGAGTGGGGATGTCAAGTTTTGTGGTTTTTGGAGTCCCCGATAAATTTCTCAGCAAACAAACAAAAAATGACGCTTTCGGGCATCAAGGGTAAAACGTGTATTTCAAAAAAGTGACTGAAAAACTGGTTTGATTTTAATGAAATATGGGTTTATAAATATCAAAAACCTTAAGGGCAAGTCTTGAATCCATCGGGTTTTTGAGAACTAAAATTCCAAAGAAAACAGGGCTTTACAGGGGCAAAACAGCAATTTTGGGAAAAAGGGTAAAACAGTGATTTCATGAACTTGGGGTTGAAATCTGAATTTCTAAGTATGAAAAATGATCTTAGAGCTATCAAAAACCTTGGGGTAAGGTCTTGCACCTCTCTGGTTTCTGATCACTAATTTCTGACAGAAAGTTGATGCATGCTTTGTGATTATTGGAATAATTGTTGGATATATGTTTGTTTATGTTTAAGAAATGTTTGAGTATGAAATTATGTTCCTTATATGTGCTGAATTTGATGATGACAGTTATGTGGAGTATTCTTGAGATTGGACATGAGATATTGAGCAGTATTTATGATATGTGAATTGTTGCTTGAGATCATTGAGCTGTGGTTATTAGATGTGTATTAATTCTTGAGATATTGGATTGTGCTTATTATATGTGAACTATGGCATTGAGATATTGAACTATTGCATTGAGAAAGAAAGCATGAGAAAGAAAGAGAAAGATACCCCCTCTAGCAGTTCCAAGGTTCGGCTTTTGGGGAAGATCTAAGTCCCGGTTGAGTCCAAGGTCCGACTCCAATGCCATCGAAGGGTGGTAACCTCGGTCCTGGTTGGCGATTATTCATGGTCAAGACCATTCTGGTTAGAGCGTTGCCTGGTCGCCACGATGCGAGCTGTAAGCGTGGCTGTAGCGATGTGGCCGCAGCTATAAGGGACAAGGGCAGAGATGCTTATAAGTCAAGACTTATAGAGCATAAGTATAAGTGGATGCAAGAGGAAGCTTATCATTCAAATGGGCACGATGATAAGTATATGCGAGCTAAAGCTTATAAGCAAAATGGTTTTCAAAAATTAAGGTTTTTGAGACAGTAGAGTAGCTATGTGAATTATGTGACAGTATGTGACCTAGGAGTTAGACTAGAGAACAGAGGACATCGATAATGAAAGCATAGGTTCCCTAGTCACCTAGTAATATAGATAAAGCTGGCCAGGCTTAGTATGGATTAATAATTAGTAGGGATGTAGTATAATTGTAACACCTAGAGACCCCCTGAGTGGCGGAATCATAATTGAGAACAAAACCATTAGAGATAACTAAGGTTTCCCACTGAGAACGCAATGTTCTGGTCCCCCACTCCTTTATGGTTCTAGGCAAGCACGACGAGGGTGAAGAAGACGTCAGAGCAATGCAAGCAATACGTGGACGAGCGGCATTGAAGAAGATGGACAAAGGAATAGGGAAATCAGAGCTAAGCTAGAGATGTCGCATTAGTCCTTATTCAGTAGGCTATATGTTTTATACTACAACGTAATTATACGTAACATCTATGATATTACATGTGTGACTACTTGTGAATATATGGCATGGACCTCTGGTTGCTATGAATGTATGTCGAATGTATATTTGTTAAAGTATGCTACGTTACTACTCACAATATATGTTCTAACGAGAACAAGGCTCATATTTTACACTATGATACGTATAAAGAAAAGTTGAAATTTGGTCCATATTCCTGGGTAACTATATTTTTAAACTTATAAGCGGGACTAAGTACTATCCCAACCAAAAGAGATAACAACCCTAGTCGGCAGGTTTACGACTTTAGCGTAGACTAGCAAGTTAGGGTGTTTCATGTGTGGTGATAATGGGAATATGATGTGAGTGGTGGTGGGGTGTGCAGGGACTAATTAGTCCATGGACTTATTTTTTGGCTAGGTTTGTCCTTGGACTTTACGTCATCAAAAAACGTTATTTTGGGGCTGACTAGGAGTGAGGAGAGAGAAAACGTCTATGTTAACTTCAGCTCAATGTTCGTTAAGCGCGTCATGGGCAGAAAGACCAACATGTCCAACATTTGCAAAGTCTAGGGACTAACGAATCTTTATTTGTTGAAGAACCAAGTAGAACAATTGTGTAAAGTCAAGTGACATAATAAGGTATTAACCCTATTAATTATGAATAGTGTTATTTGAACACCAACTTTGGTGTAGACGCCGAGTCTTTTCGCTCACACACATGATGTAAGTGTAGACCCCGTGATGTGTGTGAAAGGAGAGACTTGGTGTCTACACCAAGGTTGGTGTTCAAATAGCATTTTTGATTAATTATAACAATTATTTTATGAAACATTTGAACAATTACTCTTACAAAGATATAACATCTAGGTTGTGTTTCCAATGTACACCTCATAAAAGGATACTTTGAATGTACACCCTAAATGACTTGTTACGATAGATTTTTTGTGTGTGTGTGTGTGTTTTTTTTTAATTTGTATTTGAAAAAAGACTAATTTATCCTTGCTTGAAACCCAAATGTTCCTTTTCCACCATGACCGTGCTCTCAGTTGTACCACCCACATTGGCCGATGAGCATCAAGTTTCCAAGTCGGTCTCACCATCATAGCCACTGCGGTCATGGTCCCTTCACAAAACGACTCTGTTCCTGCACCTTCGATCACCACCCCTGATTCTCCATTAGACTTGATCTACAATGTGAAATACTTTGACATGATAAAAATTCATAATTTGGGATTGAGATTGATGTTGAGATGGAGATATTTGAAAGCTTTATAGATTTATAGGCTAAAATATTTATTATTCTAAAAAAAAACATGGACTCGCAAATCTATGCACAGAGAAGAGATTGAGATGTGCATATAAAAGCTCCCATTTTCATTGACCAAAATAAAAACAACCTCTCATTTTTCATTGAGAAAATCAGACTTAAGAGGCTCCATCACAACCTCACAGGGTTCACAACCTCAAGTTTACTTGCAATCAAGATAAGAACTAATTTTTTATTATTTTTTTAAAAGGAAAATCACTAACCTTTTTTATATGTGCAATTAAACCCTTTTGTTAATTGTTTCACCAATTTTCTCAGTTAGTGGCTACCTAGATATGCTAACATGACATGGGCGACTCTGATTAAGAAATTCCATCCGCTGTGGATATGAAGACCCATTAGCATGGTGATAGTGTATATAAAATCATAGCAAAAGCTCTTGTTAGAATACTACAAGGTGTGTTGAACTACATGGTAATAGGTCCTCAAATTGTGGGAAACAAATCCTATATGACGCGTTAATTGTAACATCCTGATTTTTCCCCTTACAAAGATTTTGCATAATATATATATATATAATTAAAATAATTAGACTAGAAGTCTAACTCCTAATTTTATTCCCCAAAAGTGCCAAATAAGGTAATAGTTCGCAATTTTGCGAAAATTCGCAGACACCAGATTTATTGCCTTTCGTCACCGGAATTTACTCGTACATCAAAAGTATCTGTAGAGAACACTTTTATGAAAATAAATTTACAAATACCTTGGATGAACCTAAATTCCTCACTAGAACCATTAAGAGATCACGATGGTGGGAGTGAAATATTTTTCGGACGACCGTACACGAAGCACCCGGACAGCGAACGACCAAACACGATCAAACCGGACTGAAAAGTGGTCCCCATGGCCAAAGGCAATTAGCCTCACGGTAGCCACACACACACATACACAAAAGTCTAAACAAATCCAAATTAGTGAAAGATGACTAAGCATAATTATCCATTTCTTTTATTTTATTTTTCGTTTTTCTTTTTCCATTATTTTTTGTGGCCAAGAATGGCCAAGGCCCACAGTTAGAGGGCTTATAAATAGCCCTCCTATGGCTTTCATTTTCTCATCCTCTCATCTATTAGTTCTTGCTTAAATTACTCGGTCGTTACGCTGCCGAAATCGGGAACTTAGCAAGAAGAGCCAATCACCTTTGGAAATATTTTCACACCATCCTCACCATCCCTAACACCTTTGGAAAGTGGTTAACCTATGTTTACTCACCTCCTTGGTGATCTTTGATTGCTTGTATTATAGTATGTGATGTTAGGGAAGTGCCATGTATTATGTGCTAGAAGTTAGGGTTATGATTCATGAATGGTTTTATGTTTGTTTTGAGATAGATAATGTTGTATTGTGATTTTTGGAACTTGTGGTGAAGCCCTAAGAAGGGGGCATGGGAATGGTTTGAAAGAAAGGAAAAATAACAAGAGGGTAACCCTAAGTCTTGGGGTAAACTCTAGGAAAATGTTTTGGAAACTGTTCCGTGACTTGGGTGGCTTTAGGGACGGCTGAACGGCCTCAAGGGGGCATTGAGCGGCCTGAACCCTAGTACCCATAAGACCTAGACATGGGTGATTGAGTGACCCGGGAGTTCTTGTGGGTGTTGAGTAACCTAGAGGCTCTAGGTCATTAAGCTAACCTAAACCAGGGTATGAATGATTGTGAAAGTTATCTTGGGCTGCATTTTCAACAACCACTTATCCATACTGATTATGTTTTATGATAAAGTGCATCATGAGGACATGGTTGTCACTCAGATGTTAGGACAACCTTAGATCACTAGAAAGTAATCACCTACGTAAAGATCATAACTGAATCCTAGGGAACAAGTGATGTCTTAAGAAGGTTCCGGCCACAGAGGGTTCGGTGTACCTTGAAGAAAGTACGTAGTTATATGATTAGGGAATCCCCTTCTCTTGGCACGTCCAACGGACAAGCCCCTCACCAGTCCAACAAGATGGATTGGTTAAAGATGAATACAGGCATAGGTCTGAACTCATTTCAAAGAAAAGATAAACCTAGGCACGGGCCTGATTTTATAAACACAGGCATAGGCCTGACCATGATAAAGACATGCACATGCCTGATTTATTAAACACAAGCATATGCCTGACTGTGATAAAGATAGGCATAGGCCTGATAAAGGTAGGCATAGGCCTGACCTAGTAAGGGACCCCAAAGAAAAGATGAGCAAAGTCATGCATGGTCGAGTCACAAGGCTAACCCACGCATCCAACTCCAGGTCGAGTCACAAGGTCGACCCCTCGCCATCCTGGTAGTTGGATGGTTATTCCTATCGTTGTTCAATTGATTGATGACATCGTGCATCCGTGGTTAGCTACCACTCAGGTTAAGCACTGCCTGGTCGTCAACGATACAGACCCAGAAGGAGGTTGTAGTTGTTTGGCCACAACTACATGGGAAGAGGACATATGATAACAAGAAGGACACAACGATAGTGTGCGTAAGAGAACCCCAAACCCCCTCATGCATAAGATATGTGATGTATGTATACATGTATGTATGTAAGTATGTATAAAGTAAGTCACCGCCAAGAGAACTCTCAAAACAGCCTATATGGAAGTTATAGCCTACGCGAGTATGTGATCGAACGTCACAGTACTCAATCGAATAAAGTAATAAGCATGAATCCCTAGGAAATGTGAAGATTAGAGATCCCCAGTCACCTAGTAAACTAGATAAAGTCACTCAGGACCTAGACAAAAGATAATAATCAGTAGGAGTTTAGTATGCATGAACACTTAGAGATCTCCTGAGTGGCCTGGACCATAATTGAGTAATGAAACGATAGATAGAGCTAAGGTTCCCATTGAGAATGAAGCGGTCTCACACCCACTCTTTTATGGTTCCAGGCGTACACAGCGAGTACCTCGACGAGGCCGACATGTGGTAGGATGGGGGATGGGCCTTGGCGGGACATTGCCAACGCAACAACAAGATTTCTACCTTCGCATTAGGG
>QANU01026377.1:91621-115136 GCA_003254905.1 Nissolia schottii | reverse complement strand
TTTTTCTTTTAAAAATAAAAAATAAAAACGGGTCGGGTCATAGTTTGGGTAGAGTCGTGGGTTTGGGTTGGGTTTTGGGTTATGCTACGTGGCATCCCACGTGGCGCACCGCATCAGCGTCACGTCAGCCCAGTCAACCCTCACCCCACCCCAGGGACTAAAACCTAATTTTACAATTTTTCAGGGACTACAACTTTTATGCAGGGACTAAAATCAAACTTTCTAATTTTACAGGGACTAAAAACATAATTAACCCATACATATATATATATATATATATATACTCTACCTGTTCAACTTCGTTTATCGTCTAAGTTACTTGAGACGCTAGTGTTTGTATATATATGTTTTCTTGATCTCGCATGTCTCCTAGTTTATGAATTATCAAAGAAAAGAGAAAAGTTTTCGAAACAGTCCATATTTTTTAGTAAGAAATAATTGTCAAGCTAAAAAGTTGGGACTAGAAGTAATCCCATCAATGCAGATAACAACCCTGTATGTAGTGTTTACGACGATCGCGTAAGCGCGGCAAGTAGGGGTGTTACATTAATGACTTGTGAAACTGTACTATGGTTGGAAAATGGTAAAATAAGAGGTGTCGTAATCAAACTGAATTTCACTGAAGAATGTGATTATGTTAGGTGGGGATTTGTGAATCTGGTACAGAGTAGAACAGGGTTTGGGAATACCTGAAGGGGGTGAATCCGTATGTTGTCTCTCCTCAGCCGAAATGTCGGTCCTTATCAATAGATGCTACACTAAACCCTTCAATATAGAGAAAGGGCTTTAATAAGGGGATCCCTTATCCCCTTTCTTCTTCATTCTTGTAGGAGGAGTACTTAATAAGATGGTGGGAGCTGGGAAAGGGGTGCAACTTGATTCACTGAAGGAGTGAAGGTGGAAAAGGATGAAATAGATTTTTCTTATCTCTAATTCGCAAATGACACAATCATTTTCTGACCTGAAAAATTAAAAGTTTTGAGGAACTATAACCATATGCTAGATTGTTTTACTGTCATGTATGAATTGAGAATAAACATTGATAAATATTATTCTTTAATTCCATTGAATTACTTGGAGTATAAGGTGGCTAGGATAGAGACATTTATGGGTCGTAAAGCAGTACAGTTGCCAATTAAATATTTAAGTGGTGAGATGGTCAGTTCTTTACAATCAAAATTCTTTTGGGAAGGAATAAATGGAGGGAGGAGCATCTCTACAGTTAAATGGAGCATAATACACATCCGAAGGAGAACGATGGGTTCAGTGTTGGCGATCTAACGATGAAGAATACGAAGAATGCGACAATGTTGTTTAAATGGTGGTGGTGTTTTCTAAAAGGTAGGTTGCTCCTATGTAAATGAATAGTTTGCTCATGCAATGAAATGAAAGGAGATAGGCCGTTGGCAGACCAAGTAAGTAAGATGGAGCGGGAGAGTGAATAAGGAAGTAGAGAGAGTGGTTAGGTAGGGGCTGTGGATTTTGGTTGGGGATGGCATAAAAACACTATTTTGGGTTGGAACTGGCTTGGAATTTACAACGGAGGAGAGAGTTGTTTGGGTGTGAGAAAGAAAGTCTTGGTGAGCTGCACTCTTTTCTATTGTAGGTAATACTAAATGGAGGCTCTGAAAATCAAGTTTCATGGAAACATAATGCATCAGGAGTATTTTCTGTTAAATCTTTCATCAACTCCTCTTCTCAGGCACCTCAAATAGAAATTCAGAAAATATCTACAACAATATATGATCGGTGTTGGCAAACACCGAAGATCGGTTGCAGAAGCTTAATATTATCAATGTTGTGTGTTGTGACTTATGTGAATTACTGTATATAAATCTTGATACCATATTCTATAGAGTTGCAACATTAACATTTTTTAATAGTTGACAAATTTTTTCATGTCCCTCTCATATTCTTCTACATTGATGATAACATTAAATCCTTTTCAATTGACATTTACATGTCTTTCAAACCTTTTCAATTCTCTTCTAAATCTTATTACAATTCTCATCATATTCATCCTTTGTAATGGAGAGTTACAACCCCTAATCCCTGCACTGTAAATCTCACATCTAAATAAAAATAAATAATCATTACTAAAAAAATTGATTTGAGGTATTTTTATCAGGAAATAACAATTCAATTCTATATTTTTTGGTAGGATGATAGATTGAAGTAAAATAATAGTATTAGACACCAATAGTAAAGGTTATTTTGTTTAATTATGCCTGCTGTATTATTAATTACTATAATTTACTAAAAATTTAAACACATTTCATACAATAACTCAATAAGGATAAATACGAAGATAAGTTAAAGCTATGTATATAGTTTTACTATATTAAAAAGTGTATACACAACCTTTACTAATTTACTTTTATTTTAGAGTAAATAATATCACATATCTCTCTTTTTTAAGACAAATATATATATATATATATATATATATATTTCGCGCATTGCACGAGTTTAAATCTAGTTTTATTTTTAATTTTCATACCTGAAAATTTTGGAGAATCTGTTTAAACCGAGGAGGTCTATCACGGACAATTCCAAATTATGTCAGAACCATGTTTGAATCATGGAATGAGACTGGACTAGGTGGTATAAAGAAAAGGATGTGGGATACTCTGTTCTTTGTTGTGATTTGGGTCATATGGGATCTAAGAAACAAGTTAATTTTTGAAGGTGCCTCAGTGGATTAGGATGCAATGCTTGTGATAATGAAACAACTATAAAACACATGGATGGTGCAGAAGACAAAGGAGGATCAAAATAGATGAACAGGTTGAATATGCGAGAACCACTAGCTACAAGGGTCAGTTACTAAAGAAAGGAATGAGCGTGTGTGGTGGCTTTGAATAAAACTTCTACCATAGGAGGGGAAATATGCATTTGGAGGCTTTATCTTGAGAAAAAAATCCTAGGGAAAAATTGCCTTCGTATTGAATATACAAATGCAACATCTGATATAGAGGCCAAATTTTCTGCTTTAAAGGTATTTTGGCAAGTCGAGGAAGCGGGGTGCGTCGAGTCTGATATGCAAATTGTATCAGATTCAATGTTATAATATGGTGGAATGGGAAAAGTCTAGTAAATTGGAAACATAGATTCATTAAAAATCAATTCTTATCTAACAAGGATAGGTTTTAAAATGTGATATATATTTGTGATAGCAGGAGGCAGATGAAAAGAATCGTGGTGCAAATTAATTGAGAATCATGAGATTAGGAGTTAGTTTTCAGTGTAATCAATATATAGAAGTGACTAATAGAGGGCTCGTACCTGTGACAGGGAGATAATCAGGGAGCGAATTTCGGTTGTTGACCAAGTGGAAATATTCTAGACATTTGAATTCGGTTGATGATGAAAAATACTTTTACATGACATTTAATGGATGGGCTAGGAACCACCATTGCTTTATTGTTTGAATTTACAAGTTATACAAGTAAAGCTTTTTGACACTATTATCTAATTAAATTGTATCACATTAATATAATAGTTAAGTTTATTATATAAAAAACTTTACACTGTTAGTAGATAAATTTTACAAAATAAACTTTTATTGCTTTTGTGTATATTTTAAATAATAAAAAATTAAAATCAATAGTGCGTAACAATATGTTTGTCAGTTTTATTTTGAAGAAAAAAAAAGAAATTTATAGACTTAATTGTACTTGTGAGTCTTAAATCTGGCCTTCCAAAATCTTTCATTTCTTTTTCTTCAAAATAAAAAGTAGTTAATTGGCTTAATTATACTTATGAGTCCCATGACATGCATTAAATGTTACAAGATGGGTTTCTGTCGATTTGCAATTTTTTGTTTTGTTTTTTGTTTTATGTTTCTTATGGACTTTTCTCTGCTTGATATGTCCTGGATGAGAGAATCCGGATCTTAAAAAACAAAATAAAAATCTTATTAATTTTTCAAAAAAAAAATATACATTTTAATTTAATAAATAGGAGTGAATAGATATTCTAATTATTTCAAAAGAAAATTTGATAAATTTAATACGTAAAGTTTAAGTGGGTGAATTTCATAAGTTTGTGTTTAGATGGAATATTTTTAGAGGGTAATGTTATTTTTTAGAGGATTTCAATTGCTTTATTACAACATTTCTTATTTGGATACCAAGTGAAAGGAATTTCAAAATACAAGTATTATTTTTTGGGTATTTCATTTACTTGAATAGAATGGATTTCAATTTCCTTCTCATCATAGATAATTATAAAATTCTCATCATCTCTACTTATTGTTTTGACTCTCTCATCTTCAAACTCTACTATCATTCATCTTCTACTACTAATTGTTCATTGTTGGTTGAGCACCGACAATCGTTGGCCGACCACCGCTAGTCGTTGGTCAGCCACCGCCAAATGCTGCTTGGCCACTAGTGCTCACTAGCAAAACCAATTGGACTTGTCGGGTCACTAGCTTGACCTCGCCGGTTGCCGACTAGGCCACACCAGTTGCTAGAAGGCCACCACCGATCACTAGACACCCACCGTGGGTCATCAGACAACCACCGCTATTCGGACTCTACCAGTTGTCATCCGAGCCATGATGGTCACCGACTAGACCCTGCTAGACATAGGTAATATAATTTCATTATCCAAACAAAGTATTTTGTAAACGATGTAATATAATTATCTTATCCAAACAAAAAAAATTAAAATGAAGGGAATTCAATTAAATCATTTAAGTTCTCTTGCATTTCAAATTCATTGAAATTTGAAAATACACAATCAAACACAACCTAAGAGTGTGTTCAGATAAAGTAATTTCAACATTCAAAGAATTTCAAATGCAAGAGACTTAATATATATATTTTCACATTACCTTCATTGACACACACCAAAACGTCGTTAATTTCAATGTGCGATCAAATAATAATTTATAAAACTAAGAAAACCCCCAAAACATAGTAAAGGTAGGTCATCTCACAAGGAAGCAATTTGAAAGCCAATTATAAGTTCAACTAAATTGGGAGGGTTTGATAGATGAATTTAAAGTAAAAGGAAAGCAAAACAAAAGCGAATCAACAATAATAAAAGTCATATCCTGCAAACGGCATTTTAGATTGAACGATTTATTGTCATTGGTTCCTAAAGTAATTATTCATAGGAGGGGATGTTGTTTGTTAGTTTAAATCTCTAACTAACACGCAATTCACTCAAGAGACTGCAATCCTCAATCCCTCAAGCATCAATTGCACAACCTAATTAGATCTACTTAGTTGCCCCAAAAAGTTCCCACTAAACCTTAAACCCTAAATCAATAAATCCTACAATCGTCAAGATCTATAAACCTAGAATTGACCTTAACGAATAACATGCAATCACTAAATTATTAATTACGGGTGGAGTGATTCATGAATAAACATTAAGCGTAAGAATCTCCAATTAAATACTAGTCTAGAGTTACTGCATGCAAGATATTAGGGAACTACAACTCCATGGATGGAGGATAAAAACTCAATAATAAAGAGAAGAAGAGTGGAAAATAACAGAGAATTAAAATAACAAAACTTGAATACAATAACGGAAGAACTTCACAAATAATTGGAAGCTTGCATTGTCAATGGGAGCGCTCCAATAATCCTTGAAGAACTAATAACTAAGCACTACTAACATAAACTTAAAGTGCATAAAATAAAAGGAAAAACTGCAGAAAATAAAAGTGGAGGCTGAGTATGAAGTTGTGTGAAGTTTTTGAGAAAGGACGTCTATTTATAGAGGATGGATCCAAAGTGAGTGAAAATCCCGTACTTTCAGCCCATCAATTGGTAAAATTGTGATAATTTTGGGTAAAAATCTTGGATTGGGGTAATTCAAGTCTTCAATTAAAGCTAAGAGATAGATCTACAACTTTGTAGTTGAAGTCAAATCAGGATTTAACCTCCATTCTAGTGCAAAATTTGTGACCAAGTCAGCATTTAAAAAATTTTCAGCAAATCTTTGACCAAATCGTTTTAAATTTGAATTCAAACTTGTATTTTATGATCAAAAAATTCTCTTCAAATCTCTTCTTCAAAATTTGTATTTTATCAAATCTCCTTCAAATATTCATTGATCCTTTTGGCAATTTATTTTTCTGCAATTAAAATAGAAAACTAAAAAGGAACAAAAAAAAATCTGCATATCGATTTCTAAGATAAAAGTAATGCCTTACATTGCATTTTTCTCAATTTCACACAAAAAAGGATAATGTGCAAAACATATTAATTAATCATTAAAACCACACATTTTTATGATGCAATGTTCAATTATAGAATAATAAAATAGGGTACAAACTCCACCTATCAAAATACCCTACACTTGAACATTGCATGTCCTCATGCAAGGAACTAAGAACAAAAGCAGACTAAAAATGAAAATAAACCAAAAAACATAGAAAGAAAAATAGTTTTGGTGTGGCGACCCTATTTACATCCCCTACAAAGCTGCAAAACTCAGGGAGGCACTTAAGCCAACTCACTAACTACTAGACAACTGTGCAAAATACATGACAATCCAAAAATAAAGTACATTTAGAGAAGAGGTGATGTCACTGTGCATTAAAACTAATTTTCTTAGAATATCAATCATGAGAAAAGAATAAGTCAAGGCATGTTAAAATCAATTGGGCCTCACAGGTCAGTGTGTGTCACTCATCACTCACAGTGTATAGGTTCATCCAATGCTCTCTCAAACACTACACTAGAGTCGCCTCCATAGGCTTGACTTTCTTCTAAGAATCACGGATCGCCAAATATATATGACATGCATCAAGAGGTCTTTAAAGGGTTGTAATGGGGCCAAAGTCAAGGTGGGACATCATATGGCCAGTCAGCTAAAGCTAAGGCTTGGTAGAATTCATGGCATATGTGCTTAACCAATGTTGCAAGGACTTTGATCTCCACTAGCTTCTCTTGTTCTCCGATTAGCTCGGTGGTAAATTCCCAAACACTTATATTCAATTTTTTTTCATTTTTCTTTTCTAATTATTTTAATAATTTTTCACACTTCCTGGAAATCTTGTCACCATCACCCATTAGCTCAAGGGAGAGTTTCTGCCGGTGCCCCTAATTGGTTGTTTTGCATATTAGTTGCCTCAAAATTTTTTGTGTGGGCACTTTTATAGATTTTCCAATCAATAGGAGCAATTGTGGTCACTCTCCCTACTTTGAATGTTACATGTCCTTAAGTAACCCCACACTTGTTGCTTAGCACATATGAACAAATTTAACACAATTCTCCTAAGCCTTGTAATATCCAGATTTTTTTGCCTTATAAAGATTTCGCATAATAAATAGATATATAAGTAATATAATTGGATTAGGGTTTCAAAATCCTCATTTTGCCTCCCATAAGCTCCAAATACGGCAATAGTTCGCAATTCTGCGAAAATCCTCAGACACCAGATTTATCTCCTTTCGCCCCCAGAATTTAACTTGTATGAAAATAACTTTACAAATACCTTGAATGGACCTAAAATTCCTTACAGGAACAATTAAGAGATCATGACGGTAGGATCAGAATATTTTTCGGACAGCCGTACACGAAGCACCCGGACAACGTACGACCAAAAACGATCAAATCAGACTAAAAAGTGGTCCCCAGGGCCTACCCACACACACATACATGGCTGAAATTCTTCAAAGCCACCACAACCACACATTTTTGGTCAAAAGTCAAAGATGACTAAGCATCCTTATCTTTTGATTTTATTTTCTTTTTTCTTTTTCAAATTAATTTTGTGGACATAAATGCCCAAGGCCCACGGATTTGTAGCCTATAAATAGCCCCCTCCATAACTTCACTTTCTCACTTTCTCATTTCCCAGTCTCTGCTCAAATTCGTTCCGTTCAGAAACCCTGTTGTTACGTTACAGAAAAACAGGAAACTAGTCAGGAAAGTGATGAAAGCCTTTTTAACCACTTTCTAGAATCTTGACCCAGCTTAGGTTTTGTCACAACTGAGTCAAGCTCGTAGAAAGCTTATCTACGCTTTTGTCGTCCAAATTAAATATATACCTACTTTACGGCTTTCAGATCCACAAGGGATCCAATTGCAGTAAAGTCGAATCCACAGAGAGTTGCAAAAATACCGTTCTTGAGTTTATTTAATTTAAACAATAGAGTGAAGGATTTGATAATTTGATTTGATAATTAAATAAGTAAATAAACAACATAAAAAGTAAATAGGAAACAAATCAGAGGTAGTTCCGGAGCTTGTTGGGAATTTTAACCACATCATAGTTTCATGCATCCAGTTACTTATTACATAGAACTATCATTTGATTGCCCGCCACCAGTTCTTAACTTGTCATCACTTCCGCGCATGACTAGATCATAGGTTTCCTTTGTTAAACTGTCATTTTCGCACCCAAGCTTAACCAAGTACGCCAACATTAATCCAGATGTTAACACGGCTAACCTTAATTCCAGTTATGGCAACAAGATTAGATGAAATGGTTTAGTTTCGACTCTAATGATTGTAACTGTTCGTTCACAACGTTCAAGCCTAGAATCTAGTTAAGCATAATGATGTTGATCTTAACTTGGTTATGATTTAATTAGCATAACTGCCGTTCACACAACTAAATCGCAAATCAAGAATCAAAACACTAAACAAAGACTAGCATTAAGCATAAAACCATTCAAGCAAATCATAAGAAAAAGGATAGATTCATATGTAATAGTTACATAGATACAAGCAAACTACAATAATGATCAAAATCCCAACAAAAAGAAGATTAGGAATCCATCTTACAAGAGTATCTCGGAGGCAAGGTTTAGGCACTTACCATGACACGTACTGAAACACCCCTAGCCGATTCCGTACGCTTGAGCCGTACGTAATACCGCTAGGTTGTTTACTTTCTGGTCTTTTTCTTTTGTTTTCCTTTTTTCGAAAATACTAACTTTAATAAAATACGGACCCAATTTCTCTTTTTCTTTTTCTTTTTGTTTCGTTTTGAGCATACAGTTTAAGACATAAGAGCCGTGCGTGCAACAGAATAATATAACAAACGGTATCTCTAGTAGGTCGAACTATAAGTGAGTGGACACATAGATTACACACATAAGGGGTCCTTTTACAGATACAACAACACACCATATACTAGTTATATTACATAGCCCATACATATATTCGACAAACACATTTATTTCCTTATGATGCCTATTACATAGTCGTCTAGGTCTCCTTGTGCACATCTTCCTCAGGTTCCACAGCATCGGCATCGTAAGATTCATCTTCCATTCCTAGAGCCATACACGAGTGGGGGTAAGAACGACTGCGTTCTTAGTGGAAACTCCACGTGGCTACTACAGTTCAATTACTCGGGCATTCTCCAGCCACTCAGGAAAACCTCTACGTTTCATACGATACTAAATCCTTCCAGTTATTGTCTTGTACCTACACCCTGAGCAGCTTTATCTATTTTACTAGGTGACTGGGTGTCTAGTCTTGTCATTACCTAGGCTTCGTGCTTGTAAACTGTACGTTGTTCCTAGAGACATACTATTCGTCTTGGGACATTCTTTTGACGATACATAATGCATGAGCAGTTATGCATAATGCTTAAACAGGTATACATACATATTTATCATCATATCATCATTCATCAAATCATACATGTGACTACATAGTGCATGAGGGGACTTGGGAATCTCTTACGCGCTCTGTGGCTGCGTCCTACTTAGTCCTTACACCTTTGTAGCCGTGGCCTCGGCCTACAACCTCTTTTTGCTACTATTGCATCGACCCGGCGGCGCTCTTTACCGGTATGGTAGCTAACCATGTAGGGCTCATAGGAGGTAAACATCGAATGCAATTAGTGCAACCATCCCCTATGGCATGGCGAGGGATCAGACCTATGAATGATCAGGCGTGGACACGCTTTGACCGGCCCTATGGCGCGATCCGTTTCTCTTTCCTCTTTTAGTGGGGCCCCTTAGTCATCATTTCATTTATACAGACCTATGCCTGTTTTACATGTGTGGGCCTATGCCCGTTCCTTATCGTGGTCAGGTCTCTTTACCTGCGTTGCTCGTAACCAATTCATCTTGCTGAATCGGTAAGGGGCGTGTCTGTACGACGTTGCCAAGAGAATAGGGATTCCTAATCATATAACTAGACTCCTTAACTTGGTCTACCGCACCAACTGGGGTCGGGACCTTCCTAACTTTCTTTATTTGCTAGAGTTTTATTATGATCTTCGTTAAACTTTTAAGGTGAACCTCTAATTATTTAAGGTCACCCTAACTCCTACGACGGCCTTTCCTCATGATGCGTGCTTGAATTATGCAAAGACATCCATAACTATGCGGGTTGGATTCCATAGGACCTTTAAAATAAGAAGTTTCCAGTAGGCATTCGAATGCTCAAAGGCTGTGCATTCGATTGCTTCTTTCAATCGAATCCCTCAGGGATTCAATCGGCTGAAATCCTTCTCGGGGTTTCGTTCGATTGAAATCCTCAAGTATTCGATTGAAATCCGTCGCGGTCTTTCATTAGAGTGAAATCCCCAAGTATTCGATTGAAACCCAAAGTCTTCTTTCATTCGAATTCGTGGGAATTCAATCGAATGCTACAGTAAAAAAATCGCCCCAGAGAGCAAATTCTCCAGGGTTTTCTCCGCGTAACATTTTTCACTTCCACAGTAATCCAATCCATACAGTTATGATTTCCAAACCTCAAAATCCTCTAAATCTAACTTCCCTAACTCATTTCTCATATTTTTTGCAAAATAGTTTTTCGTTCACATATACAGAAATGCATTTAAACAATCATTAAACAAACCACATAGACAGTGGGCTTATAGTTACCCACTTCCTACGCGGATTTGGAGTTGGTAGGTAGAAGGTGGAGAAAATCCTTGTTGCAATGGTATGCTCCAAGAAATTTTTGGAAGTCCGGTAGCGCTCTCGCGATGTGCTCGAACAATACTATGAAAGTGAAAATCTTAAGAAACAGCAGAGCATTTATGACTCTGCTGCATTGCTCACAGGGGCCCTTTTTATAGGCACGGCCCCCAGCATATAAATAAATAATTAATTATTAATTAATTATTATTATATAATTATTCTATTATAATTATTATAATTATCCTAGCCCTTATTCTATTTTTTTCTAATTATTTCTAATTGTTCCTGGTCCACACCCGAGTCCCCAAAAATATCTCAAATTATATATTCGTGACCTAGGAATTTTCTCGGCCATGATGGCGGTCCAAAACAAGATGGCGGGGAGCCTGTTTCCACCCGTAATTCCTTCACAGATCACTTTGGGGCCCGACCGGATTCCCGCTTGCACCCAAAATTGAGCATTGCCTTCCGGGGCTTAGCGGGGTCACCACCTCCTAATTTCCTCCAATTTGAAGGGGACCGGTTCCCTAACTAGATTTTCTCTGACCCTAATTCGGGTTACTTTGCACTTTCTACCTAGCCAAAGTTGTGGATCGTGCCTACGACCTCCTTACGGAAAGTCGGGTTGTTACATTCTACCCCCCTTAGAAAAATTTCGTCCCCGAAATTGAAGTATAATTAGGATTCGTACCTTTAGAATAGTTCGGGGTAAGCCTTTCGCATCTCCTCCTCCAATTCCCACGTCTGTTCCTCCAATTCTCCGTTTGCCCACAGTACCCGTACCATGGGAATCTCCTTGCTCCGCGTCTGGCGAGTCTTGCGGTCGATAACTTTCTGAGGAGTAAGAGGTAAAGCCAGATCTTCTCGCAACTGTACGTGTTCTGGCTGCAGTACATGGTCTGGAAAGGCGTGGTATTTCCGTAGCTGGGAAACATGGAAGACATCATGAAGGTTGGCCAAATTCGGTGGTAGAGCTATCTTGTAGGCTACTGGCCCTACGCGCTCCAGGATTTGAAAGGGACCCATAAATCGGGGGCTCAACTTCCTGACTTTCAAGGATCTCCCGATCCCGGTCGCTGGCGTGACCCTTAGAAAAATGTGCTCTCCTTCCTGAAATTCCAACGGTCTCTGGCGAACTTCCGCATAACTCTTCTGCCGGCTCTGTGCGGTAAGCATCCGCTGGCGCACTAGTTTTATCATATCCTCCGCCTCTTGCTTTTCTGCTGGAGTCAGCCCTTGATATTGCCTACTATCATTCCAAAAAACTTGGTGACTGCATTTCCGTCTGTAGAGAGCTTCGAAAGGGGCCATGCCGATATTGGCTTGATAACTATTGTTATACGCGAACTCCACAAGCGGCATCAGCTCTTCCCAATTTCTGGGGGTATCGATTGCGCATGCCCGCAACATATCTTCCAAAATTTGGATGGTTCTCTCCGACTGGCCGCCTGTCTGAGGATGGTATGCCGAACTCAAATGCAATTGCGATCCTTGGGCTCTTTGGAAGGATGTCCAGAAACGGGAGGTAAACCTGGGATCTCTATCTGAGATAATAGAAGAGGGAATTCCGTGCAGCCGTACCACCTCTTTCAAATACACCTGCACTAACTTCTCCATTGAGTAATTCATTTTGACAGGGATAAAATGAGCGGATTTAGTCAGCCTGTCCACTACCACCCATACTGTATCCATTCCCGTTCGGGTATGTGGCAGTCCGGTGACAAAGTCCATCGCGATACCACTTCATTTCCATTCAGGAATTTCCGGAGGAGTTAGTAGTCCGGGCGGCTTCTGGTGCTCAATCTTCACTTTCTGGCAAACCAGGCACTTTTGTACCCAGTCTTCTACATCCCTCTTCAACCCTGGCCACCAAAACATCTTCCGCAAGTCGTGGTACATCTTGGCAGTCCCTGGATGTATCGTAAACTGGCTTTTATGCCCTTCTCGTAAGATATCCTCCCGCAAGCTGCCCTCGCTGGGCACACAGATGCGCTGGCGGAATCGCAACATCCATTTCGAATCAGTGGTTACCTCCTTCATCTTCCCTGCGGCTACGGCGCCGCGAAACTGGCGCCAAGACTTTTCCTGGCACACCTCTTGAGCCTCTCTAATCCGCTTTTTAAAATCGCTCGTGACTTGCAAGGGAAACAATATTAGACGATTGCTACGACGGGCGACGGTTAGATCGAGATCACGAAACGCCTCTAGTAACTGTGTCTCCCGTACCAGCAGATGAGCCATATGCAACGACTTCCGGCTTAAGGCGTCGGCTATCACATTGGCCTTTCCCGGAGGATAATTCAGGCCGAAGTCGTAATCCTTCAAAAACTCAGTCCACCTTCTCTGTCTCATATTAAGCTCCTTCTGATCGAACATGTATTTTAAGCTTTTATGATCGGAAAATACTTCAAATCGTACCCCGTACAAATAATGCCTCCATATTTTTAGCGCAAAAACTACCGCAGCTAACTCCAAATCGTGCATGGGGTAGTTGGTCTCATGGGGCCTTAATTGCCTCGAAGCATAGGCGATTACTTGCCGTTGCTGCATCAACACGCATCCTAATCCTGCCTTTGAGGTGTCGCGATACACTTCAAAAGGCAATTGGGGATCTGGCAATATCAAAACTGGAGCCGTGGTCAACTTTTCCTTCAGCTCCGTGAAACTCCGTTCACATTCAGGTGACCATGTTAGTTTGACTCCCTTACGCGTCAACTTCATCAGAGGTAATGCGATTTGGGAGAATCCCTCAATGAATCGCCGGTAGTACCCTGCGAAACCTAGAAAACTCCGGATCTCCGTGACTGAGGTGGGCTTTTCCCAAGTTTTGACTGCCTTTACTTTGCTGGGGTCTACCGCCACACCCCTCTCTGACACCACGTGCCCTAGGAACTGTACTTCCTTTTCCCAGAACTCGTATTTGGATAGCTTAGCATACAACTTCCTCGCCCTCAGGATTCCTAACGCAATCCTCAAGTGCCGGGCATGTTCCTCCTCATCTTTTGAGTATACCAAAATATCATCTATAAAAACAATCACACAATCGTCCAAGTAGGCATGGAAAATGCAGTTCATGTAATCCATAAAAATGGTAGGGCGTTGGTTAGACCAAATGACATTACCATAAATTCATAGTGTCCATAACGAGACCTGAATGCCGTCTTGGCAACGTCTTCCTCGCGCACCCGTATCTGATGATATCCCGACCTCACGTCGATCCTCGAAAATACTCTAGCTCCTTTTAACTGATCCAAGAGGCCATCTATCCTCGGTAGAGGGTACTTGTTTTTGACCGTCACCTTGTTAAGCTGTCTATAGTCAATGCAAAGCCTCATAGTGCCGTCTTTCTTCTTGACGAACAACACCGGGGCTCCCCACGGTGATGCACTCGGCCTGATGAATTCTTTGTCCATTAACTCCTCTAGCTGCTTCTTCAACTCTTGCAATTCTAGCGGGGACATACGGTAAGGGGTAATGGAGATGGGTCCAGCGCCCAGTATGAGGTCAATGGAGAACTCCACTTCCCGCTCTGGTAGGAACTCAGGGATATCGTCAGGAAAAACATCGGGGTAGTCACATACTACCGGAATCGCCTCAATCCTTTGATCCCTAGCCTTTACCTCTGAGGATGCTAGGAATACATACCCTTGGTCCTCCCACCAGCAACAATACAGGGTTGGTAGTTCTTCGTCCACCCTCGCCGAGATGGAAATTCCCGAAGGGAGAATCACTAATTTGTTGGCGCAATCCAGCACCACCCCATTGGCCTTCAACCAGTCCATCCCTAGTATAACATCTAGTCCAACTAGGGGAAGACAAATTAAGTCAGCTACGAACTCCCTTTCCTGTAGCTGAAACGGGCACCTAAGACACACTTGACAAGTCTTGACAGATGGCGCGGTAGGCGTCGACACGGACAGAGTATATGGTAGCATCGTAGGAGATAATTGTAGCTCCTTCACACTACCATGAGAGATAAAGGAGTGCGAGGCTCCAGAGTCATACAACACAGTCAACGATTTCCCATTGATAGAACACGTACCTAGAATTAGTCCCTCCTCCTGCTGGGCTTCCTCTGCGGCCATAGTGAATACACGGCCCTGGCGCTGAGATGATGGGAGGTGTGCTCTACAGTCCTTGGCAAAATGCCCTCCTTGGCCACACCTGTAGCATACATCCTTCCCTGCCAAACATTCGCCTGCATGGGGCTTATTGCACTTCGGGCAAACCCTCCTGGTCTCTGGCAACTTCTGGTTCGCCCCTCCCGGTGGTTGGGGTCGTGACGCTGGTGGCCCGGTCCTGGGCTGATTCTGCGACCTGCCCACCCCTTGCGGCGGTCTCTGAGAGTACTGGCCCCTACTCCTTCCTAGGAATGGGGCCTGAAACGACCCTTTCTTCCGCGGATCCATCTGTGAGTTCCCTGCCTCAGCAAACCTTCTCTTGCTGCGCTCATTGCGCACCTTGGCTAGGTCCCAGTTGGCCTCCTCCTGGGCCAAGCAGGTGTTTACTAACGTAGCATAATCTCGTATACCTGCGCTTGCCAGGAACACTTTCAGCTCGGCCTTTAGGCCTCGGTGGTACTTGGCACACTTCCATTATCATCTGGACAAAACCGACCCATTCGGGAGTAACGGCAAAGCTTCTCAAAGGCCGCGGTATATTCTGTGACGCTCATGGTTCCTTGCTTCAATTCCAAGAACTCCGCCTCCTTCCGATCCTGTAATTCCCTAGGAAAGTACTTATCCAGGAAGGTCATCTTGAACTGCTCCCACGACATTTCTGCCCCTTCCTGTTCCATTGCCGGACGGGGTCATGTCACACCATTCGGCAGCTGCCCCTTCCAGTTTTCGCGAAGCAAACTTGATCTTCTGAGAATCCGTACAGGGGATATCCTGGAAGACCTGTTCTATCTTCCTGACCCAGCCATGCACCAAATCTGGGTCCATTAATCCCTCAAACACAGGCGGATTAGCCCGCATGAAGTCCTTGTACCAGAGAGTTTCAATTTCTTGAGCAGTCGGGATCACATTCCGCTGAGCAGTGGCGGCCGCAATCTGAGCGGTGGCCTCAGCTTGGGCCTGAGCAGCGTGCGCCACTTGTTGTAATATCTCTGACAAATCCACAGCAGCAGACTCTCGAGACGTGTTATCCCTTCTTGGAGGCATGTTTGAGTATCAGCACCTGCAACATCCTGAGTTGATCAGTCTCAAGAACAGCCAGTGCACATATAACCAGAACATGCAACTTAGGAAGGGATACACTGTGCATCATGCTCGGAAGCATAGTGCAGCTCAGTCCTCAGGCTCACTCGGACCAAACTGCTCTGATACCAAATGAAACACCCCTAGCCGATTCCGTACGCTCGAGCCGTACGTAATACCGCTAGGTTGTTTACTTCCTGGTCTTTTTCTTTTGTTTTCCTTTTTTCGAAAATACTAACTTTAATAAAATAGGGACCCAATTTCTCTTTTTCTTTTTTTTTTTGTTTCGTTTTGAGCATACAGTTTAAGACATAAGAGCCGTGCGTGCAACAGAATAATATAACAAACGGTATCTCTAGCAGGTCGAACTTTAAGTGAGTGGACACATAGATTACACACATAAGGGGTCCTTTTACAGATACAACAACACACCATATACTAGTTATATTACATAGCCCATACATATATTTGACAAACACATTTATTTCCTTATGATGCCTATTACATAGTCGTCTAGGTCTCTTTGTGCACATCTTCCTCAGGTTCCACAGCATCGGCATAGTAAGATTCATCTTCCATTCCTGGAGCCATACACGAGTGGGGGTAAGAACGACTGCGTTCTTAGTGGAAAATCCACGTGGCTACTACAGTTCAATTACTCGGGCATTTTCCAGCCACTCAGGAAAACCTCTACGTTTCATGCGATACTAAATCCTACCAGTTATTGTCTTGTACCTACACCCTGAGCAGCTTTATCTATTTTACTAGGTGACTGGGTGTCTAGTCTTGTCATTACCTAGGCTTCGTGCTTGTAAACTGTACGTTGTTCCTAGAGACATACTATTCGTCTTGGGACATTCTTTTGACGATACATAATGCATGAGCAGTTATGCATAATGCTTAAACAGGTATACATACATATTTATCATCATATCATCATTCATCAAATCATACATGTGACTACATAGTGCATGAGGGGACTGGGGAATCTCTTACGCGCTCTGTGGCTGCGTCCTACTTAGTCCTTATACCTTTGTAGCAGTGGCCTCGGCTGACAACCTCTATTTGCGACTATTGCATCGACCCGGCGGCGCTCTTTATCGGTATAGTAGCTAACCATGTAGGGCTCATAGGAGGTAAACATCGAATGCAATTAGTGCAACCATCCCCTATGGCATGGCGAGGGATCAGACCTATGAATGATCAGGCGTGGACACGCTTTGACCGGCCCTATGGCGCGATCCGTTTCTCTTTCCTCTTTTAGTGGGACCCCTTAGTCATCATTTCATTTATACAGACCTATGCCTGTTTTACATGTGTGGGCCTATGCCCGTTCCTTATCGTGGTCAGGTCTCTTTACCTGCGTTGCTCGTAACCAATTCGTCTTGCTGAATCGGCAAGGGGTGTGTCTGTACGACGTTGCCAAGAGAATAGGGATTCCTAATCATATAACTAGACTCCTTAACTTGGTCTACCGCACCAACTAGGGTCAGGACCTTCCTAACTTTCTTTATTTCCTAGAGTTTTATTATGATCTTCATTAAACTTTTAAGGTGAACCTCTAATTATCTAAGGTCGCCCTAACTCCTACGACGGCCTTCCCTCATGATGTGTGCTTGAATTATGCAAAGACATCCATAACTATGCGTGTTGGATCCCATAGGACCTTTAAAATCATAAGTTTCCAGTAGACATTCGAATGCTCAAAGGCTGTGCATTCGATTGCTTCTTTCAATCGAATCGCTCAGGGATTCAATCGGCTGAAATCCTTCTCGGGGTTTCATTCGATTGAAATCCTCAAGTATTCGATTGAAATCCGTCGCAGTCTTTCATTAGAGTGAAATCCCCAAGTATTCGATTGAAACCCAAACTCTTCTTTCATTCGAATCCGTGGGAATTCAATCGAATGCTACAGTAAAAAAATCGCCCCAGAGAGCAAATTCTCCAGGGTTTTCTCCGCTTAACATTTTTCACTTCTACAGTAATCCAATCCATACAGTTATGATTTCCAAACCTCAAAATCCTCTAAATCTAGCTTCCCTAACTCATTTCTCATAGTTTTTGCAAAATAGTTTTTCATTCACATACACAGAAATGCATTTAAACAATCATTAAACAAACCACATAGACAGTGGGCTTAGAGTTACCCACTTCCTACGCGGATTTGGAGTTGGTAGGTGGAAGGTGGAGAAAATCCTTGTTGCAATGGTATGCTCCAAGAAATTTTCAGAAGTCCGGTAGCGCTCTCGCGATGTGCTCGAACAATACTATGAAAGTTAAAATTTTAAGAAACAGCAGAGCATTTATGACTCTGCTGCATTGCTCACAGGGGCCCTTTTTATAGGCACGGCCCCCAGCATATAAATAAATAATTAATTATTAATTAATTATTATTATATAATTATTCTATTATAATTATTATAATTATCCTAGCCCTTATTCTATTTTTTTCTAATTATTTCTAATTGTTCCTGGTCCACACCCGAGTCCCCAAAAATATCTCAAATTATATATTCGTGACCTAGGAATTTTCTCGGCCATGATGGTGGTCCAAAACAAGATGGCGGGGAGCCTGTTTCCACCCGTAATTCCTTCACAGATCACTTTGGGGCCCGACCGGATCCCCACTTGCACCCAAAATTGAGCACTGCCTTCCGGGGCTTAGCGGGGTCACCACCTCCTAATTTCCTCCAATTTGAAGGGGACCGGTTCCCTAACTAGATTTTCTCTGACCCTAATTCGGGTTACTTTGCACTTTCTACCTAGCCAAAGTTGTGGATCGTGCCTACGACCTCCTTACGGAAATTCGGGTTGTTACACGTACTCACGCTATCATGGCCATGGCTTCGCCGAGCTTCCTCGATCTCTGGCTCCCTCACAAGCCTCGTCTTTGTTCCTAACCTAACCTAAACTAAACTAAGCTTTAAAAGTACAAAAGAAATGAAGAAGAATGGTGTTTTTGGGGAGGGAATGGGATGGATGGAGATGGATTCGGAATGGTAAGGGCTCCCCTATTTATAGGCCAAGTCTGGGGGTCATCGCTCAGCGGTTTGAGTACAACCGCTGAGCGATAAGGTCCTCTTCGCTGAGCGGTGGAGCACTTTCGCTGAGCGGTTATCCCTTTACGCGGAATAATAAATGCTCGGCAGCTTTTTGCAGGGCAGTGCTGACGTGGCAGGGCGGTGCCAGGCTGGCTCCAGCTGGCCTAATGATTGCGCCGCGTGCAAGTTAGTCCTTTGTGTACGATCACTTAGCGGTACAGGTACCACCGCTGAGTGAGTAGCCTTTTATCGCTGAGCGAATTTGCCTTCACTGCTGAGCGATAAGTCCTTATGCGCTGAGCGGTTCCTTTGTTTTAGCTGAGCGATGCTTGCGCCTAATTGCTCCCTTTAAGCTCTTTTCTTCTTTTGCCCTTTTCTTCATTCTTCTATGGGATTTATTCTTTATTATTTCTGCTTGCATCCATTGTCAAAACATATTTAAAACTTACAAAATATGGGGAATTCATTAGTTAAATCTTTTAAAACCTAAGTAATTAAATGCCTTTTTAAATGATCAAAATTGCGTATTTTGGGCATTTAACACTCCCCCTGTCTTAAGACCTTGTTTGTCCTCAAACAAGAGGTAGTAGAATTATTTTACAAAGGATCACTGCCTATGAACAATTGGTTAGTGTAATGAAATGAAATGTTTCAGACAGTTTAAGCTTGAGACTAGTGAGACACCATAGAACTTGAACAAGTCAAATGCACAATTACTTGAATAACATAAGCAAATCACTCTATCCAATGTCTTTTCCACCAAGGAAGTTATCTTTATGCACACAATGGTTAGTGGACCAATTTAGGGTGCGTGTTTGAGCTCATTGTCACCATTGAATCACAGCAATTTAAATTTGTTACCTGTCTCACTATTCAATGTCAAAGTATGGTCATGCACGGATCACAAAGGACTTTTTTAGGGTTGTAATGGGGACAGGTTACAAAGAAAATTGGTTTTTCTGAGTATGCAAAAATTATAATCAAGAGAGCACTTTGAAAACCAACTTCTTTTTGTCACCTGTTCTTTTCCAGCAATCTTTCTTTTTCTTTTTCTTTCTCAACCCTTGTCTCCTGATTTTCTTTTTCTTCTATCCTTTTCTCTTTTTTTCTTTTTGTTTTGGGATAGAATGTTTCTTTTCTTTGCTTGCTTTTGTTCTTCTTATCTTTTGTTTCTTCCACTTTGGCTCACCCTTTTTTCCCCCTGACTTGGATTTTTGCACATAATCCAATTTGAATGCTCTCTTAATTTAGAAATTAAGGGATAACATTGTTTTTCTTTTTAGGTTCGGGGATTATGAACAAAAATTTTTTCATGTTAGGCTCAATTGGGGTAACAAAGGATGTTCCTAATTAAGGGTAGGCTTTATTTGGCCAAGTGGGTTCATATTCTGAAGAACAGAATGCCTTGATCATCTCCTATTATTTCCATACAATTTATCAAAATTAGAGACTCAAACAAATTCAATTGTGCAAAAACAATGGTGATTTTCTCTATCTCACTTATTGTATGGCTCACTCCCTCACATGGCTTAGGGTTAATTTACTTGATTTAAAAACATCTTCAAGGTTATGTGCATGCAAACAAGTAGATAGATGCATATGAACATGTTCATGGTATTTATGCATTCACAAAGTCTATTATGGATATTGAAACAAGTCAATTCATATGTTGTATTTTGTTCATGCATCAAACCAAGTAAATTAAACTACTACTTTGTTTTTAAACAAACAAGTCTTAAGCACATATTAAACTACTAAGGAAATTAATTAAGTAAGGTGCTAGAAAATTAAAATGCTCCTTGTTCATGGTGAATGTCTTGAAGTAACCTTCATGATGTAGCCTCCTTTTCGTCTTTGTTTATGCTACTTCATCTTGCTTCAAGATGTTGAGGAGATAGAGGCTCATCTTTTCTTGAAGAATCATGCTCTTCATCCTCCAGATGTGTGTCTCTCTTTTGATGTTTGTTAGGAACTTCATTTGGTTGTTCTCCGGCCTGCAAAAACAATCAAAGAAAATTCCCTTTCTTCTAAGTAGCATTAGAAAGATCATGTTTATATTTTGAATCCTTGTTGTAGACAGAATTTCCTACATTGCGGACAGAACTTCCCGCTCAAGTGGACAGAAGTTCCCACTTGTATGGACAGAAATTCCCACTCATTGTGGACAGAATTTCCCACAATGATTTAGGGATTCAAAAATAAAACATCTTAAGGTGCTTTTTGAAATGATTATTTCCTTTAAAATTACTTTTTATTCTTTAACAAATAAGAATCCTTTCTCAATTTAACTCATGTTCACCTTTCTCAAACAATAGCTTAAAAGGTTTAAAACATGTCATTAGGTTTAGAAATAAAAAATGCTTCAAATTTAGCTTAATTGAAAAGGATTAGCAGTTTTAAATTTCAAACCTAGTTACAAGATTTAGGAAACCTTTTATTTCTTTTTCACCATATTATAAAAATTGTTCTTAACACCTTAAATTAATTAACCTTTAAAATTAATAAACTACTAATTAATAAAGACTCACAAAATACTGGATTGCCTCCCAGACAGCTCGACGCCTTTTTCTTTCTAGCTCCCTTCTTCATCATCGGACCTTCTCCCCAGGCAAGAGTCCTTTGGATTTAAGTCTGGATTGGCCGTAAATATTTTCTTTTTCAGCTCCGCTATATCAGTAGCCAATTGTCCCAATTGTGTTTCCAAGTTCCTAATAGAGGCTTCGTTGTTCTTCTGATTAATCATTGATTGTTGCATAAATTGATTAAACGTTTCCTCTATTTTGAAACTTGAATAAACTGGTGGCTGGTTCTGATATGGGCAGGGTGGTTGGTACGACTGTGGCAGAGATTTGTTAAATGAAGGACCTGGCTCCTGCCTCCATGGCTATTGAAAATTCGGCCCCCTTTGGAAATTGTTTTGATAGGGTGGCCGTTGCTGGTTGTCAAGGAAGTGAACCTCCTCTTCCCTGAAATGGTAATTAACAGACAGGTGATCCCCATTGCAAATTTCACATTGAAATACCTGTTGCCTTTTGGATTCCCGAGCTTCCTTGATCTGCTTTGGCAACTCGTTTAGGGCCTTCTTCACCTCGTCTATCTGTTGTTGGAGTTGCTTGTTTTGAGCAAGTATTGCATTGTTGGTTCCCAGCTCAAGCACTCCTCCTCTCCTAGGACCTCTGTGGTACTGGCCTTGTTGGTCCGTCAAGGCCATGGAATCAATAATGGAGATAGCTTCCTCAGGAGTTTTGGACATTATTTGTCCACCGGCTGTAGCATCAAGCATTAGTTTGTGCTATTGTTGGAGTCCATTGCGAAAGTGTGGATTTGTGCGCACGCATCGAACCCATGGTTAGGGCACTTTCTCAGCATGGATTTGTAACGTTCCCAAGCTTCACATAGGCTCTCGCCAGGTGCCTGCACAAATGTAGCAATCGCAGTCTTTAAATCCATAAATTTAGATTGAGAAAAGTACCTGACACAAAACTTTTCCTCCAATTGATCCCAATTTGACAAGATGTGTTGTGGTTGATCTAGCAACCACTCCTTAGCTTTGCCGATCAAATTCAGGGGAAACATCCTTAAAAAGATTGATTCTTCATCGGCCTCGGACATTCCTGCAGTCCCACAGAGTTCATAGAACTTCGTCAAATGAGCATATGGATCCTCATGATCAAAACCTGCAAAAGGGTTAGCATATAATAATTGAACCAAACCAGGTTGCATCTGAGGTTGTCTTTGAGCTCCAGTAGTTTTGCTCATTCTTATGATGTTTCTGGGGGTAAAGTTAACAGATCCCCTATTGTCGCTAGCTCCTGTTGCATTGCCAGCTCCAGAATTATCACCAGCTCCAGTTGTTTCAGCCATGATTTCTTCTTGGTTTGTTGAAGAAGTTGATGATGAAGTTGTCTTTTGTTCCTCTCGTTGCTTGGCTAAGTGCTTTTTCTTCTTTTTACTGTTTCTCCTCGAAGTAGCTTCAATTTCAGGGTCAAACAACAATTGATCTTTTGAAGTCTTACCTCGCAATTGCTAAGAAAAATTCACACTAGCCAAATAAGATTAAAACAAGAGTTCACAAAATAAAGGAAAGTTCATAAAATAACGGAAATAAGAACTATACCATATTTTACAAATATTCACAATTGTTCAATTAAGCAAAACTCAAGCTATGTAATTTTGACGCAACTCCCCGGCAACGACGCCAAATTTGATGAAAGCCTTTTTAACCACTTTCTAGAATCTTGACCCAGCTTAGGTTTTGTCACAACTGAGCCAAGCTCGTAGAAAGCTTATCTGCGCTTTTGTCATCCAAATTAAATATATACCTACTTTACGGCTTTCAGATCCACAAGGGATCCAATTGCAGTATAGTCGGGTATAGTCGAATCCACAGAGAGTTGCAAAAATACCGTTCTTGAGTTTA